>CM046882.1:519832504-520432504 GCA_025667525.1 Glebionis coronaria
ATGGGCTCTTCGCACATCGGTCGCAAACAATTTGGTGTGTGCTACGTTCAATACGGTAGCACAAGTGGCCGATGCAGCACGAAAACTGGAGATGCTGCAGGAGAGGGATGAGTTCGGGGAAGCTGAAAGACCCGACAAGAGGTAAAACCTTCATAATCAAGCGGTGATCAATCCGTATATCTTTCATATGTCAATTATTCATCTCTTTAAATGTATCTTCCAGGCAGAAAACTGGGGACCGGTCTCAGCCGGCTACTCAGCAGCAGCCTCATCAGCCCAAAGGAAATGGCCAGACTAATGACCGATCTGCTACGGATAGGCGTGGCGGTAATGACAATTACCGTAACAACGCCGGGCAATCCAGCAACAGCAGGTCCTAATACTTACAAAATTTCCTATGTTTTATGTTATAACTCATATTCTGACACTTTAGCGAAATTCTACCAGGAACCATGGAAACGGTAGGGACCAGAACCAGAGAGGTTCGCAACCTAGCCGTCCAGCTATCACTGGTATTCAATCTTACGATTATCCGCTTCGTCCTTTGTACCCAACTATTATGTCTCATGTAAAATGTTTTATCAGGTCCTCAGCCAGCCAGAGCACCTGCTGGAGGATACACTCATCCTCTTTGCTCTACTTGCCACCGTAGGCACCCAGGACCATGTCGCCGAAATACTGATGCGTGCTTCAAGTGTGGTCTTCCTGGCCATATTATGAAGGATTGCCGTAAGGGCGAGATGGAGGGTACATCAGGACATGCTGATACCAAGCCGCCTCCTACTGCCGGGCGTGTCTACACGACATCTCGAGACCAGGCCAACAAGTCTACAGGTACCATCACTGGAGTCTTGTATATGTATGGTCGCGCTGCATGTGTTCTTTTCGATACGGGTGCTACTCACTCGGTTATTTCTACTGCTTATGCTAAGAACATTAGGATGCCTCCCTTTCCACTAGAAAATAGGCTTACTATTTCCATGCCTTTGAGGGACTCTGTATTAATCACCCATGTATAGAAGAGTCTTCCCCTAGAATTTGATGATAAGGTTCGACCTGTCGACGCACTTCCGCTGGACATGAATGACTTCGACATGATTTTGGGCATGGATTGGCTATCCAAGTATCATGCTACCATAGTCTGCCATTCATATCGAGTTATCTTCTGTGATGTCAATGCACCAGAGTACATTCATAACGGGTTCATACCCGGACGGTCTGTACAAGTCATATCCACTCTGCAAGCGCGTGCACTACTGTCACACGGCTGCGAGGGTTATCTAGCTACGGTTCACGACATGGATGCTGAATCTCCATCGATTCAGGATCAACCTATAGTGTCGGAATTCCAAGACGTGTTTCCAGCAGAACTTCCGGGCATACCACCTGCACGAGAAGTGGAATTCAGTATCGAGCTGGTTACAGGAGCTGAACCAATCTCCAAGGCTCCTTACCGCATGGCTCCCATAGAGCTGAAGGAGCTGAAGGATCAACTACAAGAACTTCTCGAACGAGGTTTCATTCGACCGAGCGCATCCCCATGGGGCGCACCGGTTTTGTTTGTTAAGAAGAAGGACGACAGTATGCGTCTTTGCATAGACTATCGCGAGCTCAACAAGATTACTATTCGGAATAGATATCCACTGCCACGCATTGACGATCTGTTTGACCAACTCCAAGGGGCCAAACACTTCTCCAAGATCGATCTTAGGTCAGGCTATCACCAGTTACGAGTTAAGGAGCAGGATATTGCTAAGATTGTCTTTCGTACTCGTTATGGTCACTACGAGTTTGTAGTTATGCCATTTGGCCTGACAAATGCTCCAGCAGTGTTCATGGATCTGATGAACAGAATCTTCCTTGAATTTCTGGACAAATTCGTCATTGTTTTCATCGATGACATCCTGATTTTCTCTAAGTCCAAGGAGGAACACGAAGACCATCTTCGTACAATACTACAGATTCTTCGCCAGAAGTAGTTGTATGCTAAATTCTCCAAATGTGAGTTCTGGTTAGACAAGGTGGCATTCTTAGGTCACATTGTATCAGCAGAAGGAATCACAATGGATCCAGCGAAGGTTGAGGCCATCACTAAGTGGCCGAGGCCGACATCAGCGACGGAAGTCCGCAGTTTCTTAGGCTTAGCTGGCTATTACCGTAGGTTCGTGGAGAACTTTTCCCGCTTAGCACTACCATTGACCAAACTGATGCGGAAAGGGGAGAAATTCGTCTGGACTGAAGATCGAGAGAAGAACTTTGAAGACCTGAAGCAGAAGCTAGTGTCTGCACCTATTCTTACTCTACCATCTGGTACGTGTGGATTTCAAATCTACAGCGATGCATCAGGGAAGGGACTTGGTTGTGTTCTCATGCAACATGGGGAAGTGATCGCGTACGCTTCACGGCAGCTTAAGCCTTACGAAGAGAATTACCCCACGCACGATCTGGAACTTGCTGCAGTCGTGTTTGCATTGAAGATATGGAGACACTACTTATATGGAGAATCATGTGACATTTTCACGGACCACAAGAGATTGAAGTATATCTTCACTCAGTGTGAATTGAACATGAGGCAGAGGAGATGGTTAGAGCTGTTGAAGGATTATGACATTAATCTACAGTATCATCCCGGAAAGGCAAATGTAGTAGCAGATGCCCTTAGCAGGAAGTCTGGAATGATCAACAGCATTAGAATCGAAGAGGAAATCATAAGAGACTTGGAGCGACTAGACATTGAGATCATGGTACGTGGACAGCACGGTTACTGGGCTAATCTTAGAGTAGAACCCGAGTTACTATCTAAGATCAAGGAAGCTCAGAAGGATGACAGAGAAATATGGGCGATAATACAGAATTTGGAGAAGCAGACAGAATTCAGAGTAGATGCAGATGGTATCGTATGACAGGACACTAGACTTTGTGTTCCTGATGACCAAGAACTCCGGGAAGCTTTGCTAGCAGAAGCTCATAGCTCCCCATTCTCGATACATCCTGGTTCGACTAAAATGTACCATGACATCAAACAGTACTTTTGGTGGAGTGGTATGAAGCAGGATGTGGCCACTTACGTCTCCAAATGTCTTACCTGCCAGTAGGTTAAGATCGAGCATCAGCGGTCTGGCGGTCTCCTTCAACCGTTAGACATTCCAGAGTGGAAGTGGGACAAAATCACCATGGATTTTGTTACCGGTCTTCCGCCTACCAAAAGGAAGCACGATGCAATTTGGGTTATCGTTGATCGACTTACCAAATCAGCTCATTTCTTACCGATCCGCAAGGAAGATCCGGTAAGTAAACTCGCAGATACGTACAGACGAGAGATCATGAGACTACACGGTGCACCATCCAGCATCGTCTCGGACAGAGATCCTCGATTCACTTCGCGCTTTTGGAAAAGTCTGTAGAAAGCTTGGGGTACACAACTTAAGCTTAGCACGGCCTTTCATCCTCAAACGGACGGACAGTCGGAGCGAACCATTCAGACATTGGAAGATATGTTGAGGTCATGTACGTTGGAATGGACGGGTGATTGGGACGAATACATCTGTTTGGTGGAGTTTGCGTACAACAACAGCTGGCATGCGAGCATCAAGTGTGCTCCATTTGAGATGTTGTATGGCAGAAAGTGTCGCGCTCCAATCTGTTGGGATCAGGTTGGCGAGCGAACACTCGAAGGACCAGAAATCATAGAGATGACGAACGAGAAGATCGCAGTAGCTAGGCAGAAGATTCAGGAGGCACAGTCACGTCAAAAGAGTTACGCCGACAAGCATCGTAGGGATTTACACTTTAACGTAGGAGATCACGTCTTCCTTAAGGTTTCGCCGGCACGTGGTGTTAGACGCTTCAGGATTAAAGGGAAGCTCAGTCCTCGTTTCATCGGACCGTTTGATATCATTGAACGAGTCGGTGAAGTATCTTACCGATTGCCGTTACCTCCGCAGCTTTCACATGTGCACAATGTGTTTCATGTGTCCTTACTCAGAGGGTACCAATATCATCCCCTTCACATGGTTCAGTATCCACTGGAACAAATTCGTGAAGATCTCACTTTTATAGAAGAACCCGAACGAGTTCTTGACAGACAAGAACGAGTCATGAGAAAGAAGACGATTTCATTCGTCAAAATTCTATGGAGGGATCATACCTAGCGGGAAGCCACTTGGGAAACAGAGGAGTCTATCCGGACTTCTTACCCTCATTTCATATTTTGAATTCGGGTATGTTCTTCTTTTCCAGTTTACTTTATCTATAATTCGGGGACGAATTATTCTTTTTAGGGGGGAAGAGTTGTAAAACCCGCATGCTTTTACCATGCATATTACCTTAAGTTCGTACGTACTAGTTAAAAACTTTCCTAATATAGCATTATTACGATTACGTATTAGGAGTTTATGTATTACGTACGTGTTAGAACACGATAAGTATTTTATATGAACTATCACGTAATAATTATTTAGTAATAATTAATCACGAACATACGATCACGAGATCACGAGCGTAATTAAAACACGAGATATTATTAATTACGTATATATATTTAATACGAGCGTAATTAAATATATAGGTGTAGGATATTTACGTAACGAGAACTTTTAAAACACGAACTAAATTAAACGTAAACGTGTACAAAATTACAAGACACGAAACGAGGTACGGGACCCCCACAAGGGAGTCCCTACCCGCGGCCAAACAAGAAACAATGGGCCAAGCCCATTGTTAATTTTACTTAAGGGGGGGGGGGGGGGTTAATTAATTTTCACTACTTAGATTAATTTTACAGAAGAATTTCAAGAAAACCTAAAACCCCTTCCTCCTTCTTCCTTGTGTGCCGCCACCTACAAACCACCACAAGGGGGTGATTTTGATCTTGGATCTTGGTGATTTAGTAATTGTTCGTGTTTGTTCTTCACCCTTTTGATCCACGAATACGGTAAAACCTTTTTACTTGTTTTCTTTTTAATTAATCTTATATTAATTAAGAACACATGATGTTTTTCATAAAAACATATTAATTAAACCTAGATCTAACATGTTATGGTCATTAATTAATCAAGGGGATCGATTTAAGGGGTATTTGTTTTGGGCCGCAGGAACAACCGACCCCAAGGGGGTTCGGTTTGTTCTAACCGACCACCACCAAGACCTTTTTGGGTCTTGGTTGGTGCGTGTGGGTCCCACGGCAGCAAGGGAGTACCCCGAATTGGTTCGGGGTACGGTGTTTGTTCAGATCCGGTGCATGTTTTTAAGCCTAGATCCGGATCATGATTATGTTAATTGTTTATGTTATAAACTTAGGTTAAGAATTAAATTAATAAGATGTAATTAATTTAATAACATGACTTAGGTTAACTAATTAATTATAAACATGAATTATTTTAACCTAAGTATTTTATTATTAAGACTTATAATTAATTAATTATTTTAAAACCATGGATATAATTAATTAATTAAACATAACTTAGGTTATATTATTAGTATTTAATAATACATATTTTAACCTAAGTATTCCATATATTTAATTAAAAACATGTCATACTTTAATTAAATATTATAACCTATAGTTAATTAAATTACATGAAATAATTTTTAAACTATATAATATACCATATGACTTAGAAAATAATCATGAAAATACGTAGGCTTATTTACTTAGCTTATTTAACCAGCTTATTTCTAATTATGGAAACTTTCTATTTTTAGAAACTTATTTATTTAAGGCAGCTAATCTATTTATGGAAACTTATTTAATTAAGGCATCTAATCTATTTATGGAAACTTTCTATTTTTAGAAACTTATCTATTTTAAGCAGTAAATCTATTTTTGGAAACTTTCTATTTTTGGAAACTTTCTATTTTTGGAAACTTTCTATTTTTGGTAACTTTCTATTTTTGGAAACTTTCTATTTTTGGAAACTTTCTATTTTTGGAAACTTTCTATTTAAGGAAACCTGCTATTTTTGGAAAGTTACTTATTATTACACAGTAAGTATAATAACACATGAAATATCAGAAATACTTAATCAGAATGAATAGAATATAGGATTTAACACAGTTTAAGGCTTTAAACAGTGTAAATAGTAAGAACACATAAATAAGCTAAGACATGATATAAAACCAGCCATGTATGTAGTATGCAGATACTTATTTCATGTACGTATTTATGTAGCGTTAGTGATTTAGAAGTAAGATTCTCGCAGTTCATCGTTCTCGTTCACTGGACATAAGGTACGGATTCCCGTCCTTTCAGTATGGACATTCTTTCCTTATTAGGATTTCCCCGTATGCAGCCAACTGTTTTCCCGTAGTATAAGTATGAGTTTGATTGCTTATGTTTTAAATATGATTACCTATAGCCATATACATGCATGACCAGTTTCACCTAGTTATGGAGGTACCATAACCATAACATTAGAGGCACTGATGTTATGACTTCACCACGACGGAGTGATTGCTCGTGGCGTCCCTTCAGCTTTTGGCCATTTATTATATTTATCATGTGGGGTGTATGGGTGCATCCTAGTTACACGTTTTATTCAGGATTACATGGTGAATGTGGTGTGTGCCTTGCATCCTTCACAAGGAGCTGATCCCTCCTACCCATAAAACCAGTATATTAAATTAGAGGCAGCCCCTCTAATTTGCATGATGAGGTCACCCCTCCAATTATTCATGCACGGTGGATATTCATGACCTATATTGGCTAAATGGTAAAATATGACAAACAGTTTTATAAGATAAACATAAGACTTTCAAACTATAAAACCAGTTTTATTAAGACTTAACCAGGTTACTCGGGACTTAGTTTCTTCCGCTGTTATTATGTTATATGCTTATCCTATTCATGCTTTATTGTACATCTGTGCACTGAGCGTATTGCTCAGCCGTTTTCCTTTTCTATGTTCCCAAAACGGCAGGTACTCAGGGACGCTCGTAGACACTAAGAGTACGTGCATATGGACTGGAAGCTGTCTAGCCTTCTTTACATTATGCATTTCCTTTCTTTATGATACTTATGCTTTGGACATTGTTTCGTCCTTTTCCTTTACTATACTATGTTTGTGTGTGATGAGCTTTACTTTTGGACTACCGATGTTTGATTCCGGTATTTTCCTTTATATGGTCAAGTAATGTTTAGACATTTTACCTTGTATGCTTTGATGACACACCATAATTACTGTGATATTTCCATTTCCAAAATGGGGTGTTACAACTCGTCTTTTAATTTCTTTGTTTAATAGACTTGAGTTCCTTCGACATATGTAAATCTTCCATCTTTGGTCCTTTTCTTCGATAAATCTTCAAATAGGCCCATTGACTTCAAATCTTTTGCATCTCTTGGACAATAGACTTCGTCTTTAGTCTTTTTTCTTCGATAAAACCCGTGCAATCCCATGTTTTCTTCAGTGGTTATCCGGTTGGCTCTGAAAACACAACAAACACAAAATCCACGCATAATTCCAAACAAATGATATTAAATACGCGTTTTGGTCTCTATTTAGCAAGAAATAAGTGGCAAAAGGATGGGTGTTTTCACACCTATCAGCTACTAAGAATGAAGCTTTCGATCATTTCAAAACCTTAGTCGAAGGATCCAAAATCAACTAAGATGTTCAATTGTCTCTATTAGGACGAATCGTGGTAGGGAATTTGAAAACGAAGTGCAATTAGGTACCTTTTGTGAAGCTCATGGTACTACCCATAACTTCTCGGCTCCTCGCACTCCATAATAAAATGGGGTAGTCGAAAGGAAGAATAGGACTATCCAAGAGATGAGTTGGACCATGTTAAACGAGCAAGTGCTTCATTCTAAACACCAAAGACTATCTTATTAAGTTCGACCCAAAGTTGTACGAAGGTATGTTTTTAGGTTATTGTCAAACTAGTAAAGCCTGTATAGTCCTTAATAGAACCTCGGGTGTAATTGAAGAATCACTCAACGTGACATTCGATGAAACTCCACCTTTATCTAAGACACCACCTTTGGTAGATGATGACTTAGATGAACTAGACATAGATAAAGCCAAAGAGGTTAGAAATATAGGAGTTGAAGACCTTAATGTTGAAAATGGAGTAAAAACTAGGAGTCAAAGGATCATGCTCTCGAAAACGTCATAGGCGACCTTAATCAAAGGACCCTTAGATCTCAAGTCCAAGATCAAAGTCACTTCTTTTGTTTTGTCTCATTGATTGAACCAAAAAGGTTAAAGAAGCTTTGATGGATTAGAGTGGGGTCATCGCCATGCAAGAAGAATTGTATCAATTCATTGCTAATGACGTTTGGGAACTTGTTCCTCCACCTAGAAGTACTAGCATCACAGGAACCAAGTAGGTGTATAGGAATAAGTTAGATGAGAACGGTGTTGTGTCTCGTAACAAGGCTACACTTGTAGTTCAAGGCTATAATCAACAAGAAGGGATTGATTATGATTATGATGAGACATATGCACCGGTAGCAAGGTTAGAGTCTATTAGGATCCTTTATCTTATGCTTGTGCATTAGATTTTAAGCTTTATCAAATGGATGCAAAAAGTGCATTTCTTAATGGTTTGATCAATGAGGAGGTATATGTGGTTCAACCTCCCAACTTCATTAATTTTAAGAAACCGGATCATGTTTACAAGCTTAAGAAAGCCCTTTATGGTCTTAAACAAGAACCCAAAGCTTGGTATGTAATAAATCACTTTTTAAGGTTCGTTTTTCTCTCGGTCTTTACGAATTGATTAATCGATATCATTTAAGCCACGTAATTGTTTTTGGTTGTAATAGTAGGAATTTGGTAATCTATTTGTATTTAACAATCACGAAGAAAGGTAAAAATATTATATATGTAAAGGATATGTACTAGTCTACAAACACGTTGCACATACAAACATTTAAGCACAAGGTACAAATTTACAAAGCACAACAAAGTTTTAGAATGCTAAAATGTAAAGTAATGAAAGTACAAGTATGAAAATTGTGCAAACTAGAAACTATCGAACTGAATATAACAACTTAATAACTACAAGGACTAAAACATAAAATATAACATGCTTTTAACCAATTATAACAAGTTGAACTAACAACCAAAACAGAGGGACCAAAATTGACAAGAAAATGTTTTGAAAATTAAAAACGGGCTTAATGAGAATTCAACAATATCTCGAGCTACACTTAACCAAACAAGTTGAGACTAATTTTAAACATCCTAAAATTGAATTTTAGCTAGGGAACCATGAGCTTATCCTATGAAATAAGCCAAAAGAGCTTATTCGAATTTTAACACTTGTACACTAGTTTGAAAAACGTATTGACTAATTCCCAAAAGCTGAGCTTATTAAATCTAGATTATAGGCTAAAGAAAATAAGACTACTCAAGAAAATCACAATTTCACTAAGGGAATAAGCTGGAATCGACTAAAAGGCCAAAATAAGATGTGTTGACCCGGTTTGACTTTTATTGACCAATCTTTGACTTTTGTTGACCAAAATTTTGACCAATGCCAAAACTCATTTTAACCACTTGTACAAGCTTTTGGTAAAAGAAGATAGACATTTTATGAAGTGGATTGATCAGAATATGAAATCCTAATGAGAAGATTAGTGGAATTATCATAGAGACTTTTAGAGGCTAAGTGCTTCTTCTGTGTCTAGCTATAGGTAATGAAATGAAATCAACCTTAAAGTTCAGATATTGCTCTTTCCAAAACACCAAGAAACTTGCAAAATCACTAAGAAATGAAGGAATTAAGGCTATTAGAAAATTGACTGTTCAAAGGCAACTTTTGACCCAAAGCTAACAAACTGTCATTTGCCGTTTGACTTACTATTTGACTTTGTAAAAAGAGATTTAGACAAGGAACTAGTCACTAATTGAAGTGCAAACATCTCAGAGCTCTAGCTATTACAATTCTCAAGAGATCAAGTTATCCAGACAGTACTTAAAATTATCAATGAAGAAATTAGCTAAAGATTTCTAATGGCTAATACTAGTAACAAACTGAAACCTATGATCAGATAACAGAGATCAAATAAGAACAATTATTCAGCAGATAAGAACCTTTACTTTACAGAACAAGAATTTAGCATGCAACTACTTTTTAGTGGAAAATTTAAAAAGAACAGACACCTTTTAGCTTTGAAGCCTCCATTGTTGGAGAAGCACAGTGCTGAACTGGCTATTAAACAATCCTCAATTACACCTCTACTTGGATTCCTCAATGCTACAGTACTCTGATCTCTAATCTTTCTCTAATATCCTAACTAGTGACATGAACAAACTCATACTCTGCTACTTTATCACTTCCAGAATGCTAGTTCTTGCAAGGACTTCAAATCTTCAATGAAAACTCAATGTAATCATCACAAATCATCAAAGAACTTCATAGGAACTATGGTTGAATCAAGTGCAGAAGAATTGAGCTTGAGAATAGTAGAGAAAATGAATGAGATTTTTATTGCTTTGAGAATGGAGGTAGTTACAACTGTTTAACTGATTTTCTAACAAACTAATTATCTAGTGTGTGTGTGTGTTAAACACACATTAGAAGTGAGAATTGGAAACTACAACTGATAGCTAAGAGCTAACTAACAACTGTGTAAAATTACACCTAAAGTTACTAGTTACAAATGAAGGTGAGAGGGGGTATATATATAGCTAAAGGCGAGGTGAGGAGAGGATCTTGATGACGTGGTTGAACCAATCACAGACTGGCAACTGGCAAACTAGGGTTCTTCACGTTTTAAAGGAATTGGGGATTCTCAAGATAGTGAGTTTGGGAGTAATTAGATGGCATAGCTGGATCCGTCTTCATCTCCTGATCACTTTTGTATTTGACATCTTATTTTGAAATCGTGTAATTCGTCCTTGATTTTCAGGTAAAGAAAGAGATGATGTAGCAAAGCTGAGTGGGCGTTAGTTCTTCACACGGATCATTATCCGTTTACTAATATATGATTGGCTGGAAAATTTAGTGCGTGGCACTGTTGTGATCCTTCTCTTCCCTCATTTAATGAGCCATACCTGGCAATCCGAGTGACTTGTATTCTGGATTATGATTGGTCCAAGGGTTTTCACATGGATTAAGCTCAATATAAGTTTCCAACTTGGCAGTTTTAACCCTCCAACTTTGGCAGATTCTGTTTTAAGCATAGGAACTTTGTAGACTTGACATCTTTAGCCTTCTGACTTGTAATTTAAATGTCTTTGGCCCTTTGACTTTGGTTGACTTGGCACTTTAATTCCTTCATCTTCTTGAATTGACATGTAAGATCCTTAAACTTTGAAGAATTGTCATGATTGGTCCTTCTTTTGTCTTTTTTCTTCATAATCATGCCTTGAAATCCGTGTTTGCACCAAATCGTATCATTTTACCTACACAATCACAAACAACAAAGAATACCACGTAATTCCGTTTTATCACATAAAACTTGGTAATTTCCTTATGTTTTAGGGTTTTATATCTTATAATTGATATGAGATTTCACTCATATCAAATCCTATACACTTGATCATTGCCATGGTCTCATGCAATGAAATATTTTAAAGATCTATGGTACATTTTTCTAATAGTTAATCCACCTTGGACAAGATGAAATGCTTATACACTATGCTAAACTATATGATGCATGATTTTGATTTTTTACAATGCAATGCAAAGAAAACAATTCTATTTATATATTTTTGTCTTTTCATGAAATGGTTAGATGGAATTAACTTGTAAAGCAATCAATGACTTTGATTAGGGCTTTGATACCATGAATAGTTATCATCCTTAAGTTTTATTTTCCCCATACCAAGCTAAAAAATGAGATCATTGTTATTCATAAGTGAAAGTGCATCGACTTATTCATACAAATTAATTGTGTTACGATTATACCCCCACTTATTTTGCCTCTATATAATTTTAATTGATCAAATTGCTTTTGAGCGAATTTGTCTTTATTTGTCGTGAAATATAAGAAATGTAAAATCTGAAAATAATGAAGAACAAATTTAATCCTAAGTAACCATCTCATCCATTTCTTGAAAAACCGCCCACAATTGATATAAGTCCGACCTAAAATAATAAGTCATTCGCCTTATGTGTAAGAAACTTATGTCATGCATTAATAAGTAGCTACTCACTCGCTAAGAAAAGAAAAATTAAAACTCACGCAATAATTTATATCCGCCGCCTTTTTGAGACCTTGGATCTTCAATCTCGCAACCCTTGTGAGAGTAATATTGGATTGGAGCAACTATCAAATCCCCACAATCATTATGAGAGTAATATTGGAATTTAATAGCTACTATAATTAACACCACACTGCCCCTCTTGGGAGTCTTGTATAATTATTATTATTTTTTCTAGACACTCATTTTTTATAAGCCGCTCTTATTTTTCTTGATTCCTCACAAAGAATAGAAAAATAATTAAAAGAAAAACACCCGCTAAGTATTAAGCATGACATAAGTATAGTACACATAAAACGTTCTAACTTAGAATCTTAAGACCTACATATACCAACCACGAATGATTAGTCAAAAATACATAAGAGACTACAAACCGATTAAACCGTTCTTGATTATTTATTAATAATATATACATACGTTGACAAGAAAGTAAAGGTTATGAAAGGGGATATAATAGCCACAAGTAATTAATATGAGGTTTATCTAGCCCTTTACACTTACTTCAAACTCTATCATTTCTCGTTCTCCACAATTTAAAATCTCAAATAATGAGACTCGTGGATGCTTAGCTTAATAAACCAAATGAAAGGTTTACATGGTTAAGGATACTAGCTAGAGTAAGCTTGAAAATAAAAAACGGATTGAGTAAAAATATTCATGGCGGGCCTAATATGTCAAAGACTCCTAAACTTGTTAAACCATATCCTTTATTATATTTTTTTCTTTTTTGATATATTTTTGATGAAATAAAAGACGATGCAAATGTGTTATGCAAATGATAAATGATTTATGCAAAAATTATGAATGCAATATTTTTGTGGTCAAAGTAGATCAAAAAGTTGAAAAATGTTTGAAAGATTAATTTTCCCAATTATCATAAAGGAAGATTAATTTTCCCAATTATCATAAAGGAAAAGGCAATGGTCTAGGCAAGGTCACTTCGATAGAAGACCCTCCTACACTTAAGATAAACATTGTCCTCAATGTTTAAGAGCATTGGAGTAAACTGCCCTACACTTAGGACATTGCGTACTTTGTTTAACTCGAGGTAAGGAAAGGTCTACTAAAGTGAATTCATTTTAGACATTATTAATAGCCAAGTTTGAATCACAAAAGTATCAAATTAAACCCGATACGAGGGCCTCCTCCATAAGCTCCATGCATGAAATGAGAGAGTACAACCCTACAAACACCAAAAAAGACAAAAGAAATGCACCCCCTACACTTCATCTCAACTATATCACCCTCTTATTATTCCTAACCTACCAAATTCTACTCTAGATGATCTAACCTAGTTATTCAAGCTTGATTTAAGGAGTCTCTAGCTCGACTCTTCTTATAATGAATTGATTCATGGGGAAAATTGGGGTCTGTCAGACCATTTCAACGGAAATGTCCTCCCTAAAATAATGCTTCACGCGATGGCCATTCAATTTAAAATTTGGGCCATTTGGTTAAGATAACTCAATAGTCCCATAGGGAAATAATTGAGCTATAGTGAATGGACTGGTCCATCGTACTTAAGCTTGCCCGCAAAAAGTTTCAACCGTGAGTTGTAGAGTAAAACCGAATCTCCAACTTTGAACTCACGGTTCTTAATCTTGGCATCATGAAGTTGCTTAGTCTTTTCCTTGTATAGCAATGAATTCTCATAAGCTTTGGTTCTAAGCTCATTCATCTCATTGAGTTGGTTCTTCCTATGTGAACCGGCTTGATTAAGGTCAAAGTTAACCCATTTTAAAGCCCATGAAGCCTTATGTTCCAACTCAAAAGGGAGGTGGCATGCTTTTCCATATACAAGACGATAAGGTGTGCAACCTATAGGTGTCTTAAATGCGGTTCGAAAAGTCCACAATGCATCATCAAGTTTATCCGCCCATGAAGCGCGATGCTCTCCCACCGTACGTTCCAAAATTCTTTTCAAACCTTGATTAGTGACCTCAGTTTGCCCATTAGTTTGTGGGTGATACGAGGTAGAAAGTCTACGGTTAACACCATATTTCTTCATGACTCGAGTAAATTGATCATTACAAAAATGAGTCCCGCGATCACTAATAATGGCACGAGGTACATGATGAGACGGCTTTTATACATGGTCTCATCGTTCTTTTTGGGCTTAAAATGCATTAAATATCATCAAAATACCCAAATATATGCTTGTGTTTGTTGCTTGTGTATTTTAGCTACGGATATTGAGAAAATGACAAAAGATCACAAGAATCAATCAAAAAAACGAACACGGGAAACGAAGCCGCACGATGAACCAAGCCCTAATGAAGAATTTTCCAAAGAAAACCCTTGAAGATTTGAAGAATATTGAAGATTGGTCCTCCAAGTTTGAAGAATTGACACTTTATACCCTTGTATCTTCATAATTACAAGTTTGGTCCCTAAAGTTTGTCAAAATTACAAAAAGGACCCTTAACTTTGAAGAATTGGCAAATTTAGTCCCTCATCAAAACTAAATTGTCAATATAAGTCCTCCAAGAAGTCAACAAACAAGTCAAAGCCTTGAAGTTTGAAAACATGCCAAAATCAGTCCTTCAAATATGAAGAAATTGCATTTTTAGTCCTTAAAACAAGTTTAAAAACTTGTTGTGCCAAAACTACCAACTTCCCAAAGTTATTTACAAAGGAAAAGTGATTTAGGCTGTTTTAATACAAAGTGAAAGAAGAAGTAAAATATGGGGACCCAAACTGCCAAACACCTCAACTCATCCCAGCCAATCATTTGGACACCTCACCCACCTCCACCAATCACACCCACTCTCCCTTCCACGTCTTCATTCCACCACACCAGTTTAATTTATTAAACTTAATTAATACTTCCCTCCCAAACACTTAATTTGAAAACTAATAACCCCAAACCGGATTAAAACACCCCTAATCCACCCATAAACCCTAGCTAATCCCCAGGAAGAACAAGGACTAAAACAAAGGGGTTATGGCTATAACCTTCCAGATTGATAATTAACCATCACATAAACCAAACCCAACCCCCAAATTACCCATCACTCTCACCCATGTGACTCTCCAACCCTCCCCTGCCCCACAAAGAAGAAGAAAACAAAACTGAGCCAGTCCATCAACGAACCAAGGCATTTTACTTGGTCCCCAAGATCATTTGAAGGGTTTAGATCACTTTACAACAGCTGGATACTTCAACATCATCACATGGCTTTGTTTTTGACTGAAAAATTCAAAATCGTCCAAGGGCAAGATTGGAAGTTCAAGTGTTAGGGTTTTAGCTTCTTATCACTTCTAGAATTACAATGTAAGCCTCTATATAAAGGCACTAAGGACGTAGCATAGTTCTGTTCTTTTTTCTCCTTTTTCACAACTTTGTAAGTCCTATTTTTATGAATGAAAAAAGGTTTAAGCTTGTTGATGAGAAGAAAGATCCAATTTAATTTACATTGTTTGCTTGTTGTTTAAAATTCCAAGATTGTTTACTTTTCAAGTTTTTAAAATTCAAGTTTTGTGTTCAAAGGTTCCTGATTTTAAGTTTTCTGTTCAAGTCAAGGTTGTTAAACCACATAAGCTTCTATATTCAAGCTTGTATATGACCATACAACCCTGATATCTTGAAGATATCAAGGTGTAGTGGGTATAAAAGTTTGGGTAAAAGGGATAAGTGAGGTGAAAAACCTTCTTGATTATTTTTCTTACATTACTGTTTCAGCTTTAAAGCTATAAGCTATAAGGAGACTTGTCTATAAGTCATCCTTGTAGCTCATTACTCATATTCCAGGTCACTCTTGTTGTGTTGGATTGTTTTTAGCAGGTTCTAAGCAAAGGCCTATCTTATTCAAATTTTGTTAAGCAAAATTTCATCAAAATCTTAACCAAGGTTCAGCATAGACCCGGGTCTATTGGAGGTGGTTTTTCAACCATAAAGGGTCCTGGATGTAGGACCCTTAAGGTAGTTATTGTTCCCTTTTTCATATTTTAAGTTTCTGAAATTTTATGTGCTCTTTGTGATTCTGCTTGTTAAGTGTTTAAATGTATGTTTGAGTGCTTAAAACTGCTCAAATAGGACGTGTATGCATGCTTAGATAGTGTTCAATCACTTTGGTTAAGTCTTGATTGGATTTGCTTTGAAAAAAAGTTGATTTTCAGATATAAGGGAGTGTTTGGATTTGTGATTTAAGTAGGATTTGAGATAAGATTTGTGTAGTGTAACCTGTTTAGATACACTTATTAGGGTAGCATGAGTTGTGAGCTATTCAGTTTTTCAGTTTGGGGTCAGTCTTAAACATGATTGCATGATAAAAGTGAAAAACATAGCTTAAATTTTGTCATTTCATTTTTTTGCTTGATTTGTTGAATTTAAACCACCAAACTTGAAAATCTGTTAGAGGTAGGAGTATTTAAGGATTGAGCATTGTTTATTTGTCATATCATTGGATTGTGTGGGAACTCTTGGCCTTGGAAATTCATTTGTATGCAAGCAATTAAGCTAGAAACACCACCAGACCTTGCATATTGCATCAGCAACTTGATTTGCTCTTGAGTGCTTGATTTTGTGCTATAACCTGCCTGTTTTTGAGTTTCTCTTGACTCCTTGTACTCCAAAGAGTACAAGGGTGCCTTGTTCCATCAAAAAATCAACACTAGAATCAACAAACCAAGTCCTCTTGGTCATATTCACAAGTGAAAATACACACTTGGCTTGTTTTTTTGTTCATCAGTTATCAAGTGCTCAACTGAGCACATTTTTGCTAAATCTTAGCTTAATCTTGATTAAATTAGATTGAGCTTGTGTTTTTGTGAGTTAACAAGTTACTGGATTTGAGTTTAAAAGTTAAAAAAAAAAAGTTTTGCAAAAAGTTCACCCTGCCTGGACTCGAACATGCGACCTTGCGTTCCAAGGAGTAGCGTGCTTACCAGTGATCCAGATGACTTTTTACGTTATTGTTTGATTTCATTACTTATATAACTAGTTTTTGTTTTGTAGCTTATTTAAGTAACAGCTTATAAATAAGCATTTCCTGGCTTATTTCTTTGAGGATTTAACTGTTTAACATTTTTCTTAGGATTATATTAGTGTTGTTGACTTTTCTGAGCAAAAAGCAAATTTTTCCCTTTATTATTTTATTTATTATGATTATTTTAAGTTTAATTTTTAGAAAGTCATTTAAAAATAGTAAAAAGTAATTTAAAAATCTGGAAAAATAATTTTTAGGTTTTTAATCATACTTTTGAGGTTTACAGCTTATTAGGTTTTCAATTTAGCTTATTTTTAATTTTATAGGATTTTAGGTTTTTTAAGCAACTTTAAAATCTAATATAAAATTATTAAATAGGTTTCAGAAAATTTGGTTTGCATTTTTGTTTTAGTTATATTATTTAGGATTTTTGGTAATTTTTTAGAATTTATTTACAAACTTTTTATTTTTTTGAATATTTTAATATTATTTTATTATTAAAATTTGAAGTTTTATTTTTTCTTGTTTTTACATTTTTCCTAGGTTAAGGATATTAAATTAGGAGTTTTGTCATTTTCCAAATATTTTTTTAGACTTTTCAATTAATTTCTAGAATTAATTAAAGATTTAATACATTTTAATAGTTTTTAAGTGTTTAAAAATAGTTTAATTTGGTTTTAAAATTTTTAAAAATAGTTTTTAGCTTAATTAGGTCATTTTTGAGGTTTACAAACTATAAAATCTTGTTTAGGGCTTTTTAATATTTAAAAGTGATTTTAGGGCTTTAATTAGCATTAAAAAGTCATTATTTAATTAATTAAAAGGTTTTAGCAAGTTTGGATTTTTTGTAAACTCTTAGAATTTTATTGGGGATTTTTAGGAATTTTTAGGAATTTTTAGGTTAAAAATTTATTTTTGGCACTATTTACGGTTTTACGTTTTCGCCTTTTTCGTCGTAGTTTAATTCATTTTCGTAACCGTCTTTCTTTTCTAATCCCATTTCTTTCTCAATCATATAATCACAAACATTAATCAACTCTTAACACAACGCACTTGCCTCCTTGGGAAAACGAACTTGGACTTCATTTGGGTCATTAGTGCTCGGTTTTCCTAAACCGACACTTAATACTACCACTACTTGTCATCCTTTTCCTAAAGGGTACAAAAACTCTACATCATTTTGGCGCCGCTGCCGGGGAGGCGTGTTGTGTTTTGATTGAACCATTGTTGTTTTTATATATAGCCATAAAAGTAATTGTATTAGTAGCACTCTACTAATACGTATTATCGGTTTTTCGTTTTTTGTGAATATTATTACTATATTGTATACGTAGAACAATAAATTTACAAGTACTCCAAATACGTGAGAAATCACAACCTTGACTTGGGAGGTCATTACCCAATCATTGTATTCGAATCTCAAACCAAAGAAAAAGGCAAAAATAGATAAATACTTTCGAGAAGCTCGATTTTGAGAAATACAAACTATAAGGTGGGTATAAGGCGGTTGTATTTCACGACCTAAAGGAAAAAGGCTCTTAAGTGCTTCGCGCCGCCTCGTTTCCTCCGCTCGCTTGTGCGTATTTTGATTTTGAAAGCTAATCGAGGGTTTTGCCGCCCAAAGTATTATTAAGTATCATATATATTTTCTTGGTTTCTATTGATTAAACCCTCTTGAACGATT
This sequence comes from Glebionis coronaria, assembly GCA_025667525.1. Classification (NCBI taxonomy): domain Eukaryota; kingdom Viridiplantae; phylum Streptophyta; class Magnoliopsida; order Asterales; family Asteraceae; genus Glebionis; species Glebionis coronaria. The sequence continues at coordinate 519,851,275 of CM046882.1, forward strand.
TGGTGTTCCACGATCGTTCTAAAGTCATCGAAGGCGTTCACTTCACGTGATCGTTTTCATTCCTTGAGGCTTCTTTAATCGAGAGATTTGATTAAGGAGGAGATTTGTAGATTTGTGTCTACTTAATACATTCCAAAAATCCAAAAAAGTTAAAAACAATCAAAAACCACAGAAAAATTGAAAAAGTAAAAACACCAAAAAGAATATTCTTTGCTCGCCTTCTCGTTGTACGTGACGTTTATGCAAACTCGCTCTAAAGCAAGACGTGCTCGTAAACGAAGAAACAAATCACTCACTCCTACTAGTGAGGAGTCTCCTATTGACGAACCCATTGTAGTGAAAGAAGCACCCATGGGTAATCGAACTATGATGGAGTTGCTTCAAGCACCCACCGAGGGTTATGGAGAAGCGATTGTGATTCCCGCTATCCTTGCGGAGAATTTTGAGGTTAAGACGGGTTTATTTTCCATGATTCAAAACAACAAGTTTCGAGGTGACGAAAAAGACAACCCTCATAACCACATTCGCCAATTTAATCGTCTCACCGCCACGTGCAAGTTTAAGGACGTCTCAAACGACTCGATTAAGATGATGCTTTTTCCGTATTCCTTAGCGGGGCCCGCAAAAATTTGGTTAGAGAAAGAGCCACCCAATTCTATATTGACGTGGAAGGATCTCGTTTCAAAATTCGTGAACCAATTTTTTCCGCCCTCTAAGACTACGCACTTGAAAAACGAGATTTCAAAGTTTTCACAAGAATTTAACGAAAGTTTTTCAACGGCTTGGAATAGGTTTAAGGAAATGTTGCACGAATGTCCTCATCATGGTTTTTCCGACTTGCATCAAATAGACACGTTTTACAATGGCTTGAACGATCATGAGCGTGATTATCTTAATGCCGCCGCGGGTGGTAATTTTTTGTGTAAGACGGTTGAGGAAGCATTGTTAATCATTGAAAATAGGTCTAAGGTGTATAGTCCTCGTAGCACGTCGAGTGTTCGTAAGACTTCGTCTTCGTCTTCGCCTTCATTGTCACACACCGTTGATGCTTGTCAAATCGAGGCTAATTTGGAGAACAAAATTTTTGATATAGTGAAAGGATTGTTAGTTGAGTTTAAAGTTGGTGAACAACCCGCTCCCGCTACGATTAAAGCGGTTAAGGTTTCTTGTATGTATTGTGGTGGAGCTCACGATTATTCCGAGTGCATTACCAACGGTGGTAACACTTCGAGTGCCTTCGCGGCCGCGGGAACTTATAACCAAAACGGTCAAGTTCCTCGCACTAATCAATTGACTCCACCGGGTTTTTCACCAAATCAAAATGCTAACAATTATCGAAACAATCAAGTTGGTTACCAAAGCAATCAAAGGAACAATTTTAAGGGTAATAACAACTATGGGAATCAAGGGAGTAGTAGTAGCCAATTGCAAAATCAAAATCAAAACCGTAATTTTCAAAACACGAGTCAAGGTCTTCAAAATGTTTACACTAAAGAACTTCCAATTGACTTTGTGAATTACGCCATGGCAAATGATAAGATTTTGGAAAACATTCAAGAGCAATTGGCTAATCAAGCTAGGGACACGACTAAGAACACAAAGGAGTTAGCTAATTTTGTTAAGGAAAATCTAGCCATGAGAAATGAATTGAAAAATGATTTTGCTAACCAAATTCGAGGTCAAAACAACAAGATAGAGAAAAGTCATGCTAGGCTTGAACAAAGAATTTACCAAAAAGCCGCTAGTCAAGATTTGAAGTTTAATAGTTTTGATGTTAAGCTTAATGCCATTTTAGAAGCCGTCATGGGGAACAAAGCCTCTACTTCGAGTGGTCTACCTAGTAACACCGTTTCAAACCCGAAGGGAGAGATGAAAGTGATTACCACACGAAGTGGTAAGACACTTAAAGAACTGACTCCTCAACCAATTACTCCAACGGTGGAGGAAATTGAGGAAGAACCCGAGGTGGTGGTCGAAAAGGAGCATATTTCAATCCCACAAAGTACCGCTCATGCCACACCTACGGTTGACCCATCACCCATATTGGAACCCGAGATTCCAAAGGCTATGCCTATTCCCCAACCCACACCACCCTTGCCTTACCCATCGAGACTTAGGAAGGAGAAACGACAAGAGCGCGACAACTACCAATTTGAGCTTTTTATGAAAATGTTTCGTGATTTGCATTTTAATGTGAGTTTCGCCGATGCTTTGGTCATGATGCCTCGATTTGCCGCTAACTTTAAGAGTATGTTGAACAACAAGGAGAAATTGCACCAAATGTCTAGTTGTTCGTCGGTTTATCTTAATCGCATACCTCAAAAAGTCGGTGATCCCGGTAAATCTTTGATCCCTTGTGCCATTCAAGATATGGAAGAATGCTATGCCTTGGCCGATCTTGGTGCTAGCATTAATTTGATGCCACTTGCAATCTTCAAGTCGCTCAATCTTCCTAATCTTACTCCTTCACGAATGTCTATTGAGTTGGCCGACCATTCCACGATTCTCGCATGTGGTTTGGCGGAAGACGTTTTTGTGAAAGTGGGGAAGTTCTACTATCCCGTAGACTTTATTGTTCTTGACATCCCCACGGATCCTCAAGTTCCTCTTATTTTAGGTCGTTCGTTTTTAGATACGTCTATGGCTTTAATTGATGTGCATGCTAGAAAGATCACCTTACGTTTCAACGACGAGGAACTTGTTATAAACGCAACTCAAAATTCTCAACTTTCTCATGTTTATTCCGTTGCTACCATAAACCTCGTTGATATGATCGACGTGGTTTGCGAGGAATTTTCACAAGAAGTTTTAGGGTTTGGTGATGAAGAAACTAGTGGCGATCCCACTATGTTAGATCCAATTCTTGATAATTCGACACCAACCTTCACTCCTTTCGAAGGTTGTGGTTTTACATTGGAAGAATTCGATGTTCCACGTACTTGTGACGAAGACCTCGACAACGATGAGGACTTCTCGATTATCAAGGATTTTCTTAACGATTTCCCATTGCCTCCACCCGAGGAGGTTATGAGTATCGAGCCCAAATCTTCACTTGAGGAACCACCTATCCTCGAGTTGAAAGATTTACCTCCTCACCTCGAATATGTCTATTTGGAGGAGGACGATAAGTTGCCGGTTATTATTGCGAATGATCTTTCGGATGATGAAAAACCGCACTTGTCGATGTTCTTAATGACCACAAAGGGGCGATTGCGTGGAAGTTATCCGACATTAAGGGAATCGATCCCAAGTTTTGTACACACAAAATCTTAATGGAGGAGGATTTCAAGCCAACAATCCAAAGTCAAAGGAGGGTGAACCCCAAAATTCACGACGTCATCAAAAAGGAGGTCCTTAAACTCCTTGACGCGGGAATGATTTACCCTATTTCCGATAGCCCTTGGGTGAGTCCTATTCATTGTGTCCCTAAAAAGGGAGGAATGACCGTTGTGCCAAACGATGCCAACGAGTTGATTCCCACTAGACTCGTGACCGGATGGAGAGTGTGCATTGACTATCGAAAGTTGAATGAAGCCACTCGAAAAGACCATTTTCCCTTGCCCTTCATGGACCAAATGTTGGAGCGTCTTGCGGGAAACGATTTCTATTGCTTTTTAGATGGTTTTTCCGGTTACTTCCAAATTCCCATCGATCCTCGTGATCAAGAAAAAACTACGTTTACGTGTCCATATGGAACGTTTGCCTATCGTAGAATGCCATTCGGACTTTGTAATGCACCGGGAACTTTTCAACGATGCATGATGGCTATTTTTCATGATATGATCGAGAAGACGATGGAAGTCTTCATGGATGACTTTTCCGTGTTTGGTGATTCTTTCACTTCGTGTTTGTCAAACCTAGAGAGAATGTTAAAACGTTGTGAGGAAACCAACCTTGTGCTCAATTGGGAAAAATGTCATTTTATGGTTAAGAGTGGAATCGTCTTAGGGCACAAGGTCTCGAAAGCGGGGATTGAGGTAGATCAAGCTAAGGTAGACGTCATCGCCAAATTACCTCATCCCAAAACCGTCAAGGGAGTTAGGAGTTTCCTAGGCCACGCGGGCTTTTATCGACGATTCATCAAGGATTTCTCGAAGATTTCTCGACCCATTACACATCTTCTTGAAAAAGAGGCACGTTTTGTCTTTGACGAAGATTGTGTACGAGCCTTTGAGATCCTTAAGAGGAAACTTACCGAAGCTCCCATTCTTGTTGCTCCCAATTGGAACCTTCCCTTTGAGCTTATGTGTGATGCTAGTGATTACGCTATAGGGGCCGTTTTGGGGCAACGTCATGACAAGCACTTCTTGCCTATTCACTATGCTAGCAAGACGATGACCGAGGCTCAACTTAAATACAATACAACGGAAAAGGAGTTCCTTGCTGTGGTGTATGCATTTGAGAAATTCCGACCTTATCTCGTCTTGACGAAATGCATAGTGTATACGGACCATTCGGCTATTAAGTATCTCATGGCAAAGCAAGATGCTAAGCCGAGATTACTTCGTTGGATTCTCCTCCTTCAAGAATTTGATCACAAAATCGTTGACAAAAAAGGAGCCGAGAATCTAGCGGCCAATCATCTCTCTCGTTTGGAAGATCCTCACCAAAGTGTTTACGAGCCCAAGGAAATCACCGAAACATTTCCGCTTGAGACACTTGGTGTAGTGAATTCTAAGCTTGATTCTTCCACCCCATGGTTTGCGGACTTTGAAAATTACCATGCGGGCAACTTCATCATTAAGGGTATGACGACTCAACAAAAACGAAAATTCTTTCGTGACGTCAAGTTCTACTTTTGGAACGACCCTTACTTGTTTCGAACTTGTGCGGATCAAATCATCCGACGTTGTGTTTTTGGCACCGAAGCTTCTAACATCCTTAGAGCTTGCCATGAGGGACCCACGGGTGGTCACCACGGTGCTAATCTCACGGCTAAAAAGGTGTTTGGTGCCGGCTTCTTTTGGCCTACTATTTACCGAGATGCACAAGATCTTGTGAAGTCGTGTGATTCATGCCAACGACAAGGAAAAGCCTCACAAAAAGATGAAATGCCACAAATATCATTCAAGTATGTGAGATCTTTGACGTTTGGGGCATAGACTTTATGGGGCCATTCCCATCATCTCGTGGTAATAAGTACATTCTCGTTGCGGTTGACTACCTATCTAAGTGGGTGGAGGCCAAGGCCTTGCCCACCAATGATGCTCGTGTGGTAGTTAAGTTCTTGAAAAGCTTGTTTGCTCGGTTTGGAACCCCTCGTGCGATCATAAGCGATCGTGGAACCCATTTTTGTAACGACCAATTTGAAAGAGTCTTAAGGAAATATGGGGTTACACATCGGCTTTCTACGGCTTATCACCCACAAACGAGTGGGCAAGTCGAGGTTTCAAACCGAGCTTTGAAGAGTATCTTGGAGAGATCCGTAGGAGAAAACCGACAATCATGGTCGGATAAGTTGGACGATGCTTTATGGGCCTTTAGGACCGCTCATAAGACACCCATTGGGTGCACTCCCTATAAGCTTGTGTATGGAAAGAATTGTCATTTGCCTATCGAGTTAGAACACAAGGCTTATTGGGCCCTAAAGCATTGTAATGATGATATGGAGACCGCGGGAAAACACCGGAAAATGCAATTAAATGAATTGGATGAATTAAGGGACATTGCTTATGAAAATTCATTGATTTACAAAGAAAAAACTAAAAAGTTGCATGATTCTAAAATTAAAAACCTGGTTTTTAACATTGGGGATCAAGTTTTACTTTTTAATTCAAGATTGAAAATCTTTTCCGGTAAATTGAAATCCCGTTGGTCCGGTCCATTCATCGTGACTCAAGTATTTCCGTATGGGACCATCGAGCTAGCTCAAGATGATGGTCCTAACTTCAAGGTGAATGGACATAGGTTGAAGCACTACTTTGGCGGGGAAGTTCCATCCTTGAACTACCTCGACCAAATCACTTTCCCCAATGATAATTAGTATTAAGGGGATCGAGTCGAGCTCATGACTCGGTAATCAAAAACGAGGTGCCTCGTGGGGGAGTCCCATGCTTATCCTATGTACATATTATCGCTTTCTAATGTAGCTTACGTGTGGGGATTTGTGCCCTTCCAACCTTTGTTCCGTGGTTGTTTGTGATATGTGGTTTTTAGATCATGATCTTCACGATTGGAGCCTCTCGTGTTCGTTTTATGGGAGCACTCGATCGTTTGCTTTGGAGACATTTCTCAATATCCATGATATATCCTTTTGATGTTCTAACCTTAGGTTTTTAGCACACTTCATAAACGGCTATTAATTTAATGGTTACACCCTTTCCATGCTAGATTAGGCATTCGACTACGTTTCTAGTATGGGGGTGTTTGCACCCCTAGACTCGAAACATTGAGGACAATGTTTAACTTTAGTATGGGGGTGAATAGATACTTGCCTTGCCAAACCTTCACGCTTTCCAAAGTTTCGTTTTGTTTATCGTTTTGTTGCAAAATAAGGCTAAAAATGGCCAAATTTTTAATTTTTCTCATGTTTTATAAGTGTTTGAAGACACGAATGTAGGTTTTCCGATGGCGAGAATAAGAGTAATTTTTTACTCGACCGTGCGTGTTGAGCACTTAGCTTTGATTCCTTAACTTCACATTAGGCTAAGTCTCTTAAATGAGGACGAGAAATGATAGAGTTAATTATAAGTTACTATGCTAAACGTAGAGTACTCGTATTCTTTCAAAAACTCATGTGTTCTCGTTGTTTGCTTATTCTCCCTTTGCATGTAAATATTTTTTTCTTAATAAATATTGACTTAGCGGTTTAGTTAGGATTGTTGGGTTTCTAGTCTTTTCTAGTAGCTTCCGTGTAATTAAACTAGGAAGACATTAAGGTATCGCCAGCGTCACGGTTTTGAAGTATTGGCACCCTAATAATCGAAAGCTTCACCTAATAATAAGATTTCAAGTGCTCACCTAAATCTAGCAAACAATTTGAAGCCCCACAAGGCCTAAAATCTATGCAAAATTGAAAGTGAATCAAGCCTTAATCTTCGAAGCTTTAAAGATCCAAAATTCGCTTTAGCGTGAGGATATACGTCTTTGGCTAATAAAACCACCGATGAGGCGGATAATAAAAGGCAAGGCAAGATCGAAGTCATAATAAAAGCTTCATGGTGAAGTTGAATAAAAGATGGAGGTAAACCAAAGATAATAAGGCCCTTCCGTTAGGGGGCGTATAAAAGTCTTGGTAATAAGTCTCATGTTCAAAACCGTTATAAAACCGTGTTTATCGATTCTTCTTGTCAACTTAATTTTTTAACATCGTTGTCTATTAGGAGGGGTTATTGATTTGATGGTCTTAGTTACACCGTTAGGACTCTATTTTTAGACCTAAATCTCTATTATCGCATAAGTCAACAATGTATCCTCGTGAAACATTTAAGACATCATAAAATATAAGAGATACAACTTAGGAATAATGGGAGGATAAGTACGTGATTAGGGCATATGAGTAGTGTTAGCATTACTAACTTATAATGACAATTATCTCGTTGCACGCTTGGCATAGAATTAAGGTGAAAATCGAGGACGACGAAATTATTTCTAACGAAGCATTCACGTGTTCTTATTCTATGAACCTAAACGTCCCATTTTGCGATGAAAATCATACATTATGTCTATAACACAAGTAGTAGTAATAGTAGTAGTGTAGCTAGTTTATCGTTTCAATAAAGTGAATAAAATGAATTTTGGAGATGCTACGATACTTTATTCTAGCATTGCGTGAGGGCACGGCAATGGTTTAGTATGGGGGAGTGATGAGACGGCTTGTATACATGGTCTCATCGTTCTTTTTGGGCTTAAAATGCATTAAATATCATCAAAATACCTAAATATATGCTTGTGTTTGTTGCTTGTGTATTTTAGCTACGGATATTGAGAAAATGACAAAAGATCACAAGAATCAATCAAAAAAACGAACACGGGAAACGAAGCCGCACGATGAACCAAGCCCTAATGAAGAATTTTCCAAAGAAAACCCTTGAAGATTTGAAGAATATTGAAGATTGGTCCTCCAAGTTTGAAGAATTGACACTTTATACCCTTGTATCTTCATAATTACAAGTTTGGTCCCTAAAGTTTGTCAAAATTACAAAAAGGACCCTTAACTTTGAAGAATTGGCAAATTTAGTCCCTCATCAAAACTAAATTGTCAATATAAGTCCTCCAAGAAGTCAACAAACAAGTCAAAGCCTTGAAGTTTAAAAACATGCCAAAATCAGTCCTTCAAATATGAAGAAATTGCATTTTTAGTCCTTAAAACAAGTTTAAAAACTTGTTGTGCCAAAACTGCCAACTTCCCAAAGTTATTTACAAAGGAAAAGTGATTTAGGCTGTTTTAATACAAAGTGAAAGAAGAAGTAAAATATGGGGACCCAAACTGCCAAACACCTCAACTCATCCCAGCCAATCATTTGGACACCTCACCCACCACCACCAATCACACCCACTCTCCCTTCCACGTCTACATTCCACCACACCAGTTTAATTTATTAAACTTAATTAATACTTCCCTCCCAAACACTTAATTTGAAAACTAATAACCCCAAACCGGATTAAAACACCCCTAATCCACCCATAAACCCTAGCTAATCCCCAGGAAGAACAAGGACTAAAACAAAGGGGTTATGGCTATAACCTTCCAGATTGATAATTAACCATCACATAAACCAAACCCAACCCCCAAATTACCCATCACTCTCACCCATGTGACTCTCCAACCCTCCCCTACCCCACAAAGAAGAAGAAAACAAAACTGAGCCAGTCCATCAACGAACCAAGGCATTTTACTTGGTCCCCAAGATCATTTGAAGGGTTTAGATCACTTTACAACAGCTGGATACTTCAACATCATCACATGGCTTTGTTTTTGACTGAAAAATTCAAAATCGTCCAAGGGCAAGATTGGAAGTTCAAGTGTTAGGGTTTTAGCTTCTTATCACTTCTAGAATTACAATGTAAGCCTCTATATAAAGGCACTAAGGATGTAGCATAGTTCTGTTCTTTTTTCTCCTTTTTTCACAACTTTGTAAGTCCTATTTTTATGAATGAAAAAAGGTTTAAGCTTGTTGATGAGAAGAAAGATCCAATTTAATTTACATTGTTTGCTTGTTGTTTAAAATTCCAAGATTGTTTACTTTTCAAGTTTTTAAAATTCAAGTTTTGTGTTCAAAGGTTCATGATTTTAAGTTTTCTGTTCAAGTCAAGGTTGTTAAACCACATAAGCTTCTATATTCAAGCTTGTATATGACCATACAACCCTGATATCTTGAAGATATCAAGGTGTAGTGGGTATAAAAGTTTGGGTAAAAGGGATAAGTGAGGTGAAAAACCTTCTTGATTATTTTTCTTACATTACTGTTTCAGCTTTAAAGCTATAAGCTATAAGGAGACTTGTCTATAAGTCATCCTTGTAGCTCATTACTCATATTCCAGGTCACTCTTGTTGTGTTGGATTGTTTTTAGCAGGTTCTAAGCAAAGGCCTATCTTATTCAAATTTTGTTAAGCAAAATTTCATCAAAATCTTAACCAAGGTTCAGCATAGACCCGGGTCTATTGGAGGTGGTTTTTCAACCACAAAGGGTCCTGGATGTAGGACCCTTAAGGTAGTTATTGTTCCCTTTTTCATTTTTTAAGTTTCTGAAATTTTATGTGCTCTTTGTGATTCTGCTTGTTAAGTGTTTAAATGTATGTTTGAGTGCTTAAAACTGCTCAAATAGGACGTGTATGCATGCTTAGATAGTGTTCAATCACTTTGGTTAAGTCTTGATTGGATTTGCTATGAAAAAAAGTTGATTTTCAGATATAAGGGAGTGTTTGGATTTGTGATTTAAGTAGGATTTGAGATAAGATTTGTGTAGTGTAACCTGTTTAGATACACTTATTAGGGTAGCATGAGTTGTGAGCTATTCAGTTTTTCAGTTTGGGGTCAGTCTTAAACATGATTGCATGATAAAAGTGAAAAACATAGCTTAAATTTTGTCATTTCATTTTTTTGCTTGATTTGTTGAATTTAAACCACCAAACTTGAAAATCTGTTAGAGGTAGGAGTATTTAAGGATTGAGAATTGTTTATTTGTCATATCATTGGATTGTGTGGGAAATCTTGGCCTTGGAAATTCATTTGTATGCAAGCAATTAAGCTAGAAACACCACCAGACCTTGCATATTGCATCAGCAACTTGATTTGCTCTTGAGTGCTTGATTTTGTGCTATAACCTGCCTGTTTTTGAGTTTCTCTTGACTCCTTGTACTCCAAAGAGTACAAGGGTGCCTTGTTCCATCAAAAAATCAACACTAGAATCAGCAAACCAAGTCCTCTTGGTCATATTCACAAGTGAAAATACACACTTGGCTTGTTTTTTTGTTCATCAGTTATCAAGTGCTCAACTGAGCACATTTTTGCTAAATCTTAGCTTAATCTTGATTAAGTTAGATTGAGATTGTGTTTTTGTGAGTTAACAAGTTACTGGATTTGAGTTTAAAAGTTAAAAAAAAAAAAAAGTTTTGCAAAAAGTTCACCCTGCCTGGACTAGAACACGCGACCTTGCGTTCCAAGGAGTAGCGTGCTTACCAGTGATCCAGATGACTTTTTACGTTATTGTTTGATTTCATTACTTATTTAACTAGTTTTTGTATTGTAGCTTATTTAAGTAACAGCTTATAAATAAGCATTTCCTGGCTTATTTCTTTGAGGATTTAACTGTTTAACATTTTTCTTAGGATTATATTAGTGTTGTTGACTTTTCTGAGCAAAAAACAAATTTTTCCCTTTATTATTTTATTTATTATGATTATTTTAAGTTTAATTTTTAGAAAGTCATTTAAAAATAGTAAAAAGTAATTTAAAAATCTGGAAAAATTATTTTTAGGTTTTTAATCATACTTTTGAGGTTTATAGCTTATTAGGTTTTCAATTTAGCTTATTTTTAATTTTATAGGATTTTAGGTTTTTTAAGCAACTTTAAAATCTAATATAAAATTATTAAATAGGTTTCAGAAAATTTGGTTTGCATTTTTGTTTTAGTTACATTATTTAGGATCTTTGGTAATTTTTTAGAATTTATTTACAAACTTTTTATTTTTTTGAATATTTTAATATTATTTTATTATTAAAATTTGAAGTTTTATTTTTTCTTGTTTTTACATTTTTCCTAGGTTAAGGACATTAAATTAGGAGTTTCGTCATTTTCCAAATATTTTTTTAGACTTTTCAATTAATTTCTAGAATTAATTTAAGATTTAATACATTTTAATAGTTTTTAAGTGTTTAAAAATAGTTTAATTTGGTTTTAAAATTTTTAAAAATAGTTTTTAGCTTAATTAGGTCATTTTTGAGGTTTACAAACTATAAAATCTTGTTTAGGGCTTTTTAATATTTAAAAGTGATTTTTAGGGCTTTAATTAGCATTAAAAAGTCATTATTTAATTAATTAAAAGGTTTTAGCAAGTTTGGATTTTTTGTAAACTCTTAGAATTTTATTGGGGATTTTTAGTAATTTTTAGGAATTTTTAGGTTAAAATTTTATTTTTGGCACTATTTACGGGTTTACGTTTTCGCCTTTTTCGTCGTAGTTTAATTCATTTTCGTAACCGTCTTTCTTTTCTAATCCCATTTCTTTCTCAATCATATAATCACAAACATTAATCAACTCTTAACACAACGCACTTGCCTCCTTGGGAAAACGAACTTGGACTTCATTTGGGTCATTAGTGCTCGGTTTTCCTAAACCGACACTTAATACTACCACTACTTGTCATCCTTTTCCTAAAGGGTACAAAAACTCTACATCAGTACACCAAATCTAGCAAACAATTGCTTCAAAAATTTCACTACAACTCGAGCATCATTAGTAGGCAAGGCCTTGGCCTCTACCCACTTTGAAACATAATCAACCGCTACGAGTATGTACTTATTTCCCTTGGAAGATGGAAAAGGTCCCATAAAGTCTATTCCCTACACATCAAATATCTCACACTCTTGTATGAAATTTTGTGGCATCTCATCATGTTGATTAATTTTTCCTTGTCTTTGGCATACATCACAATATTTCACCATCTCTTGGGCATCCTTGTAGATTGAATGCTAATAATAACCCGAATCAAAGACTTTCTTAGCCGTGTAGTTGGGCCCAAAATGGCCCCCCGTGGGTCCTTTATGGCAAGCTTATAAGATATTAAAAGCTTCGGGCCCATCTACACATCGTCTTATGATTTGATCCGCACATTGCCTAAAGAGATAAGGGTCGTCCCAAAAGTAGTATTTAGCTTCTTTTAGAAACTTCTTCGTTTGTTGGGAAGTAAGACCCTCAATTAGCACATCCCCCACAAGATAGTTTGCAATATCCGCAAACCAAGGGGTGGCATCCTCTTGTGAATAGATAGACATGAGTTCCTCAAGTGGAAAGGATTCATTTATTTCCTTATGAGGTAAGTCTCCTTGAAAAGGATGCTCAAGTCTACTCAAATGATCCGCGGCTAAATTCTCGGCTCCGTTTTATCACGAATCTCTATAGAAAACTCTTGGAGCAACAAAACCCATCTTAACAATCTAGGCTTAGCATCTTGCTTTGTCATAAGGTATTTGAGAGCGGAATGGTCTGTATACACTATGGTCTTCGAAAGAACAAGATAGGGGCAAAATTTCTCAAAAGCATACACAATGGCTAACAACTCTTTTTTCGTAGTAGTGTAATGCAATTGAGCACCCGTCATTGTCTTACTAGCATAGTGTATAGGTTGGAAGTGTTTGTTAATCCTTTGCCCCAAATTGGCTCCCACCGCATAGTCACTAGCATCACACATGAGCTCAAAAGGCAAATCCCAATTTGGTGAAACCAAAACTGGAGCCTTGGTTAATTTTTCCTTAAGGATCTCAAAAGATTGTAAACACTCTTGCGTGAATATGAAAGGAGCCTCTTTTTTCAAGAGGTGGGTCATGGGTCTACCTATCTTAGAAAAGTCTTGTATAAAACGTCTATAGAAACCCGCATGTCCCAAAAAGCTCCTAACTCCTTTCATAGTAGTTGGTGGGGGAAGTTTAACAATAACATCAAATTTAGCACGATCCACTTCTAGTCCTTTCTTAGAAATCTTATGGCCCAAAACTGTTGGGTCCACTAGATATGGATCTTGTAGCCTGTTAAGGATGGTGAACGACTTCTGTATCTATTCACAGAGAGACTCTAGATTAAACACACAGTATAAGTGCGGAATACAAATACTATGAACAAGAAGAAACATAATAACTAAATAACTTGATCCTTACTAAGGATTTCTACTATTAATATGAACTAAATAATGTTTGATGAAGGTGTGTCTAACCCTTCTGCCAATGGTTCCTTTTATACTACAAGGAAACGCTAATACAGCATTAAACCAAAACGTGTAACTTTTGATATGCATATCCTTTCCTAACATATCTCATGCATATCCTAACAAACTACTCAGAATAATAATGTTTGACTTTCTACTAGACCAGGAGCACGTGTTGCTCCTACTACTACTAGGAACAGGAGGAAATACATACCTCCTAGCATACCTATTACAAATGTCTATTACAGAGGTCCTAACAATCCTCCCCTAAACTTGAATTTGACTTGTTGAGTTTAAGTTTTTTGGTAGATCTTGCAAAACAGCTTAAGGATTGAAACAACAACACAAACAGCAGCAATATAACCATCAGCATGAACAACACAAAGACTGCTGCAAAGAGTAACACCTAGAAGCTTCTTGAATGCTTGAAACAGATCTGCACCTTGTTGAATCTTTACAGCAACATGAGCAGATTTGATGAGCCTTTACCAAGTAGTTGCTCGCTCTTGGGCTAGCTAGTCTTTGTGGTGGAATAAGCATCACACTGGGAGACCAAAACACAGCCCAACTCTTAGAACGTGAATCAATGGTGAGTGGGGGTACCCTAATGATTTTGGGCAAATCATCACTGCCGTCAACGAATTTGATATGAGTCTTTACCAGAAGCCGTACCCTTCCGGACTAGCCAACTCTTAGCAATGAAGCATCGGTGAGCTGAAAACCCTATAGCTTTAAGAAAACTATTACAGCTATCAATGGATTTTATATAGATCTTTACCAAGAGCCGTACCCCCTCGGACTAGCCACTTTTCAGTCTATGACCAAGGCAAGTGAAAACCATCCAGTTTTGGGTAACCTGGCAACCATCAACGGATTTGATAATCACACCAGAGTCGTACCCTCATGGCGAATCAACTCTTTCTTGTCTGTTAAACATGGTGAGTTGAGCACCATTTGTTGTGTGGACTAAGTCCAACACCAGAAATACCTCTCAAAACAGCCCAAGTGTGAAAATGCCAAGTGGAAAACAATGTCATGATGGAAAAGTATAAGCAGATATTATATTATTTACAAGTTTTGAAATTCCATCACATTGCTAAAGTATAAGCAGATATTATATAAAAGTATTTTTTTTAAACTAAATAAAATGTGAGTCACCAATCACTGTACATATTGGTGAAAAGAATGTTAGTATAACACAAGAATATAAGAACAAAACCAATCACTTACCAGAAGCTGCAACCTTGTCTGCATGCAGTCGGGCTTGAATACCTTCAACTAAGGTAGTGGCCATGGTAGACTCATTACCAGAAGGAGCATTAGATACCAACAGATGACATTCCAACATATCTTCCATGGTAGCAATGGTCAATGGATACTCCATATCCGTAAGCATAAACACAACGGCACCAGTCTCAAGCTTTAACACATGAACACCACAACCAGCATACAACTTCCACCTCCTTATCACCCATCGAGGTTGATCCTTCCATACACCAACATGGGGAGAATCAGGAGGGGAATCCAACATCAGCTTCAAATCACCCCAAATAGTCAACCCGGGCCAGTTGGGAAGCTCACTCGGAGACTTAGGAATCTCAGCATCCACCAAACCATACAATAGCATAAGATCACGACGCTCCACCCAGGTCAAAATCTTTTGCAATCCAGAGACATAGCGAGTGTAGCCATCACTAGTCGTAATATTATGAGTAAAGGTACCACGAGAAATGAGGGATGGCCGAATTTCCCAAGCTACAATCACACCCTTGCCCATGTGCAACTCTGTCTCACTATCTGAAGCAACATCAATGAGATTGGTAGGATCTCTCTTCTCTAATGAGACAGACTTACCACGACGAGCCTTCTTCTTTCTAATAGAGCGGCAAGGTGAAGGGACACCAGAAGAAGATTCATCCTTGACCTTTCCAGCAGCAGTAGCATCAGCAGCAGTAGACACAAAGTCCTTACCAACCATAGGATCAGATTTAGCTACACCAGCAGATGAGGTAGGAAGTGGTTCAGTCACCGGTGTTGATGTTGGCTTCATGGCAGGAGTAACAGGAGTGGGATTAGTAGCAGGAGTGGTAGTAGCTTCATTGGTGGTGGTAGTATCAACATGAGAGTGAGTGGGATTAACAGTTGAAGTGGTGGTGGTAGGAACAGCAGTAGAAGGAGCACTAAAAGATGGAACCCCAGAAGTATCCTTGTGAACATCCGACGAAGAGGTGGGAGCAGCAGCAGGCTTAGAAGTGAGGACAACGCTAGGAGGTGGGAGATAAATCAAGTGTTCAGGGACAAGTGTATTTTGACGCTTGATCATCTTTGTGTAAAGATCTTTAAGCTCATTAAATGACAGCCTCCTCACCCTTTCCCATGTCCATCCAGTCTGATGGTAAACAGCCGATTGATTCTTAACATATTGCTGCATCAACCTTCTCTCCTCAATACGTGACAAAGGCCTTTTACGTCGTTGTTCACGAAGTTGGGCAGCAAGAGAACTATTGTTTACGCATCAAAGCCATCGCCCGTTGAACACAATTTCCTTGATTCACATTTGCCCCTAACAAATCAGTGAACTGAGAGTAGTCGGAAGTAAGGATGGTAAGCACCTTCATCCAGTCATTGTCATTCCAATGCATGGCGTCATGCCTCAACTGCTCACATCTTTGCTGTTGAATAGCTTCATCCTCAGCCCTGGCTTGTTGGTCAAGCTCCTCTTGCAATCGCTGAGCAGCCTCTTCCCCCAATCTTTCTTCCACTAATGTTTGCGAGTAAGCTTCCTGGGAGGAGAGGGTGCATCAGTCATAGGGGCTTTGCCCTTGGGATCATGAGAAGGACCAGCAGAAGGACCAGCAGAATCATCCATTGGCTTGGGATCAGCAGCAGCATTAGGAATGCATGAAGGACTAGGAGGAGTAGGAAAATCATCACTCGGCTTATCAGAAAAGGCAACCCTGGCCAAAATAGTCAGCCCATCCTCCGCAACATCTTCATCAGAATCAGAACGCACAACTTTCTTCTTTTGGCGCTTCAGTTGTGACTCCAATGCTTTAACCCTGTTCGCCAATGGAAGCACGAAGTCCCGGGTGAGCTTGCGGTGCTGATTTAGGTCATCTTCTAAAAAAACAACCTTCGCATAAAACCTGTGCATAAGAGCTAGCAAAGAAGTTAGAGTAACAGGTTCCTCAGCTTCCCCACCAAGAGGACTTGGCTTGGGGGATGCATCATTGGGACCAGAAGCAACAGATGGGTCATCCATATGAGCATGAGAGCTAGAAGGCTTCTCAGCAGAGTGCGGAGCTGGGCTAGGAGGGGGAGTATCAGCAAATGGGGACTCATGTGGGCGAGAAGAGGGGTCAGCCCTTGAGGTAGATGGCATTTCTACCACCACCTATCTAGTTGTCTCCTCAACCTCCACATGAGGCACACTAGTAGCAGGATGCTCCTCCTCCATAGGATCATCCTTCAATGGAAGTTCCTCCTCGGCTTCATCAGCCGGAGGAATCACATTAGGATCCCCTTGGGCAAGGCCCAGCATAACATCAGTAAGAGGCCTCGCAGGACCCTTATATCCAAGTGCCATATCGCATACACCTTTGAAGTAAGCTTTGGGGTCACATATTCCTCCCTATTCCTAGGTAGGCACATAAGAACCTGCTGCAAAAACCTAGGGTACATCAAGAACTTCTTCCTAGAGCCAGTATCACTAAGGTTACAAATCATGCCATCAAACAAGTAACAAGAAAAGTTAAAAGTAGGACCCTGAGCAAGACAAATCAAACCAGTAGCAAGGGGGATGGGAAACGCATCCCAACTCCCAGACTTTAGACTCAAACAATGAATCAAGAAGTAAACCAGTAGCTTCCATTGAGGGGAAAATCTATTCTTCTGGAAGTTAAACTCCCCCCATGATTATAACCCAGAGCAGCCATACCATCCAATACATCTGAATTGGGAATAGAGACAATGCCATCTTCATCCTGGAGATGAAGGGCAGATCTAATGGATGCCTCAGACACCACATATGAGCGACCATCTATGGTAGCATGGAGCTCTAGTGGGTGACCCAACATCAATGAAGTGGGTAGTTGCCCAAAACTGACGTATAACAGTTCATACACAGTGGGGCAAACAGTAAGAGCATACCTTAGATTGGAAGCCTCAATGTATTCCAGGATTTCTATAAACTCTTCTCTTTTAGGACCTTCTCCAAGATAGGCCACCTTGTTGTGATCGGGTTTGTACTGGAGTGCGGCCATTGTTGATGATTGAAGCAGTGGAAGATGATTGATTGAAGAGGGTGAAGAGTAGGAGCGTATGTGTGTGTGTATGGTTGGGATGATTGAGTCAAATGAGGGATTTGACCATAAATAATGGTCATGAAACTGTTCATTGACCCCTAATTATGGGGTTGCCCTTTCAAAATTAAGTCATTTATGCAAGAGTAACCACTTGCCCCTTAAACCATTATTTACAAATCCTAGTTACCAAAGATAAACCAAAAAGATAAACACCAGAAGTAACTCGCGTTGACTAAAAGTCAAAATGCGTAAAGGTCAACACTAGGAGCACCAAGTGGTTAATGAAAGTCAACGAAGTGAACAGTGACCCAAAATCGATACTAGAAGCCAACCATGAGTGAAATATAAGGGTTTGTACCCACTAGGAGCAGAAGACTGCCACTAGGAGTAACCAAAATCTTCCACTAGAAGTTGCACACATCGCAAATACCCATGAAAACTGTTGTTAGAATCTACCATATGTTAGACTGTGCAATGAAATATGTACAATAAGCCTCCCCTTAGGCTTAGCCTCCCCTCAATCCTAGACCTCAAGGGTTGACCATACCAATGTGAACCACCAAGTGGTTGAATCTCGGACCATCAAATGCTTTAGTTAATAAATCAGCAACATTATCATCCGTATGCACTTTAAGAACCTGTATCAGCTTCTTCTCATTGGCATCCCTTATAAAATGGTGCCTAATCTCAATATGCTTGGTTCGTTGATGAAAGACAGGATTCTTTACAATTCAGATAGTGCTTTGGTTGTCGATGAAAATTTTGGTGTTCATGAAGTTGAACCCATAATCCAGCATCTGATTTTGTATCCACAAGACTTGTCCACAACAACTAGTAGCAGCTACGTATTCAGCTTCTGTAAAAGAGGTAGCTACTGTTGTCGGTTTCTTACATTGCCATGAGATAAGTCTTCGACCAAAAAACTGACAACCACCAGTAGTAGATTTCCTATCATTATTGGCACCTACATAGTCACTATCACTATAGGCTTTAAGAACAAAAGGTGATTCCCTTGGATACCACAAGCCTAGCTTGGATTGTGCCTTGATATACTTGAAGATTTTCTTGACTGCATTCAAGTTAGATACGGTTGGAGCCACCTGATGTCTAGAACAAGCACTTACTACAAACATAATGTCCGGACGTGATGCAGTCAAATACATGAGTGAGCCAATCATTGACATGTACATGTGAACATTCACCGGAGGATCTGGCTCATTCTTGAGTTTGACTTTCGTGACTTTATAAGGTGTTGTTGCTGGTCTAAGAGGTTCCACATCAAACTTCTGAAGAATCTCATGAACATACTTGTCTTGACTTATGAAGATACCATCTGACTGCTGCTTGACTTGAAGACCAAGGAAAAATGTGAGTTCTCCCATGGCACTCATCTGAAATTCGCCTTTCATTAGCTGTTCAAACTCATCACACCATTCCTTCTTAGTAGAACCGAAGATAATATCATCCACATACACTTGAACTAGGATGATGTCCTTGACATTCCTTTTAAGAAACAGTGTTTTGTCAATTGTGCCTCTTCTGTAGCCGTGTTTCAACAAGAAAGTGAACAGACGCTCATACCAAGCTCTAGGAGCCTGATGAAGTCCATATAGAGCTTTGACCACCTTGTAAACTTTCTTGGGGTGAAGTGGATCCACAAAGCCCTTAGGTTGAGTGACATAAACTTCCTCATCAATCTTGCCATAGATAAATGTACTCTTGACATCCATCTGAAAAACCGTAAAGCCAACATAAGAAGCAAAGGCCAAAAATAGACGAATGGCCTCAATCCTAGCAACAGGAGCAAAGAATTCAGTATAGTCAATTCCTTCAAGTTGTGTGTGACCCTCTGCAACCAACCTAGCCTTATTTCTTACCACAATACCCCTTGCATCTTTCTTGTTTTTGAGAATCCATTCGGTACCAATTGATGTCTTTCCATCTAGCAAGTCAACGAGGATCCAAACATTCTGAAACAAGAACTGCTGCATCTCCTCCTGCATAGCCTCCACCCAACTTTGATCCTCAAGAGCACGTGAGACTGACCTAGGTTCCACCTATGAAAGAAAACAAGCAAACAAACAGTGAAGAAAGTCTGTGTGATTATTACGCTTTTGGTCTTTAATGTAGCACACAAGAGCATGATGATCAGACGTTGCTTTCTTATGCATGCGGCGAGTCTTGACAGTAGAACCAGGATCTCCAATGATTTGAGTAGTAGGATGGTCTTTATTGATCTGCTGAACAAGAATAGGAGCTACATCCACTTCTGGTGCCAAGTTATTAAGATCCCCAACAATGTCATCATCATATGAAGCAGAGTCGAAAATTCCATCTATTGGTTGCTTATGAATATCATCCAGCTTAGTAGAAATCTTCTTTTGATAGTTTCCAAAGTCAGAAGGACCAGAGAATCTAGTTGTAGAAGCAGGATCACTAACCGGACTACCAATAGGTGTTAAACTTGCACTAGGAGTAACATTAGGAGCACTAGGAGTAACTGGTACAACAGGAGTACTCAAGGGAAACTCAAAGCCTCCTTGAGCAGCTGCTGTAGTGACATCTTGTTGTTGCTTAAGCAATGTGTCAAGAGCTCCTTGTGAGCCCACAATGTCTGATGGAGAGGCATCAATAGGAGTATCATTTGTGTTAAGAGAGACTGTGGTGGAATAGGATGGAACAACAAAAATGTCATCATCCTCATCTGAGTCTGAAAAGCTAGAATGAGCACCTGCACTAGAAGTTGTAAACACTTGTGGACCTGCATCTTGGTTAGTTTTGAAACGAAAATATCCCAATGAGTCACTAAGATAATCAAGATCAAAATACCATTCAGGACCTTTGCCTTGGATATTTGTCTTCTCCTCAAAGTACCTGAGATTAATAGTTCCAATGACACGCTTGGCATGGAGATTATAGACACGATAAGCTCGAGAGTGAGCTGAATATCCCACAATGTAGCCTTCATCTGCCTTTCCATCAAATTTCCCCAAATAGTCACTAGTATTCAGAATGGTGACAGGACAACCAAATGGCTTCAAATGAGCAATGATGGGGACTTTGGCTGTGAGTAGCTCATAGGGAGTCTTCTTATGCCGGTTAATTGAAACCCTATTCAACACATAACATGCAGTGTTGACAGCTTTTGTCCAAAACATAGTTGGAAGCTTGGAATCTGCAAGCATGGTTCTCGCAGATTCTAAAAGAGTCCTGTTCTTCCTTTCTGTAACACCATTCTGTTGAGGAGTCCTGGCAGCACTATAATCTCTTTTGATACCTTTGGATTTGCAAAGTGCTATGAGGTCTGCATTTTTGAATTCTTTTCCATTGTCACATTGGATACCTTTCACCTTCTTGGACAACTGATTCTCAATGAGTGTAATGAAGTCCTTGAGAATTGAGTAGGTCTCACTTTTGGCAGCCAGAAAGAAAATCTACGTGAACTTGCTATACCCATCAGTTACCACAAGACAATATTGTTTATGGTCAATGCTCCTAATGGAGGTAGGACCAAATAAATCCATGTGTAGTAGCTGTAATGGTTCAGTTATGAGGCTGAGAGCAGTAATGGCCTTGAAGGATGCTTTGTGTTGTTTGTCCTTGCTGCACGTAAGGCAATTGATGGCATTTCTAAAAGTTTTGGGAGGTAAGCCAGAGACCAAGTTCATATTTGCCAGTTTGTGAATGGTCTTGAAGTTTACATGTCCCATCCTTCTATGCCATTTATGGCTTCATCTTCTGATTCTTTAGCAACCAAACAAGCTAGTTGACCAGTAGGATTAACTTCATTCAGCTTGATACTATAGAGATTATGTCTTCTAGGGATTCTGAGTAGAACTTGAGAGTCATCCGGTAGCTTAAAGTCATTGGATGACACCAGTGCTTCAGTATCCGTGAAGAGGACAAAATGCTTCTTGTCAAAAATTTGAGAGACAGAGATCAAGTTGAAGTGTTAAAGTGCTTCCACATAGTAGACCTGCTCAAAATTAAGGTTAGGTGTCTGAATAGTTCCTTTGTTAGAGATCCTTCCTTCACCACCTCCGAAGTAGACTTTTCCGCCTTGAAATGGTACAAAGTTAGATAAAAGTCCTTTATTCCCTGTCATGCTCCTAGAGCATCCACTATCAACTATTCCAAGAGTAGGATCTTGGTATGGAGTAATCTACAACAACAGAAAAGTTATATGCAAAAGTTAGTGTCTTAAGGGGACCCAGACCTTTTCAGGCTTGAGTCTGCCTTGTGGATCTTTAGTAGATAGCCAAGAAGATTGATGAGATCCATTGTTGTTCTTAGATTGCCTATTCATCATATGGGTGTTATTGTGTGACCAAGAACAACCTGCTGAGGGCTTAACAACAGTACCCAAATTTCCCAACCCAAAATACATTTGGTCTGAATTAAAAGCATAATTCTAATTAATGTTCTGGAAATAGTTGTTGGTTGGTCTATTGTAGGTATACCCATTGCTTCTCCAAGGATCAGAAGCTGAAGGAGAGGTCCTTCTAGAAGAAGAATAAGATTGGGCACATGGTTTAGTCTTCTAGAAGAAAAAGGAGCAACTCATGTTGGACCAGGAGCATGATAAGCTTGATAAACAGAAGGAGTTTGGTCATAAAAATCACAATCCTTAATCAAATGAAATTTACTACCACAAATAAAGCATGTTTTAAAAGACCTTTCATTCAAATGACATTGTTTCACACTGCTAAATTTATTACAAACAATTATAGGAGAATCAACATTCCTAGGACTCAATAAACTAGGACTAAAAACAGTTGAAGTAGAAGCAACTTTCTCATCACTCATCCTAGCTAAATTTATTCAAATGACATTGTTTCACACTGCTAAATTTATTACAAACAATTATAGGAGAATCAACATTCCTAGGACTCAATAAACTAGGACTAAAAACAGTTGAAGTAGAAGTAACTTTCTCATCACTCATCCTAGCACTAGTAGCAGCAGGGTCATTTGTCTTGGAACTTAAAGGTCTTGAATCTTCACTTGAACCACAGGATGCATAGTCACTGGCCTTGTCACAGAAAGTACAAGAGACAAAGTCATTAGTATTAGTAGAGCTTTTTGGATACACATGCATCTGTGATCCATCCAAGTCAGTATACCAAGATATGGGCATAAAAGTTCTTGTAAGAGGTGGAGGAACAGCATGCATTGCTGCAGCTGGTTGAAACCTATTGTAACTAGGTTTCCCCTCCTCCTCCTTGTCAGGATCAAAGAAACTTGAAAAAGATAAATCAAACACATCTTCTGAATCAATATATTTATCAAAGCCTAAACCTCTCTTAGTTCTACCAGACATGCTACTATCAGTTAGCTTTGAAAGATTCTTGGGTGCTTTTTGCCATTTTTCAAATCGTAAAAGTGTAGCATCCAATTTTTCTTGCATGTCTTGCTTATCCTTAATACTGTCATTGTTTAGTTTTTCATTATATTTAAGCATGTTAGTGGTGTTTTCTAAATCAATGCTTTGAATTCTAATTTTATCCTCATATTCACGTTGAGTATCTTGAAGCCACCTCTTTTGTTGTTCCAATGTTTTTAAAGAACTCTTATACGCTTTAACTTCTAAAAAATATTTGTCATTTTGTTCATTTAGTTCATTGTATTGAGTCAAAAGTTCTGAATATTTATAATGACAGCCAAGAGGGCAATTTTGTACCTGAGGCGAGATTCCCATAAGAGAAAATTCTTCGGCTTCCTCAGCATCAGATAGATTCCCAGCAATCATAGCAAATACATCAGTAGAAGCTTCAATTGATTCCAAGGTAAATATCCTTGTTGTTGGCAGTTATAGCATATGACCTTGCTTCTATCAAACCTGGCTGGCTCTCTTGGGTTGTAGTTGAATTTTCGATCGGCTTTCTTTTCAAACTTATGAACCCGGAGAGTGAGCATAGCCATCTGCCAATTTAGATCCATTTCATCCAAGTCAGGTTTATCAACCTGTTTGAAATCATCAAAAGCAAGCTGCTGTTGTGGATCAACATCAGCAACAAAAGAGTGAAAAACACCTTCTACCATGCTACCAGTCTTGGCTTTTTGTTCCGGAGTAGAAGTATGTTAAGATGACAAAGTATAGCTTGGGCTACTAGCATAAGGCATTGGACTAGATCCCATGGAACTTGCAAAAGCAGAGTTAGAAGGAGTAGGAAATGAATCACTTGAGTATCCTCTCATATGAGGCTCAAAGGTTTTGAGTTTATAAAACAAGTCATCAAAATTAAGATAGTCAAGGCCACCTTTTGCTTTTAGAGAGATGACTACCTGATTCCATGAGTGAGGTAGGGCTCTAAGAAACCTGGCATTAATGTCTCCATTGTCAGGTTTGGACCTGAGTTGATTCAACTGGATAAGTATCTTTTGGAACCTGTCATACCCTTGATGAATACCTTCAGTTTCAGAGATCTTGAATTCTGTGAATTCATCTCTCAGCATGGATCTGTGCATTTTCTTTGATTCCTCATTCCCTCCAAACCTTGCCTTTACTCCATTCCAAATCTCCCTAGCATCATTTAAGTGATAAAAGTCACCCATGTGATCATCTGAACAGCTGTGATTTCTTTATGAGTTTTCGGATCTAGAAGGATGACATTACCATTCTTGTCTCTTCTAGTAAGATTCTTATTGTTGCCATTCTGAACAATTTTCCAAAGGTCTAGATCAGTATTGGTGATCCAGCATTCCATCTTCATGGCCCACCTATCATACTCATCCTTTTTCAAGAGTGGGAATTTTCCATTTGTATTGGAAATAGTAGCAACAATTTGCTGAGGTTGCTGTGTTTTAGAGGTGCTTGCTTCTCCTGTTTCAGTAGAACTAGAGGCAGACATGATTAACAAAGATGTTAGTAAAAAGAAAATTTGATTCTTCTTGAGCAGAGACTCTCCCAGGCTCTGATACCACTTGTTGGGTCCACTAGATATGGATCTTGCAGCCTGTTAAGGATGGTGAACGACTTCTATAATCACAAGTCTATTCACAGAGAGACTCTAGATGAAACACACAATATAAGTGCGGAATACAAATACTATGAACAAGAAGAAACAGAATAACTAAATAACTTGATTCTTACTAAGGATTTCTACTATTAATATGAACTAAATAATGTTTGATGAAGGTGTGTCTAACCCTTCTGCCAATGGTTCTTTTTATACTACAAGGAAACCCTAATACATCATTAAACCAAAACATGTAACTTCTGATATGCATATCCTTTCCTAACATATCTCATGCATATCCTAACAAACTACTCAGAATAATAATGTTTGACTTTCTACTAGACCAGGAGCACGTGTTGCTCCTACTACTACTAGGACCAGGAGGAACTACATACCTCCTAGCATACCTATTACAAATGTCTATTACAGAGGTCCTAACAAAAACTATCCCTTCTTTAACCATGAAATGGCACTTTTCCCAATTTAGAACTAGGCGGGTTTCCTCACACCTTTTAAGCATACGTTATAAATGGGAGAGGCAAGAAGTGAATGAATCTCCAAACACCGAGAAATCATCCATAAACACTTCCATGACGTGCTCGATCATATCATGAAAGATTGCCATCATACACCTTTGAAATGTCCCAAGAGCATTGCACAAGCCAAAAGGCATTCGTTTGTAGGAAAATGTTCCATAGGGGCAAGTGAATGTGGTCTTTTCTTGATCTTTTGGATATATGGGTATTTGAAAATAACCCGAGAATTCATCAAGAAAGCAATAGTATTCATTTCCCGCTAAACGCTCTAGCATTTGGTCCATGAAAGGTAAGGGAAAATGGTCTTTCTTGGTGGCATCATTAAGCTTTCGATAGTCTATACAAACTCTACATCTCGTGACAAGTATTGTGGGGATCAACTCATTGTTTTCATTTGGAACAACGGTGATTCCACCCTTCTTAGGCACACAATAGACAGGGCTAACCCGTGGTGAGTCGGATATTGGGTAAATCATACCCGCATCAAGGAGTTTGATAACTTCTTTTTGATGACTTCTGATGTGATGAGGAATGTCGGTGTATTTTAATTAGATACGTTATAGAGCAAATTTAGTAAATTACCCTTAGGAAAAGGTAATAACCCATAAATAAGCTAAAGACGATTCAATTAAACATGTGAGTGATCCCGATTCGTTGTACACAAGGACCTTATGAATTTGAGACGTTCATTTTAATTTGGACAATTGATTTGAATTGGGTTTCGGTTTTTACATAACTTTAATCCTGCAATTTTAATCCTAAGTGCATGAATCGTTTTCCAAATTAAATTCTAAAAGACAATTATTAAAAACTATATAAAATTTATAATCTATTTAAAATATATCTATTTAATTAAAAACACTTTTAAATCAATTTTAAAAATTATAAACTAATTAATCTATTTGAGAAAATTACTTGTACTTTTTATTAAAACAAAATCAATTTAAGACTAATTTTATTTGAAACAAAATTAATTAAAACTAAATTATTAAAAAATTAATTTGTAAAACAATGTAAATTTCTAAAAAGTAATAAAACTAAATTATTATTTTTTATTTATTTATTTAATTAAAGTGAACAATTAAATAAAAAAATTATATTTTTATTTTATTAAAATTTTTATTTATATTTTCCAAAAGTAATAAATAGAAAAATAAATCGTTTAAATGATAATGAAATATAGAGGCAAAAAATAGTATAATAAAGACAGACTACAAAGGTTTAATAAAACAACCAACTAGATCAGTTAGTTAACACGTTGGGCAGTGATAGCCTAGGTCTCGAGTTCGAGCCCCATGGATGACCAATTTTTGGTGAATTAATTTTTGGATTGTTAAACTTGTAACAGTTTGAAAAATCACTTCCCAAACTATGTGTTTGGATAACTGATTAATAGCAGAACAAGTATACTACGTAAAGCAACACATATATGAATATTTCCATCTTAAATATCAGTGGAATCAAACAATATATACCGCTAAATAGCACTAAACAGGTTATATAATAACCAAGATATGCCAACGTCCAAATTATAGCAGCAAACATGCTCCAAATAAATCAGATAAGAGTTATTCTAACAAACTCAAATCAACAGTCCAATTATCCGACTTATAAAACAATTCAGAGATGAATGATTCCATCCTTACTCATTTAAACCAAAGTGCAGTTAAAAGTTAATATAGGCAAAACAGATTCACAAGTTAAGATATACTACTTTAGTATAAGACCAATTTAACAGATAATCAGTGATTCAAAAACTTCTAAAAGGGAAACAATCAGGAGAAAAAAAAACTCAGTTGAGGTATATTATTACCAAATCAGATCAATAAAAATGAAAAACTAACAGCTACATATTATTAAATACTTCACCAGCATGTGCTATTATTTGAATTAAACATACTCACAAATATCAAATAAAATCCAGCTATCAGAACTAAATCAGTTCGAACAAGAGCTGATCAATCAGATTCATAGCAATTCAAACCCAAAATGCAAATTATAAACATATTTGATTATAACTAGAAAGCATTAAAGAACAAAACACCAAACCACAAACACATTAATATGACGTAAACATTATAGCAGATCTTATGCAAAGATTAAACTAAAAACTTGAAAATAAAACGAGCTTGACCTTTAAGTGAAGAAAACCGTTGGGGAGAAGAGCGGCGCTGAACCGTCTTGTCTAAACCGACACCACCATAAATCAAATCACCATTATCTCTCGAACTGCATTCATCAAACGAACTCAACCATCACTATAATTACTCGAACAGTAACAGTAATATCGAACCACCATTATTCTTTATAAATCAAACCATTGGATTTGATTTTTTAACCCAATTCAACTTTTATTAGTTAATTAAAGCTATTGAATAAACTTTAATCAAATAATATTTCATATTATAACAATATAGATTAATGAAGGAAAAATTGCAATATAAGTTTAACAGTAAGTAAAATCGACAATATTCAACTCAAAATAAATTTTTATTAATCACTGAAAACTGATTACAAAACTATGAAAATGAAAATACAATTAATCCTAAATCTATTTTTGCATAATAACAGTAAAGAAAAAATGGGATATCTAAAATTACATTATTTGGGGGTTTTTATAGGCAAATCCCATGCCTTGCTGAGAAGTTTGTTGAGCAGCATCTTCATTCTTAACCCTAGATTATTCTCTTCTCTTTCTTCTCTTTGATCAAACGGCTGAGATAAGGCCTCTCTCCCTCGGATCGCCAACGTAGCATAGATATGTGCTTGTTGTGCTTCTTTGAAGCTGATGTGGCTTTATATCATTGGAGGTATGATTGGTGGTGAGGTGTATCCATCAATCAGAGGCTAGCTATGATGAGAGAAGGTGCCACGTGGACATGATGAGTCCATCTTCATCCTCCGAAATAATTGGGGATTATTTAGAAGCGTGTGTGCTTACAACTCCTTAAGATGGGAAAAGCCCCAATTTTGGATATTAGGGTTTGGGTGGTGAAAAGGCTGTGTTTATTTCTTTGTTTCTATCGAAGATGAGAGAGGCATGACATTGTTTGTATCGATGGTGAAAGTGTGGTGTGAGAGTTTTGACTAAGAGTGAAATAAAGTTTTCACTTTATAAACTTTTAACTGTCTAATTTGTGTTAACCCTAATGGATTTGAGCCCATATTGTATCATTACTCCATCGTCCCATAAACTTGATATGAACTTTTGGTTGGGCCCAAGAGTTAATAATACTTCATCCGTAATATGATTTAGATGATGGGCTTGGGCCCATTTCATCCGTTTTATTTAAATTGTAATGAATTTGGGCTTGTAATGGGCCTTATGTCCATAAGTAAATAATACTTCCTCCATAATTGGGCTTTTAGGCCCATTAAGTAAATGTGGGATCCACCAGGCCCAAATATCTTTCATAAAGTTAAATCCTCTAAAAACGACTTGTCTTTTGGCTTCTCGATCTTTTCTTCAATCTTGTGTCGTTTTTGTGAACTTGGGTACCTACACACATGAAACAACAAACAAGCATATACAAGGCTATTTTTATACATTTTATGTTTATTTATTGATATAACTGATATGAATAAAATCACTTGTAGAAACTAGAAGGGGGGTGAATAGTTTCTTATAATTTACTTGTTAAAATATGGTTTCCAAAAATCCTTTTTCAAAAAACTTAGGCTTGAGGAAATATGTGAAATCTTCTTATGCACAAATATGAACAATGATAGTGTAGCTAAACTAATACTAACAAAAATATATCCACAAAAAATAAAGAATGATAGTGTAGCTAATCTAATATTAACACATGTATATGCAATAAGAATAAGGAATGTAAAGAGTTAAGGGTAAAGAAAGATCAAACCGAACACCAAGGATTTATAGTGGTTCGGCAACGAAGCTCACTCCTCGTTCCTACTCCACTCCTCGAGTACTCCTTACTCGAGAGTTCACTACACAACAAGCTCCTTATGGTGTAGAAAACCATACACGTTTCTTAACCAAGTTCCGACTCTAAGCTAAAAGCCGAGTCCTAATCGTAGCTAGGACCAATCTACACAACTATACTTAGTACATACACAACTTCCAAATAGACACAACTACTTGGATCTTCACAACTATGACACAACTACAAGTATATAAAAATTGATCTTCAATGGATCTTTTGGTGGTGGACTCAACAATTCACTAGGATAGTGTTCTTCTCTTTGCACTTGAAGAGGAAGGGATGGAAGAACAAGATTCACTACTTAAGCAAGTAATAATCAAACAAATGATCAAAGATTTGAGTGATTAAAGAAGGGGTTTGAATCTGGAAATAAATGTGCAAAAGAGGTGAGGTGAAAAGCTGAGAATGGTCCACTATATAAAGGATAAAGGAGCCAACGGCTATATCTGCCCGCGGTACCTTATCACAGCCTACGGTACCTTATCGATAAGGTACCGCCTAGGCGCTAAGGTACCACCGGACTAGACTCCGCTCCTTTTTGTCCTTTAGTGGTGGAGGTCTTATCTGGGTATAAAAATATCCTGAAAGGATATTCTTAACAGAATAAGAATATGTTATTTTCAAATTTCAAATAATTAATTTAATAAAACATTTTCTTAAAAATAAAGTTTAATAAAAACTTGTCACATTTAATAAAAAGTGAGTTTTAAGAAAAGATTAAATCACTTGATCACTTGATTAAGGTTAGTACTTGTTTATCCATACCTTAAGTGAAAATGGGTAAAATGAAAAATACTTGAACTCAAGAATTCGTTTTTCGTTGTTTTCGTAAATGCTTGTTTTTACATATTGTCGTAATCAAAACTAAGCAAGACCGAAAAATGCAAGTAACGTTTTTAGTCATTATTGCATTAACAATCTCCCCCTTTTTGATTCCGACAATACATAAACTCAATCACACAAAAAACAAGATTTTCGAAGACGAGTTTATTCATTTCTCCCCCTTTGTCGAAGCAAAAAGGTTGCATAAGCCGGTGTTGAAGAAACGACTTTGCAAAGACTCCCCCTTGGTGCTTACTCCCCCTAGCTTCGGGCACCGGGGAATCGAGATATGGTGACAAGCTACATAGAAGGGTTAGTTGAACAAAAGAAACAACCAACAATATATAGCAATAGGTCACAAAAAAATTAAAAGAGAAGAAAACACAATGACAAAGATCCAAGATAGGTTACTAAAGAAACATCATACAAGGAAGTATGAAAAAAAAGAAAAAGAAACAAGCCAAAAGCATAAATCTAATCCTAGTTATTCTAGTATTCTAAGATTTGCTTGAATTTGGTGTCTTGAGGATAAGCAACCAATGCTTATATGAAAGACAAGGTAATAGCGGAGGGTGGTGGTGGTGGCTTGTTGGAGATCTCATAATCAAAATGAAGAGGAGGCTTGATTAAGAGACTCTTAATGTAGCTCAACTCCTCATAGATGTGTGCCATAGCAAGATGTTGATATTGAAAACAATGACAATATGTTACATGGTGCATGACATTATCATGAGAAGGAGGAAGAACACTAAAGGGTGGTGGTGGAAGAAAGGAAGTTCCACAATCAACATTCTTGGTAGGAGTAATGTGATTAAGAGTGTTCTTGGGTGGGTTTGGATTGAAAGCAATTGGAGAAAATGGAGGAGATTCAAGGCTTTCATTTGGAGAATAAGACATTTTGGATGTGAAGAATTCAAAATGCTTATGGTTTAAATAGGGAAGGCTTGGGGTATTTTTTGGGTGGTCAAAGGGTTTGAAACAAAGATTCTCAAAAAGGTTGGAGCAAATCTGGAGTTTCAGACAAAAACCCGAAAAGGAAGGCCACTGTAGGCGGTTCCTTATCTATGGTGGCGGTACCTTATCAATAAGGTACCGCGGCTCACTTATGGAACCACCTGCAGAAGCAGGGTTTGGTGTTTGGAGAAAGATTTTTCAGCAAATCTTATTTTTCTAGTCTAACTTATCATAGGGATGTGCTTAAAGCTAAGATAGACAAGGAAAGTATATGCAAACTTACCAAATAGAGATTTGACCAAAATACATTGATAAAAAAATCAATGTAGGAGGTGTGTAAGACTAGACCTTATGACACAATGATCCTCCATGATTCAATCTTGTTCTTTCTATGTTTGAGAGAATCATACATATGAATTATGTAAGCTCTATATTAATAGCGAGAATCTATGAAAAATCGTTTTTAGATTGAATTAACAATGTCAAACGAGTTTCTCAACCGTTTTCGAAAGAGACATTGAGAGTTTTGAAAGGGAGATGAGAAGATTTTTCAAAAGAATCTTAAAAGACTCAAGGATTCAAGGTGGTAAGAGAAAACACACAAGAAGAAAAGAATTTAAGGAAGATGTTCCATTAATCCTAGATCTAGACGCAAGTAATAAAAAGGTTCCCTCTTAAGTAGCTTAGTGAAGATATCGGCTAAGTTGTCCTCGGAGGGCACCTTTTCGATAGTAATGTTCCCCTTTTGAACATTATCTCTAAGGAAATGGTGTCTAATTTCTATGTGTTTGGTTCGCGAATGTTGCACGGGATTCTTGCTTAGGTCTATAGCGCCTTATCGCACATGATGGGAACATCATCAAGAGAAATCCCGTAATCAACAAGCGCTTGCTTCATCCATAGAGCTTGTTGGCATGCTTTACTGATACACGGCTTTTGCCCGTATAAAAATTAAAGATTAAGTTCGTGTTCTCGGAATCTTAACGAATTGATCTAGGCTCCTATGTGTGACTAAGTTGATCTTTGGTGAAAAAGAATATTTTTTGGGTGATTTTAAATTTAAATGCAAAGACTTAAAAGTAAAAGTGCTTTTTAAGTAAATCTAAGTCTAATTAAAGTAAAGTTCAAGTATTTAAAAACGTGACTAAAATTAAAGGCACTAAAGTAAATTGACGTAAACTTAAATCTATCTAAGGCAAACTTAAAGTGCGACTAAAACTAAGGCAAATAATCTAAAAGTGCAATTAAATAAAAGGCAAGAAAAATAAAGCTTGAAAATAAAAAATCAAAGACAAAAGCTAATAAGAACCTGAATACAGCTCATTTGGAATAAACCTTTCGTTTGGAATAATCACTCGTCCTAAATGTCACCTTTGGTTGAAATGATTCTTCTTCACTTGGAATATTACCAAAATCCTTGATCCGGAACAAATTGATCTGAATATGTCACTTATCCAAAACAATGCTTCGATCGGAACTTGCTGATTTGGAACTTGTAAAATCTTCCTTGATTCGGAAGTTTCTGGTCACCCCCTTGATTCGGAAGTTTCTGAATGAAGCTCCTTGATTCGGAAGTTTAGAACTTCCGAATGAAGGCCCTTGGTTCGGAACTTTTGTAATTGGTTCGGAAGGTTCCGAATGAAGCTCTTTGGTTCGGAAGTTTTGACTTCCGAATGAAGCTCTATTCGGAACTTTTGAAGTTCCGAATGAGTTTCCTTGATTCGGAACTTCTTGAGTTCCGAATGAACAGACTTGGTTCGGAAGTTTCGACTTCCGAATGAAACACCTTGGTTCGGAACTTTGAACTTCCGAATGAAGCTTTCTATCCTTTCTTTGGTTCGGAACTTTTTCTGGAAATATCAGAAACAAGGCAAAATCTTCCGAAGAACAAGGAAGATAGTAACAGTAGCAGATATAAACATAAATTAACCAAAATCAAACACACGGATAGATTAAAACAGTAACGAATCAATGATATAACATCAACAAGCAATTAAAAACATGAAATCAAACAACTTTTACCTCAATAATCAAAAACCACTTTGGATCAAAATAAAAGCATGAACATAAACATAAACACAACAAATCAAAGATTAAGAAAGGTAGATAAGAGATTGACAAGATAAAGTAAAGATTGACAATAATTAAATGAAAACTTACTTGAAATTAAATGAATTTAAGGTGCGAGACAAGGTAATTAAATTGACAATTAAGTAAATGACAAGTAATTAAAATGGTGGAAGAACTAGTGTCACCCTAGCCAACAAAATGAAATGTTTACATCTAATGACTATTTATAGGGGAGGATTAGGAAGCTTCCTCCCCTCTTTCCTTTTCTCTTAATTGCAAGCTTAAGTCCCTTCTTTTATTAATCTTCATTAATTGCGTCATTAGTCCTTTTCTTCTAATCTTCTTTAAACTTGGACTTAAGGGACTTTTGGCTTCGGGATTTCTTCGAACTCGTCTTTGAATTCTTCAATAAAATAGACTTGAATTCTTTGGCTTTTGATAAACTTTCGTCTTTTGACTTTTTCCTCGATAAATCTTCAGAATTGGTCGTGGACTTCCGTTCTTTTTGCACTCTTGACTTCTTGACTTCGTCTTTTATCCTTTTCTTCAATAAAGTCGGTAAATGCCCGTGAATGTCCGTGTTTTCTCCACTTTTCACCTTTTTATCCTAAATCACAACAAAAACACAAACCACGCATAATTCCGACATAAAAGACATAAAATACACGTTTTGGTTCGGTAATTATTGTAATTAAGTGGTAGAAAAGATGGGTGTTTACACACCTATCAAATCCCCTACACTTGACCATTGCAATGTCCTCATGCAATGCATTAGTTACAAAGCAAGATTACACTTTTCATCATAATTAATCCACGTCGGCCTTTATTAAAGAGATAAAATAAATAAAAACATACAGAATAAAGAAATCAAAAGCATACCTTGGGTTTTGGAAATGTTATGAATAATCATCTTCCTCAAGTTTTCACTTTCTCCAAACCAAGCTTAAAAACGAGATCATTGTTATTATGAGTTAGTAAACTAACACGAACTCATGTGGGCCAATTATTCACTTAGACTCCCTTATTCCTAGGTGTATCTCTTATATTTTATTATTTGTCTTGAATGATCACGAAGATGCATTGTTTGACTTATTTCGATAGTTATTTAGTCTGAAAATAAAGTGCACGATTTAATCAATAGTTAGCTAAAGGACCAAATCTTTTAAAACTGCTTCTCGGGATATCAAAAAGTTCATATCTTGACATAACTTGGTTCGCGATTTGAGACCTTTCTCGGGCCGATATTTGGCAGCGACTTCATACTTCAAATCTTGAGAGACGTTCATGAAATAATGGTCTTCTCTTCATAATTGGAATTTCTTCACTTGAAGTTTTGAGAGATTCATACTTGGACCACGACTTCTTCATTTTTCTCCAATCTTTATTTTGGACTTTGATATACAACGATCCGCCTCCTTTTATGACTTGGATCTATTTATCCTCATACCTTGTTAGGGTCTTTTCGGATACACTTCTCCATGACTTTGGGGAGTTTTTGCTTTACGTCGTGTGTCTCGATCCTTCATATTGATTTTCGATAAATGATTCTTCACATCACTTTGGATCTTTAGCAACAAAACATAGCCCTCATGCCTTGTTAGGGCCTTTTCGGACTCGCCAATCTTCGCGCCCCGCTTCATAAGTTATGCCTTGGCTATGAACTCTCGTCATTACCGAGCAACTTTTAAACGATCTGGGGCTAGAAGCTAAGTAACTTTTCAAATCGTACAACTTTATTTATTAGCAAATAAATTATTAGCAAGCGATGGGAGAATAGGCTTATAGTTAACTCACATAAATTCACGAAAGAATACCGAACTTATAATTGGCTCTATCATCTCTCGTTCTCCACAGTTTAAAATCTCAAGTAATGAGACTTGTGAATGCTTAGCCTATTAAATCAAAGTTTTGGGTTTTCGAGTCGCCTATAGGATCTTGCAAATTCTTAGACTCTTTCAAGTTTAGAAATCGCATCTTAAAGTTCCCTTGATAAACGACTCTCTAGGATCAATTATAGGAACTTGCGAAAAGTTCTTGTTCTTAACCCGTGAGAGTTAAGACTTTCGCGTTTTATAGCTCCCTATATAAAAGCCTAGCAAAACTTGACTTAAACACGTTAAGGATACTAGCTAGAGTAAACTCAGATTGAGTCAAAAGATTCACAACGTTTGAAAATTAAACCACTTATTCAAAGATTTATTCTAGAAAATAACTATACAAAGATGACAACTAATAGGCAAAAATAGATCAAAAATTTTGAAAAATGTCGAAAAATTGATTTTCTGGTTAAAATGAGGACAAAAACAAGGAAAAGACCACTTAACTTCGATAGAAGTCCCCCCTACACTTAAGATAAACATTGTCCTCAATGTTTAAGCATGTGGGAGTAAGCTCCCCTACACTTAGGACATTGTGCACGTTGTTTAAATCTCGCTAAGGAAAAGACAACTAAAGAGATTCCTATTTTAATATTGAGAAAATATAAAATAGTGAATCGAAAAGAGTTTAGGATAGAACCGGGAAGAAGTAGAACACGGAATCACGGGTTCGTCAAGAATAATCAAGAGTGGATCATAGAAGCTCGAATCCATGATTAAGAAGTGAGGAGAGGAAATAGCAATCCAAAGGGTCCCCCCTACACTTATGGTAAAGAAAGCGGAAAGATAGATGCATGGGTTGCCTCCCAAGAAGCGCTTGATTTTTGTTAACCGAGTCGTGAGCCTGACTCGACCTTGATCATCAACGGAAGTAGCATGAAAAATATCCACCAGGATCAAAGACATAGTTTTCATCCATCAATAAGCAAGAGCTTAAGGCGAACAAGGCAAGCCAAAAGAGAAGTGGCAAGGTTCCCTTAAGCAGTGATGGAGCACAGTAGAAGCAAGTATGGTGCGGTGCAAGCATGTCTTCAATGGGTCCAAAGATTTTTCCTTTTATTTCTTCAGGTGGATACTGAGATGGCTTAAAAACTTCAATACCGGGGTCGAACACCTTTTCCTTCAGGGGAAAATAACACTCAGGCTCAGCCGAGTGTGAAGAAGATCCGCAAAGAAGCACAACCTCGTCCTCAGAAGTTGGACAAAGAGGTGTCAAATCATACGTGCAACGGATTCCGGTGTCGACCGGTTTCTTCTCCTTTGACAAAATGCTCGTCAAATCCAAAGTAGGATCTAGACGATAATCTTCAAAGTCAAAAGGAGGAGCATCACTCTCATGAGGGAAGTATGTGTTGAGAAATTCAGAGAAATCTTCCTCAAATGAATAATCGTCCAAAGTAGGATCGAGTGATGGTGGAGGATCTTCATCGTGTGAAGAATCGCTCGATAGAGTATCAGCCTCATCAAAATCATCGAAAGTGGGCAGCTCGGGATACTCAGAAGTACAATCAAAATCATCCGAGTCTGAGCTAGAATCATCATCATAAGCATCAAAGACCGGTGGAGAATCATAAATGGGAGAAGCGTCCAAAGTAGGGAGAGAATCATCCACATTATCTTCAAAGAGTGGATTATCAGTGGAAGACTCGAATAGAGTATTATCGTAGACGGTAAAGTCATCGAGCACATTTATCATATTCACTGATTCTCTGCCTCCAAAGGATTTGCCTGTAAGCTTCCCCATTTTAAAAACTTTAGAATCATCCCCGACTCGTAAGATTAACTCACCTTCGGCCACATCTACTAAAGCACGTCCGGTTCTCAAGAATGGCCGACCAAGTATTAGAGGAATACGAGGGTCCATTTCATAGTCAACTATGACAAAATCGACCGGGAAAGTAAATGTGCCAACTTTAAGAAACACATCTTCGGCGATACCAACGGGGTAAGCGAGAGTGCGGTTTGCAAGTTCGAGAGTCATCTTTGTTGGAATGAGGTCGGGCAATGATAGTGTTTTCCAAACACTCAGTGGCATCAAATTAATACTAGCCCCGAGATCAGCAAGGGCAGTAAATTCTTCAGTTTTGTTGAACACGCAAGGCAACACAAAACGACCGGGATCTCCAAGCTTTTCCGGAAGTTCTCTAAGAAGGACTGCAGAGCAGTTTTCATTTAATCGTGTGTTGGCGAGTTCAATCAGCTTCTCCTTCTTGCTAAGCAATTCCTTGAATGCTTTGACAAATTTCGGCATGTGGCAAAGTGCTTCAACAAGGCTAATGTTGATGGTCATTTTAGATAGCATATCCACATATTTCATTACATTACAGTCATTCTTGGTTAGCTCGTTGGTCTTGCCTATGCGAGAAGGGTATGGGATTCTGGGTTGATAAGGGTTAGGTGGAGGTGTAGTTGGTGAAGGTTGTGATGTTGAAGGGTCCTTCCGAGATACATCGTCATGACGAGGCGGAGACGGTAATGGTGTACTACTACTAGGTGGAAGAGAAATAGGGATACATGGTGGTGGAGGAGTTGTAGATGATGGTGGTGAGTCAGGTGGATTGACAATGGTAATTCCACTACGCGTAGTTATAGCACTCACATTAGCTCGCGGATTAGTGACGGTGTTTGAAGGTAGAGAACCCGAGGAAGAAGAAGGTTGAGCTTCGGGCAAGAAACTAGCCAATAGATTCTTTAATTCAGTTGTTTGAGTGATGAAGGAGGATTGAAGGTTTTCACGAACCTCGGTTCTGATGTCATTACCTTGCTTCAAGATATCTCCTTTCAAATTGATTATTTGGCTCTGTAGATTCTTGATTTGCTCACTTTGAGTTCTCATGATGGTGTCAACATCGGGATTAATGGGTGGGTGTTGTTGGGTGGGTGGTTGATAAGGGTTAGAAGCACGAGGTGGGATTTGGTTGCTTCTATTGTAGTTGTTGGCGGGGTTTTGGTTTTGAGGAGAAAAACCGGGTGAAAGGTAATTGTTTGAACGGTAGCTCAGCAGATTTCTATCCCCTTGTTGTCTAGCTTGGTAATTTTCCGGTGAATAATTACCGTAAGCTGCATACACATTTTCCGGATTTCCTTGTGTCGAAGGACAATCGGTGTATGAGTGAGGACCGCCACATGTTTCACAAGGATTAGCGACCGCTTTAACTTGTTGTTGTTGGTTTGAAGCGAGAAGCGTAATACTTTTGCTCATTTCAGCCATCATGCGGGTGAGTTCGGTCATCTCAGGGTTTGCTGAGGTAGAAGAAACATTGACTCTCGTGTTGTTTCTAGAAGAAGCAGAGGAATCCCAGTTCTTATGATGAGTAGTCATGTTCTTTATTAACTCTCTACACTCCTCGGGTCTCCTTTTCATGAATGTGCCACCGGCGGCTGCATTAATCGTATCACGATCTCGAAAAGTCAATCCGTTGTAGAAAGTATCGATCAAGGTGACCGGAAGCATGTTGTGGTTTGGACAACGGTCGATTAAGACATTATATCTCTCCCAAGCGTCAAAAAGAGATTCATCAGGGTCTTGCATGAAACCGCTGATCTGATTGCGAAGGCTTGTGACCATGGATGGTGGAAAGTAGCGCGAAAGAAAGCTTTGAGTCATATCATCCCAAGTGTGAATGGAATTCTTCGGGAGACGATCAAACCATTTCTCGGCATGATGCGATAAGGTATGTGGGAAGAGTTGTAGGCGGAGAACATCCATTGTGGCCCCAGGCAACTTCATGCTTTGGGTGATTGTAATGAACTTGTCGAGGTGTTTGTTGGCATCATCATCAGGCAATCCTCTAAATGGGTTTGTTTGCACTTGCTGAATCATGTGGTGCTTCAACGAAAACTCAGGAGCGTTGATTTGCATCGGCGCAATCGGTCCTCCTCGTCCAAACATTGTTGGTTGACAAAGTTCCTCCATGGTCCGAAGATCGGGCTGTGGAAGAGCATTGTTGTTATTATTATTGTTATTAAGGTGCGGTGGCATGTTGTTGTTGTTGACACCTGCCATATCTAAATCTTCTTGAGGCTCGGGCTCTTGATAATTAGAAGATCTAGTACGCATACACCTGAAAATGCAAAAGAAAACAAAACCAAACACAAAGACAATATATATATACAATAGAAATAAAATCTTTTTGGATTTTTTGAGATTTTTAATTTTTATGGTTTTTTATCAATTTTTAATTTTTATGATTTTTGAATTTTTTAGGTAAGAAAAATAACGTTCACAAGTGAACGGATCCCAAAAAAGCAACGTGTCTAGCACAGAAAACTGTTGATCTTAACGAAAAGAGCCGGCAGCGGCGCCATTTGATACACGGCTTTTGCCCGTATAAAAATTAAAGATTAAGTTCGTGTTCTCGGAATCTTAACGAATTGATCTAGGCTCCTATGTGTAACTAAGTTGATCTTTGGTGAAAAAGAATATTTTTTGGGTGATTTTAAATTTAAATGCAAAGACTTAAAAGTAAAAGTGCTTTTTAAGTAAATCTAAGTCTAATTAAAGTAAAGTTCAAGTATTTAAAAACGTGACTAAAATTAAAGGCACTAAAGTAAATTGACGTAAACTTAAATCTATCTAAGGCAAACTTAAAGTGCGACTAAAACTAAGGCAAATAATCTAAAAGTGCAATTAAATAAAAGGCAAGAAAAATAAAGCTTGAAAATAAAAAATCAAAGACAAAAGCTAATAAGAACCTGAATACAGCTCATTTGGAATAAACCTTTCGTTTGGAATAATCACTCGTCCTAAATGTCACCTTTGGTTGAAATGATTCTTCTTCACTTGGAATATTACCAAAATCCTTGATCCGGAACAAATTGATCTGAATATGTCACTTATCCAAAACAATGCTTCGATCGGAACTTGCTGATTCGGAACTTGTAAAATCTTCCTTGATTCGGAAGTTTCTGGTCACCCCCTTGATTCGGAAGTTTCCGAATGAAGCTCCTTGATTCGGAAGTTTAGAACTTCCGAATGAAGGCCCTTGGTTCGGAACTTTTGTAATTGGTTCGGAAGGTTCCGAATGAAGCTCTTTGGTTCGGAAGTTTTGACTTTCGAATGAAGCTCTATTCGGAACTTTTGAAGTTCCGAATGAGTTTCCTTGATTCGGAACTTCTTGAGTTCCGAATGAACAGACTTGGTTCGGAAGTTTCGACTTCCGAATGAAACACCTTGGTTCGGAACTTTGGACTTCTGAATGAAGCTTTCTATCCTTTCTTTGGTTCGGAACTTTTTCTGGAAATATCAGAAACAAGGCAAAATCTTCCGAAGAACAAGGAAGATAGTAACAGTAGCAGATATAAACATAAATTAACCAAAATCAAACACACGGATAGATTAAAACAGTAACGAATCAATGATATAACATCAACAAGCAATTAAAAACATGAAATCAAACAACTTTTACCTCAATAATCAAAAACCACTTTGGATCAAAATAAAAGCATGAACATAAACATAAACACAACAAATCAAAGATTAAGAAAGGTAGATAAGAGATTGACAAGATAAAGTAAAGATTGACAATAATTAAATGAAAACTTACTTGAAATTAAATGAATTTAAGGTGCGAGACAAGGTAATTAAATTGACAATTAAGTAAATGACAAGTAATTAAAATGGTGGAAGAACTAGTGTCACCCTAGCCAACAAAATGAAATGTTTACATCTAATGACTATTTATAGGGGAGGATTAGGAAGCTTCCTCCCCTCTTTCCTTTTCTCTTAATTGCAAGCTTAAGTCCCTTCTTTTATTAATCTTCATTAATTGCGTCATTAGTCCTTTTCTTCTAATCTTCTTTAAACTTGGACTTAAGGGACTTTTGGCTTCGGGATTTCTTCGAACTCGTCTTTGAATTCTTCAATAAAATAGACTTGAATTCTTTGGCTTTTGATAAACTTTCGTCTTTTGACTTTTTCCTCGATAAATCTTCAGAATTGGTCGTGGACTTCCGTTCTTTTTGCACTCTTGACTTCTTGACTTCGTCTTTTATCCTTTTCTTCAATAAAAGTCCGTAAATGCCCGTGAATGTCCGTGTTTTCTCCACTTTTCACCTTTTTATCCTAAATCACAACAAAAACACAAACCACGCATAATTCCGACATAAAAGACATAAAATACACGTTTTGGTTCGGTAATTATTGTAATTAAGTGGTAGAAAAGATGGGTGTTTACACACCTATCATCAAGAGAAATCCCGTAATCAACAAGCGCTTACTTCATCCATAGAGCTTGTTGGCATGCTTTACCGGCACTCACATACTCGGCTTCCGTGGTGGATATCGCAAGAGCGGTTTGTTTCTTGGAGAACCAAGAAGTTAAACAACAACCCATGAAGGTACAAA
This sequence comes from Glebionis coronaria, assembly GCA_025667525.1. Taxonomy (NCBI): domain Eukaryota; kingdom Viridiplantae; phylum Streptophyta; class Magnoliopsida; order Asterales; family Asteraceae; genus Glebionis; species Glebionis coronaria. The sequence goes on from CM046882.1 coordinate 519,892,453, forward strand.
CTCCACTAGTACTTTTCCGGTCCACATAGTCTCCCGCATGATCCGAGTCCGCGTAGACAATGGTTTCTACGCCGGTCCCTTTAGGATACCATAATCCTAAATGTATAGTGCCTTTAATGTATCGGAAGATACGCTTAACCGCTTCAAGGTGAGAGGTTTTGGGAGCCTCTTGGAAGCGAGCACAAAGGCAAACACTAAACATGATATCCGGTCGACTTGCCGTTAGGTACAACAAACTACCAATGATACCTCTATATTTGGTGTTGTCTACCGACTCACAATCATCATCTACGGTGAGTTTAGTATCCGAGGCCATAGGGGTCTTCATTGGTCTAGATTCTTCTAATCCAAATTTCTTTAGCATTTCTTTAGCGTACTTAGATTGACTAAAGAAAATACCATCGTCCATTTGTTTAATTTGGAGTCCTAAAAAGAAGTTTAGTTCTCCCATCATACTCATTTCAAACTCATCATGCATGATTTTGGCAAAGTCATCACACAATTCTTGACAAGTTGAGCCAAATATAATGTCATCAACATATATTTGTACGATTATGAGGTGAGGACCTTTCTTCTTTGTAAAGAGTGTATTGTCTACCATACCCATGGTATACTCATGTTTAACAAGAGACGCTTTAAGTCTATTATACCAAGCTTTGGGTGCTTGTTTGAGTCCATAAAGTGCTTTCTTAAGCTTGTAAACATGGTCCGGTTTCTCAAAATCAATGAAGCCGGGAGGTTGAGCCACATATACCTCCTCATTGATCAAACCGTTAAGAAATGCACTCTTTACATCCATTTGTTAAAGCTTAATATCTAAGGCACAAGCGTAGGCTAAAAGGATTCTAATTGATTCTAATCTAGCTACCGGTGCATATGTCTCGTCATAATCAATCCCTTCTTGTTGATTATAGCCTTGAGCTATAAGTCTAGCCTTGTTACGAGACACAACACCATTCTCATCTAGCTTATTCCTAAATACCCATTTGGTTCCTATAATGGTAGAACTTCTAGGTGGAGGAACAAGTTCCCAAACATCATTGGCAACGGTTTGATTCAATTCTTCTTGCATCGCAATGACCCAACTCTCATCTGTCAAAGCTTCTTTAACATTCTTAGGTTCAATCAAGGAGACAAAACAAAAGAAGTTGCTTTGGTTTTGGACTTGAGATCTTAGGGTCCTTTGATTTAAGTCACCAATGACATTATTGAGAGTATGATCCCTAGACTCCTTAATGTTTACTTCCTTTTCAACACTAAGGTCTTCAACTCCTATTTTTCTAACCTCTTTGGCTTTAACTACTTCTAATTCATCCAAGTCATCATCAACCAATGGTGGTGTCTTGGGTGAAGTAGGGGTTTCATCAAAGGTTACGTTGAGTGATTCTTCAATAACCCCTGAGGTTCTATTTAGGACTATGTAGGCCTTACTAGTTTGAGAATAACCTAAAAGGATACCTTCGTAAGACTTTGGGTCAAACTTGGTAAGGTAGTCTTTGGTGTTGAGGACAAATCACTTGCTTCCAAACACCCTAAAGTATTCTAATGAGGGTTTCTTACCTTTAAGAATCTCATAGGGGGTCTTTCCTAGGAAAGGTCGAATAAGAATTCGGTTGAGAATATAAGTCGATGTATCTACGGCATTGCACCAAAACTTTTGAGGCAAAGATTGCTCGTTTAACATCGTCCTACTCATCTCTAGGAGAGTCCTATTCTTCCTTTCAACTACCCCATTTGATTGTGGAGTGCGAGGAGCCGAGAAGTTATGGGTAATACCATGAGCTTCACAAAAGGCACCAAATTGCACTTCATTATCAAATTCCCTACCATGATCCGTCCTAATAGAAACAATTGAACATCCTAGTTAATTTTGAATTCTCCGACTAAAGATTTCGAAGTGATCGAAAGCTTCATTCTTAGATGCCAAAAATCTAGTCCAAGTGAATCTAGAATAGTCGTCAACTATAACTAGGGTATAAAGGTTACTTCCATAACTCCGTATGGCGGAAGGTCCAAAGAGATCCATATGTAGGAGCTCTAAGCACCGAGAGGTCGAAACCAAATTCTTGGCTTTGTGACTTGAGTGAACTTGCTTTCCAACTTTGCAAGCATCACAAAAGTGACTATCAAACTTAATCTTGGGGAGGTGTCTTACCAACTCCTTAGAGACTAAAGATTGAATTAAACGCATATTAGCGTGACCTAATCTCCTATGCCAAAGAGTAGAACTATCATCTATAGTCGCAAGACATATGTTGTCTTTTGACTTCTTATTAACCTTCATGACATAAAGCCCATGCTTTCTAACACCTTTTCCAATGACTTTTCCATCTTTTACGATTTCACTGTCATGTTTCGAAAAGATGACCTTACACTTATTATCACAAATTTGACCTATACTTAAAAGGTTAAAACCTAAGTTATCTACGTTTTCAACATTTTCAATGGTCATGGAGTCAAGAGAAACCGTACCTTTGCCAATGATATTACCACGTAGACTACTAGAGAATGTGACGTTACCTCCATCATATGCTTTGTAATGCGAGAACAAACTTCGATTACCCGTCATGTGTTTAGAACATCCACTATCCTTAATCCACTCATCGGGCTCCAAATCAATTCCCAAGCATATCTAGGTAACAATACACAAGATCAAACATTTGGTCCCTAATATCTCATGGGTCCAAAAATTTTAGTTCCAAACATCCCTTGCATTAGGTTGGGATGTATGAATGAGGTGGGGATTCCCCATGGAGAACAAAATGGAGGAGGGTAGTAATTCATGTAACCATTTTGTTGTTCATTACTTCTCCTAGGTGTGTTTGATCTAGGTTTAGAGTTATTATTATTCTTTCTAGGTGTTGGAGTTTTACTTCTAGGTCGTGAGTTGTTTTGATTATCTCTTGTAGGCGTTGTCGTTCTACTTCTAGGCTTAGACTCATTCCGTACTCTAGGTGGAGTAGAAGATAGTCTAGATAAAATTCTATTTCCCATGAGAGGTTTACTTAACGGCTTATAGAACTTACTAATAGCATTGTCGTCAAGTATGGGTAATTGAACCTTATTAACAGTAAGATGCTTTGGTTTTTCATTTAACTTAGATTTTTCAGAAAGTTCAGAGTTTTCACAAAAATCAACTTCTGGCCGCGGTACCTTATCTATGGCTGCGGTTCCATAGTGATAAGGAACCGCGCCATACAATGTGGAACCGCGTCTAGAAGGTGTTTTCTGTAAAAACCTGACTTGTTTTGGTTCACTAGTTGAGGCTTCATTTGAGTTAAAACCTAGACCAAGTTTTTCCTTAGAATGAACTTGTTTGTTTAACATATCATCAAGAGCACTAGTACCTTTCATGAACTTTTCCAATTTAATGGAGATGCTCTTGAGATCATCATTCTCTAATCTAAGTTTCTCACAACTTAAGCAACCTAAATCAACCTCTTTGTTTTTCTCAAGTTTAGCCAATTTCTCCCTAAGTTCATTGATCTCATTTTCAAGCTTAGTTTTGGTTGATTTTAAGGTTTTATTCTTTTCTATGAATTTAAGACTAAGTTTGTGTAAGCTATCATATTTGCCTTCAAATTCAATATCATCTAAAGTGGAACTATCATTGATATAATATTCGGTATCAGAATGTACCTCTTTAGAAGTGTGAGCCATAAGACATTTCTCCTCTTTGGGGTTGTCATCATCATCTTCACCGCTATCGCTCCAAGCGCCACTAACGAATGTCGTGTGGTTCTTATCACGAGCGGGCTTTGGACAATCACCAATGAAGTGATTTGGATCACCACATCTAAAGCAACTCCTATCACCTTTTTCGTTCTTGACAAACCGATTCTTTGACAATGGTTTCTTGTCATAGTTTGGTTGCCTAACGTGTTGACCTCATCTCTTGAAGAACTTCTTGAAATCTCTCACCGCCAATGCATACTCCTCATCATCACTTTCCGAGGAACTATCATGGTCACTTTGTGCCTTCTTGGCTTTAAGTGCAAGAGATTTCCTTTCACTCTTGGTTTTTACTAATTCCGAGTCCTTCAAAATTATCATCTCATGAACCTTCAAGTTTCCTATGAGTTCCTCGAGTGATAAAGTTGAGAGATCTTTCGACTCTTCAATAGCCGTGACTTTTGCTCTCCACTTTGGATGTAAGGCCCTTAGAAACTTCCTAACATTGTTCTTGCTATAAAAACCTTCATCAAGTGCTTTTAGACTAGTAATAATGGTATTAAACCTAGCAAATGCACTATCAATAGTTTCATCTTCTAAGATGACAAATTGTTCATATTGTTGGACAAGAAGATCGATTTTACTTTCTTTGACTTGGCTATTACCTTGGTGGGTTACTAAAAGAGTGTTCCAAATATCTTTAGCGGTTTCACACATAAAAATTCTTTCATACTCTTTCTTAGGCAAAGCATTATAAATCACCATTTTAGCCTCATTATTTTTTGAAAGTTTCTTTTTATTATCATCATTAGCTTTGTCAAAAGTGACTAATTCTTTTGTTTTAGAAACTTCATTAAATTGAAAGGGTAAAAAATCACCATTGGTAATAACATGCCAAAGATCTAAATCTTTTGATTTCACATAAGTTTCAAATCTATTTTTCCAATAAATAAAACTATCGGTTTCAAAAAGTGGTGGTCTTTGCATATATTGCCCTTCTAGGTACTTGTTGGAATCCATAGATTGATTCAAGTTTTAAAATACAATATACTTTAAAAATTCTTGAGCAACCCGCTCTGATACCAACTGTAGAAACTAGAAGGGGGGGTTGAATAGTTTCTTATAATTTACTTGTTAAAATATGGTTTCCAAAAATCCTTTTTCAAAAAACTTAGGCTTGAGGAAATATGTGAAATCTTCTTATGCACAAATATGAACAATGATAGTGTAGCTAAACTAATACTAACAAAAATATATCCACAAAGAATAAAGAATGATAGTGTAGCTAATCTAATATTAACACATGTATATGCAAAAAGAATAAGGAATGTAAAGAGTTAAGGGTAAAGAAAGATCAAACCGAACACCAAGGATTTATAGTGGTTCGGCAACGAAGCTCACTCCTCGTTCCTACTCCACTCCTCGAGTACTCCTTACTCGAGAGTTCACTACACAACAAGCTCCTTATGGTGGAGAAAACCGTACACGTTGCTTAACCAATTTCCGACTCTAAGCTAAAAGTCGAGCCCTAATCCTAGCTAGGACCAATCTACACAACTATACTTAGTACATACACAACTTCCAAATAGACACAACTACTTGGATCTTCACGACTATGACACAACTACAAGTATATAAAAATTGATCTTCAATGGATCTTTTGGGGGTGGACTCAACACTTCACTTGGATAGTGTTCTTCTCTTTGCACTTGGAGAGGAAGGGATGGAAGAACAAGATTCACTTCTTAAACAAGTAATAATCAAACAAATGATCAAAGATTTGAGTGATTAAAGAAGGGGTTTGAATCTGGAAATAAATGTGCAAAAGAGGTGAGGTGAAAAGCTGAGAATGGTCCACTATATAAAGGATAAAGGAGCCAACGGTTATATCTGCCCGCGGTACCTTATCACAGCCCGCGGTACCTTATCGATAAGGTACCGCCTAGGCGCTAAGGTACCGCCGGACAAGACTCCGCTCCTTTTTGTCCTTTAGTGGTGCAGGTCTTATCTGGGTATAAAAATATCCTGAAAGGATATTCTTAACAGAATAAGAATATCCTATTTTCAAATTTCAAATAATTAATTTAATAAAACATTTTCTTAAAAATAAAGTTTAATAAAAACTTGTCACATTTAATAAAAAGTGAGTTTTAAGAAAAGATTAAATCACTTGATCACTTGATTAAGGTTAGTACTTGTTTATCCATACCTTAAGTGAAAATGGGTAAAATGAAAAATACTTGAACTCAAGAATTCGTTTTTCGTTGTTTTCGTAAATGCTTGTTTTTACATATTGTCGTAATCAAAACTAAGCAAGACCGAAAAATGCAAGTAACGTTTTTAGTCATTTTTGCATTAACATCACTCATATCAAATTCCCCCTTGCTAAGCAATTGCCGTGTCCTCACGCAATGATAAAATAAAACTACTAACTACACTTTTATTCAACTTTTTGACACTTTATTTTGCAAAGACATAATGTAATGCTTTCATTATTTGAAAAATAACTATTAGGATCATAAAACTCAAACAGATTCATCGTCCTCGACTTTTCACTCTTCCAAGCCAAGTTTAAAAACAAGATCATTGTCAATCATAAGCCCCAATGTTAAAACCACTCATACAAGTAATTTGTGTTAAACTCAATCTCCTTTTATTCCTAATTGTATCTCTAGATTTAAATTTTATCATTCACCCAAAGGCTCATTTGACTTATTTGATATTTACTAATCCAAAAATGAAGGCAAAAACGGTGTAAACTCAACACTCAAAACCTAACCTCGACTTCAAAAACTGTTGTCACTAAAGAAAGCCCACATCAAGGATAACTTAACACGATTTTAGGGATAAATCCCCGGATCCGAAATTTGGCTAATAGGTCTACTTAAAGCAACAATAAATCCTCCAAAGTTAATTTTGACCTTATTAATGGAGTTAGCAACAATTACATCATACACCTTGAGGCTCTTTAAGATGTAAAAGTGCTCCTTATCTATAATCCACACCCGAAGGCTCCTTGGACATAAACAAGGGAATTGACATTCACCATCCCACCTTATGGCTCATGATGATGAAGCAATTTTTATTAAACACATCACCATGCCATACACCCTAAGGCTCTAATGACAAGGTTAGTGCTACATGTCTCCCACCCGAAGGCTCATAGAGAACATGTTTTTATTTATTCTTTTTATTATTATGATATATATAGTAAGCTAAATTTCCGCAATCCCATGATCAAAAGTCCATGGCGCTGACACCCTTAATGTGTTCTCACTTTATATACAAGGGAAGAAAAAGAAGGAGTTACGAGTTAAGATATTAAGCCTAAACCGCTAAAAACTTCATTTATTAAGCAATTATTTATTCAAGTGTGGAAAATAAATACAAGGAGATTAAATCAAACACAAAAATACTTATACAAGGAAGAATTAACCTTAAAAACTTATGATTAAACTTTATCATCTCTTGTTCTCCATATTGTAAAATTTCAAAAATATGAAATTAATGGATACTTAGCCAATTAAATCAAAGTTTTGGGTTTTCAAGTCATCTATAGGATCTTGCATCTTCATAGACTTTTTCAAGTTTTAGAATGTGCATTTTAAAGTTCCCTTGATAAACAACTTACTAAGATCAGTTATAGGAACTTGCGAAAAGTTCTCGTTCTTAAACCCGTATGAGTTAAGACTTTTGCGTTTTAAAGTTCCTTATATAAAAGTCTAGCAAAACTTGATTTAAATATGTTAAGGAAAAAGCTAAGGTAAAAACCGAGTCGAGTCAAAAACTATTTTTATTTTCACCAACGGAAAGCCTACATTTGTGTTAAAAACACTTATTTTCTTATTATAAAACATAAAATAACACTAAAAACTTAAAATTTTTACGAAAAACGAGAAAAACGATTACTTTTGGACACGACAAAAGCAATTGCAAGCGATTATATCGATTGACTCCCCCATGCTAAAACCAAACATTGTCCTCAATGTTTCCTAGCTTAAGAGTAACACCCCTTGCTAAAACACAAAGAGTCTAATGTAAAAGTCCTAACATGGAAAGAGCACGCAAATCTATAAGCCGTTTATTAATTATGCTTCAAGATAAAACGTTAGTCGATAAAAATCAAAGGATAGTGAGTGTGCCCCTTTTTGACAATCAAAGTATGGAAGCTCGAGTGGACCGGCAAAAACCGATCACGAGAGTCTTCAATGATTATGGTCATACCTAAGATTCACAACACAACAAAACACGAACATGACCTTGAAAAGATCAAGCCTTAATAGTGTTAGAAAATAGATAGAAGATAGAATGTATGGGACTCCCACACAAGGCACCTCGTTTTTGTTAATCGAGTCATGAGCTCGACTCGATCCCCGCATTCATTGGTCCTTAGGAAAAATGGTGAAAACCGGCATAATGGAATAAAATCCAACATAAAGCACGATGTCGGGGTCAAAGATTACATCCTCGTTGTCGGATGACAAACGAAAGGATAAAACTCTAACATAAATCTCCAAAAAGAGATGGTGGTTAAAAATCATGATATGGATATAGTATGCTCCCCGAGATAAACTCGCACCAATATGATCGAAAAGTCTTTCAATTATTACATCGGCGAAAGGCCGAGATTTCCCTAAATCAATGATTCTGGGGTCGAATACCTCGTCCTCTGGAGAGAAAAGAGTAGACAACACGGTGTCTTCCCCCCATGCTAATCCAAAATCATATAAATCACATGGTAATGGTGGGATAAAAGTCTCAATCTTAGTAGTATCAACTTGCACGACTTTGTTGACCTTGTCACTCTTAGGAATGTGAACAAATGGGTCATGGTACTCAAAATGAGTCGCATGAAAAACCCGCACATTGAGATCAAAGCAAATGGGAAGGAGATTTGGAGTAAATAATATTTCTCCCTCCGGGTCAACATTATCATCATCATAAATCGGGTGATCAAACCAAGGATTTTCAACACCGTCATTAGACTCTTCCTCAAATTCCGAAGGATAGTCTATGGAAAGTAACTCATCAACCTCCTTAAAGAAGAGCTCATCATCACAAAGGTTGTGAGATGAAGGAGGTATGATGCTCTCAAAATCCTCTTGAAACAATGGATTATTGTTCATTGAAATTTCAAAGAGAGGATTCGAGTAAGTAACATAAGTGTCATCAATCTTGTCATCACAATAAATATCCGACAAAGTATCAAGTGTGTCACACTCGGATACAAGATCATCATCCTCATTAGAAGGTAGTTCATCGGAGAACTCCTCGAGAATGGTAGGTAAATCATGAAGATCATGATCAACACTTCCCGGTGGAAGTGGATCAATAAGAGCAACAAGTTCATCGACGGATTTATCAAACAAATAGCCACTAACCTCACTCGGTGTGAAGTTAGGAATCAAAGGCTCTTCAAATGAAGATTGTGCCTTAGGATCATCAATTTTGTCCTTCAGAGAGAATGAAAATGAGTCCATATTCAAAGATTTTTCAATTAAAGCAATATCTCCCTCCGGATCGAAATTCTCACAATCAAACTCACTAGCATAGAATGGTTCACTAAGGTAATCATCAATTTCCTTATCGATCTTATCCTCAAGAGTAAGTGGAGACGAGGTAATATTACAACACGTTTCAATGGAACAAACATCTCCCTCCGGAATTAACTTTTCTTCTTCACGAAATGAGGGTTCTATAATTGGCCATACACCCTTGTAAATGAGAAAATCCTTATTTGTGTTACTTCCAAAAGTTTCAACAAGTTTTACACTTTCCACTTTTTTAGAAACAAATCTTGGAAGTTTTTCCGGTTTGAAAACAATATTTTTATCCCCATAAAATAATTTTATCTCTTCTTTACTCATATCAACTTGAACTTGAGCCGTGCACAAAAATGGACGTCCTAAAATTAAAGGCACACGAGGATTGGTCTCATAATCAACGATTGGAAAATCGGCAAGGTATACGAACTTCCCTACTTTAAAAATGACATCTTCCGCTGTACCAACCGGGTGGGCGGTGGTTCCATTAGCAAGCTCAATGATCATTCGAGTGGGAGTAAGTGGGAAATAGTCAAGAGTCTTCCATATGGATAAAGGCATTAAATTGATGCTAGCTCTTAGATCGGCTAGAGCTTTGCATACCTCAAACCCATTGAAAACATAAGGTATCAATAATTGGCCCGGATCTCCATATTTCTCGGGATAGAAATAAAATAAAATCGCGGAACTAGTCATATTTAAAGTAGACTTGGTAACATCAAGAAAGGTTTCTTTAGGTGGAGGATCACACTCGATCACATCTTCTAAATTATCATAATCATTGTAAACGGTGATGGCCTTAATCTCTCCCTTCGGGTTTGGTATGGTGTTGCTAGGTAAGCCACCCGAAGAAGAGGAAGGTTTGCACATAAAACCCTTAAACATCGAAAGTAATTTATTCTCAAACTTAGCTAGATTTCCCTCCATACGGTTTTGGTTTTGCTATAATCTTTGCTCAAAACAGTTTTGGCTTTGCTCTAAACTTTGTTGCATACGGTTTTGGTTAAGCTCAATATTGTTATTTTGCCCCTTGATCGTATTTTGAAATTCATTTTTCAAAGTATTCATTTTTCCTTGAATATTGTTTTGAAAAGCTTTCAAATTTGCCTCATTCGTTTTGATGTAGCTTGACAACTCATTTTGATTATTGTTATGAAAACCTTGATTGTTTTAATTAGCATGAAATCCATTTCCTTGATTAAAATTCCCTTGGTTACCACGGTTAAAATTATTCCCATTGTTTCCATTGTTGTATCAATTTTGAACCTGTGGAAGACCTGGTGGAGCAACATGGTTTTGACGAGGAGCTTGACCGCTAGGGTCATAAGTTCCCGTCGCGGCAAAAGCACTAGCTTGATCAAACCCCGTGGTTGAACAAGCATAATTCGGATGTGCTCCACCACATGATACACAAAAGTTCTCAACCATATTAATCGATCCATGAGGATTCTTCCTAATCTCATTCAAAATCGTGTCAATCTTAGAGTCCAATCTAGCAATCTTAGTATTAGATGAATTCACATTGGAAACAACCGGTGTGTTTCGTGAATATTGCACTCTAGACTTATTCTCAATTATACCCCACGCGTCTCTCGGAGTTTTTCTTAAAAGATTACCACCCGCGGAGGCATTTAAAGAATCTTGTTCAACCATATTAAGTCCATTATAAAAAGTATTGATTTGGTGTAATTTCGAGAAACCGTGGCATGGACATTGTCTTAACAAATCTTTAAACCTTTCCCAAGCAACTCCAAACGATTCATGCACTTTTTGTTCAAATCTAGTGATATCATTTTTAAAGTGAGTTGTTTTAGATGGTGGAAAGAAGTAATTCATAAACTTAGACACTAAATCATCCCATGTCAAAACCGAACCCGGTGGTTCTTTTTCATACCAAAGCTTAGCGTTCCCCTCGAGCGAGTACGAAAAAAGCATGAGCTTAATCGCGTCATTCGGCACATCTCTAAACTTTAGAGTCGAGGTAATACGAAGAAAATTCCGAATGTGAGAGTGCGGGTTATCGGTCTCATTGCCACGAAATTGGTCGTCGCGAATGAGTGATAAAAGAGCCGTCTTAATCTCATAATGATCCGCCAAAATAGCCGGCACAACGATTGCTTCCACATACCCTTCGGTGGATGCACGGAGCAATTCCTCCATTGTTCGGTTATCGGCCATCTCTACAACAATAGGTGGAAGCTCGGGTTCCACTATTCGTTGTTGACGATTTCTATTTCTACGAGGAATGTTTTCAAGCCTATCGTGATCAATCAAAAGTCGAGTAGATCGTAATTGCATAAACCAACGTGACGAGAATTTAGAGGGTTGAAGAAAAGAAAATAGATTAGAAGAAGATTATTTTTGGTATTTTATTTGGTATTGCTCAATCAAAAAGATTGATAAAAACAAGGAATAAGGATAATTACTATGGAAGTAATCTACCCTCGGTCGACTTTAAACGTAGGTGAAAACCTAACCGTCTCGAGGTTCAATAAGTAAACTACAAAAATAAGATTTAATACTACTTGAGTCGGCAAACCAATAATCGGTCGTCCCTCTCAATATACGCACAAGCAAGCGGGGAAACGAGGTGGCACAAAGCACTTAAAAACCTTTTTCTTTAGACGGCCTTTTATAGCTCGGCGCCTTATACCCACCTTATAGTTTGTATAAATTGAGTTCAAACTTTTTATTAGTATTTATCTATTTTGCCTTTTTTTTGTATTCGAATACAATAGCTAGGTGATGAAATCCCAACTAAGGTCTTATTTGGAAATAGGTAAATTTATTGTTCTACGTAATATAATATAATAATCACAAAAAACACGAAAAACAATATATACTATAATAATAGAAAAATAACAAAACTTTACGAGGACGGAAAGGGTCTTCAAAACAACAATCAACAAATCTCCACGAACGAATCGTACACAAGATCCCCGGCAGCGGCGCCAAAATTTTTGATGTGATGAGGAATGTCGATGTATTTTAATTAGATACGTTATAGAGCAAATTTAGGAAATTACCCTTAGGAAAAGGTAATAATCCATAAATAAGCTAAAGACGATTCAAATTAACACGTGAGCGATCTCGGTTCGTTGTACACAAGGACCTTATGAATTTGAGACGTTCATTTTAATTTGGACAATTGATTCGAATTGGGTTTCAATTTTTACCTAATTTTAATCCTACAATTTTAATTCTAAGTGCATGAATCGTTTCCCAAATTAAATTCTAAAAGACAATTATTAAAAACTATATAAAATTTATAATCTATTTAAAATAAATCTATTTAATTAAAAACACTTTTAAATCAATTTTAAAAATTATAAACTATTTAATCTATTTGAGAAAATTACTTCTACTTTTTATTAAAACAAAATCAATTTAAGACTAATTTTATTTGAAACAAAATTAATTAAAACTAAATTATTTAAAAATTAATTTGTAAAACAATGTAAATTTCTAAAAATTAATAAAACTAAGTTATTTTTTTATTTTTTTATTTTATTTTATTAAGACTTTTTATTTATATTTTCCAAAAGTAATAAATAGAAATATAAATCGTTTAAATGGCAATGAAATATAGAGTCAGAAAGTAGTCTATTAAAGACAGACTACAAAGGTTTAATAAAACAACCAACTAGATCAGTTGGTTAACACGTTGGGCAGTGATAGCCTAGGTCTCGAGTTCGAGCCCCATGGATGACCAATTTTTGGTGAATTAATTTTTGGATTGTTAAACTTGTAACAGTTTGAAAAATCAGTTCCCAAACTATGCGTTTGGATAACTGATTAATAGCAGAACAAGTATACTACGTATAAAACAACACATATATGAATATTTCCATCCTAAATATCAGTAGAATCAAACAATATAAATCGCTAAATAGCACTAAACAGATTATATAATAACCAAGATATGCCAACGTCTAAATTATAGTAGCAAACAGACTCCAAATAAATCAGATAAGAATTATTCTAACAAACTCAAATCAACAGTCCAGTTATGCTACTTATAAAACAATTCAGAGATGAATGATTCTATACTTACTCAGTTAAACCAAAGTGCAGTTAAAAGTTAATATAGGCAAAACAGATTCACAAGTTAAGATATACTACAATAGTATAAGACCAATTTGACAAATAATCGGTGATTCAAAAACTTCTAAAAGGGAAACAATCAGCAGAAAAAAAAACACAGTTGAGGTATATTATTACCAAATCAGATCAATAAAAATGAAAAACTAACAGCTTCATATTATTAAATACTTCACCAGCATGTGCTATTATTTGAATTAAACATACTCACAAATATCATATAAAATCCAGCTATCAAAACTAAATCAGTTCGAACAAGCGCCGATCAATCAGATTCATAGCAATTCAAACCCAAAATGCAAATTATAAACATATTTGCTTATAACTAGAAAGCATTAAAGAACAAAACACCAAAACCACAAACACATTAATATGACGTAAACATTATAGCAGATCTTATGCAAAGATTAAACTAAAAACTTGAAAGTAAAACGAGCTTGACCTTTAAGTAAAGCAAACCGTTGGGCAGAAGAGCGACGCTGAACCGTCTTGTCTAAACCGACACCACTATAAATCAAATCACCATTATCTCTCGAACCATATTCATCAAACGAACCGAACCATCACTATAATTACTCGAACAGTAACAGTAATATCGAACCACCATTATTCTTTATAAATCAAACCATTAGATTTGATTTTTATCCCAATTCAACTTTTATTAATTAATTAAAGCTATTGAATAAACTTTAATCAAATAATATTTCATATTATAACAATATAGATTAATGAAGGAAAAATTGCAATATAAGTTTAACAGTAAGTAAAATCGAGACAATATTCAACTCAAAATAAATTTTTATTAATCACTGAAAACTAATTACAAAGCTATGAAAATGAAAATACAATTTATCCTAAATCTATTTTTGCATAACAACAGTAAAGAAAAAATGGGATATCTAAAATTACATTATTTGGGGGTTTTTATAGGCAAACCCCATGCCTTGCTGAGAAGTTTGTTGAGCAGCATCTTCATTCTTGACCCTAGATTATTCTCTTCTCTTTCTTCTCTTTGATCAAACGACTGAGATAAGGCCTCTCTCCCTCGAATCGCAAACGTGGCATAGATGTGTGCTTGTTGTGCTTCTTTTAAGCTGATGTGGCTTTATATCATTGGAAGTATGATTGGTGGTGAGGTGTATCCACCAACCAGAGGCTAGCTATGATGATAGAAGGTGCCACGTGGACCTGATGAGTCCATCTTCACCCTTCGAAATAGTTGGGGATTATTTATAAGTGTGTGTGTTTACAACTCCTTAAGATGGGAAAAGCCCCAATTTTGGATATTAGGGCTTGGGTGGTGAAAAGGCTGTGTTTATTTCTTTGTTTCTATCGAAGATGAGAGAGGGATGACATTGTTTGTATCGATGATGAAAGTGTGGTGTGAGAGTTTTGACTAAGAGTGAAATAAAGTTTTCACTTTATAAACTTTTAACCGTCTAATTTGTGTTAACCCTAATGGGTTTGAGCCTATATTGTATCATTACTCCATCGTCCCATAAACTTGATATGAACTTTTGGTTTGGGCCCAAGAGTTAATAATACTTCATCCTTAATATGATTTAGATGATGGGCTTGGGCCCATTTCATCCGTTTTATTTAAATTGTAATGAATTTGGGCTTGTAATGGGCCTTGTGTCCATAAGTAAATAATACTTCCTCCATAATTGGGCTTTTAGGCCCATTAAGTAAATGTGGGACCCACTAGGCCGAAATATATTTTATAAAGTTAAATCCTCTAAAAACGACTTGTCTTTTGGCTTCTCGGTCTTTTCTTCAATCTTGTGTCGTTTTTGCCTGTTTTTGTGAACTTGGGTACCTACACACATGAAACAACAAACAAGCATATACAAGGCCATTTTTATACATTTTATGTTTATTTATTGGTATAATTGATATGAGTAAAATCACTCATATCAACTTCATGGATTTTTGTGTTAACCCTTCTTTGGTTTTGAATGGCGGGTTTATAATCATCCTCCATAAGGATCTTATGAGTGAAAAAGTTAGGATCAATCCCCCTTATGTCGGATATTTTCCAAGCAATATCCTTTTTATGCTTTTGAAGAACTTTAATAAGCTTTTTCTTTTCATCCTCTTTCAAATCCTTAGCAATGATAACGGGTAGCTTATATTCTCTCTCTAAGAAAGCATACTCATGGTGTGATGATAAATCCTTAAGCTCTAAGGTTGGTGGACTCTCAATAGAAGGTTGAACTAATGAGGGATCATCATTTGTAACATCCTTAGGAGTAGGTGAAGAAATATGGTCCTCATTGAGAAGTTTCTCAATAGTACGAATGTCTTCTTCCCAAACGGTGGGAGAATCGTCATATTGTAAATTCACATCTCCTAAAGTTGCTTCGAATTCTTGTAGAAGAAAATCACTTGCTCCAGAAGGATTCAAGGAAGGAGTAATAGAAGCTATGGTCTCAACATGTGGAATGTCCTCATTACTACTTTTGCAAGTATCATGAAAGTGTTCATCACAAAGTTCATCAAGAACATCCACAATGTTAACGGTTTCACACACTTGAGATTTCTTAGTTACTTTTCCCATCTTAAACACAACTTTCTCATATTCTACCCTCATAATGAGTTCCCCTTCCGCAACATCAATAAGAGTGCGACCGGTTCTTGAGAAAGTTCTTCCTACAATAAGGGGAACTCTAGGATCCATATCGTAATCCACAACTACAAAATACGCGGGGAATGTGAACTTGTCAACTCCCACAAAAACATATTCTGCTATCCCCATCGGATAAGCAATTGAACGATTTGCTAATTCCAGTGTCATTTTAGTGGGGTAAGCTCGGGAAGGGAGAGTTTTTTCCAAACCGATAAAGGCATTAAACTTATGCTAGCACCAAGATCCGCTAAAGCCATACGATTCTCTACCCCCGAGAAATTACATAGAATTAAGAACCGGTCCGGATCACTAAGTTTAGTAGGTAAGGTCTTTAACAACACAGAGGAACAATTCTCATTTAAGGAAGTATTAGGCATATCAACCAATTTTTCTTTGTTTGAGAGAAGGTCCTTAAACATCTTGGCAAACTTAGGCATGTAAGCTAAAGCCTCCGCAAAATATATGTTGATATTCAATTGCTTAAACTTCCTCAAAAAATTGGACACTTGTATGTCATGTGACAATCCGTCAATTTATGATTGATATTTTATTCTCAAATATATTTGAAAACATTATTTTCATGTTACAATATGAACTCACTTATTTTTGGGAAGTAATTTGGATTTACGTCTTGAAGTAGCGTCGACTACGTCTAAACCGGAGGATTCAACGTTACGTGCTTACGTTTACATACACCATTTTTGGTGACAGTTCGACATTTTAGGAAAATAAATTTATTCGTGAATATTATTTTAGAATTTAAATTTGTGTTGGTTCATAAACTCACAAATTTACAAGAAGAGATTAGGACTTACGTGCACAATTTAACGTCCTTTACGACTAAACCGGAAACCTTAGGATTACGTACTTACGTTTTTGAACTCCGATTTTGATGAAACAATTTTTATTAGATTCGTTTTGTGCCGTTGATTCATAATTTATAAAAACGTTTTTCGTAAAACGACCCGAGGGCACGCAAATCGAGGAAACTAGAATCGAGGAGTACCCGTAAATTAGTGGGATGAGACAAAACAAGTTTTGCCTCACCCCACACATGGGATGGTTTAACACAAGACAACACATTTGATATGTGTCAAAGCTTACAAAGTAAGCTAGGACACTTTTCCTAGCCACTTTGTAAACAAGCTACCACATCAAAACCATTTCTCCCTAAACCACTTCCTCATTTCCATCACATGCAAACCACCAAAAACACACTCTTTCTCTCCCCATTTTCGTCCACTCTTCACCCAAAACAACCCCCATTTGATCTTGATTCAATCATAAATCATATGTATAATTTACATATGATGAAAACCCATTGAAGTTATAAAGATTGGAGGTGATCTTAACATGTAAAAAGGAGTTTTCAAGGGAGTTTGGGGCTGATTTCTCAAGGAGTTTTCATGAAGAACAAGGGCTGATTTTTGGATGAATATACAAATACTTGGTGATCCTAGAAGTGATGTTGATATCTCATAAGATTGGTTATCCAAAACCAAGTCTTGTTCATCATCAACCCCATCTTTTCATCACTTTGGTGGTATAGAGATTGTTCTTCCCATCCTCTTGTTATTTTGATTATGTAATCTTGTATTTCTTTTTCTTATGTATATGTATATGATGATGAATGATGATTAAAAATATTGTGTGGGGATTTGGTGTTGATAAACATGCTTAAAAAAATGGACAAACTACATGTAAAATGGGTAAATCTTGTTTAAATGGTAGGCTGTATAAAAACAGTAACTAACCACATGTTAGACTGATAAAATGATGAAGTAGAATAAAGTTACATTAAGTTATGGGTCTTGTACACATGTGAGAGTTGTCCATGCAATGGAATCATTATAATGAGTGAGATATGATCAAAACAAGATGAGTGTGCTAATCTGAATAAGCTGTTTTGTAGGGACTGTTAAGCATAGATAAACTTAAAATGAGCAGTAGCTATAACTAAGTTAATTGTAGCACATAATATGAAGTTCATGCCATCAAAAAATGAGCTTCTAATTCATTTTAGAACTCTAGATATGCTAAAAATGGTGAAGATGAAAATAAAAATCAGATTTTGAAAAATTAATGTTTATTACTATTATATAAGCACTCAAATTATATAGTATAAAATGAGAAATTAAAACCCATTATCTTATGAATTTCATTTATATAAATATGTATAAGGTTAAATAAATGGATAAATTATAAAAATGGTAGTGGAATAATATTTATAGGTTATAAAAACTATAAACTTGATTTTTACGACTTTTTCGGCTATTACCGTAAAATTAACGTTTTTCGTCAAATAAAACTTAGACGATCAAACCCGTCTAATGTAAAGTTTTTAAAAGTCATATACTGATATGTAAGTATCTAATACAAGTAAAAACTGATAAAACCCGAACTATAGGACATACGGACATTAACGAGCTAAGTAAGCATATAGGACTAATAACTGGACTAAATAAGTTAAACACTTACAAAAAGAACTTATATAGCTTAACCCATTTGGGCCCAACATGTAAAGTACAAATACTGATAATACAAGTATGAAATGGATTAATACAAGTTAAAGAACTTATAATAAGTTTATTGGACCTAAAACACGTAAATAGGTAAAACTAGTAAACTAGTATAAACGTTACCAACACATAACGCTAAAATGAGTAAACGAGAATATGTAAACCCACTTGATCATCATATATATAAAATCATCATATGTATACATAATTGTTATTTTTATAAAGTCATTGGACAAACGTCTAAGACCGATTATTATTTATATAGGTTTCCGTGATTGAAGCACGTACCGTACGTCCGAATTGCCGACAACCCGCTTTCCCACATCAACGTGAGTTCATAGCCTCGCACTCTTTTAAATGATTTTATGAAATGTTTTATAAACCCGCGAGGGAGATAACATGTTAGTTTTTATAAAATAGGACACCTTTTGTCCCGATTGTTTGTTTATTGATTTGGACCCGAATGATTGTATGACCCGATAAATGATTAAAGGACCCGATAGATGAAATAAAATGGATTATTAAAGTTAGGTTATGTCACTAAAAGTCCCATTAGCATGAATTGTGAACTACCGAGATTTGGTAGACGCTTGTGCATATAATAGTACTATTTGGGGACGATCACCCCAGTTCGCGCCTTGACGGTTGATCCCCGTCGTGCCACATTGATTGGTAAGCGAATTTATGTATGAGAAGATTTACATAGCGTGACCTTTGTGACGACACGCTAATTTAGATGGGCAAATGAGTTTCGGGCTAGCTACCCGTTGTTTGTTGTAGTAAGGTAACAATGTCATGCGGCTTATAATAATCCAAACTAACGAAATACTACTAGACGCACCGAATTACGATGTATTGCCTGACTAGCAATACATGGTCATACTATTGATATTATGTTCGTGTTTTGGTTTTTCATAACCATATTCATATAACGGTTTTTATTTGACTTTATACAACGTCATAAGACGTATAGTATGATGTTTTTACGACATTGGCTCGTATAATGATTTTTAAGGCAAATGCCTATATTATGATTTTCGACAAGGATTTTTATAAAAATGACTTTGGCTATTTTATGGCCTATTACAAAGATTTATACAAAATGATTTTCAGTAATAATTTTATACTGATATTATATTGATGGATTATATTAAACTCTATGAATTCACTCGGCGTTATCGCTGACCTTTTCTTTTAACATGTTTTATCTCAGGTACTTGAAGGTAATTCTCGGGAAGACGACAAGAATTCATGGCCCGCACTTAAACAACATTTTCCATTCAAATACTTTGTAAAACTTTGTATGAAATAATATGACTTGGGACCGATGTAACTTTGATTTTTTATGAATGGAAATGCTTTATTATTAAAACGACGCGACTTATAAGCGTTGTCTATGATGTAAGTATTGTGCTATCCCGTAACACCAACTAGTCTTCCGCTGTATTGAGTTGTATAAATTTGGGGGTGTTACAGTTTGGTACCAGAGCTCTCGTTATAGAGAACGAAAGATTTTTAAAACCATGGTTTTGAATAAAATATTTCAAAATCTTTTAACTATAAACATTTTTCACAAAATGTCTAAAAATCTTTTGACTATAACGGTGCCGAAGAATTCCCGAGTTACCGACAAGGCCAGACTGAGAAGTGTTATTTTAATATATATATATATATATAACTTGGATTATATATATAGGATGTAATTTTATTACATGATTGTTTGATGATTATTTTGATATTTATACGAGGTATTTATACGACGTAGATTGTCACAAGAAACCCTAAATCCCCTAGTAAATTAATCGAAGCTATTCTCGTAGGAATTCTAGCTATCCTAGATCTAAACCAAGTTGTGGATATTTATGATCCCAACAAATGGTTGATATTCGTAGAAACGTAGATATTAGTTGATTGCGATATTGAAAAAGAATTGGCGAGATTAAATCTGATATCGATGTCATGACGATCTTTCCTTTTAGAGTGGAGTTTGACAAAACGTTACCACCTAGAAAGATGTCATCTGATTCGTTGTCATCCAATTCTTAAATTTGAAATCGAAAGGGTGAATGTTGCACTTGAGGCTGTCATTGGAATCATTACCCAAAAGCCTCATGCCACTAGTACCTTTCCGAGAAGTCTAATTGACTGATCGAGTCATTTCATACTAGTGACTCATTTGATAACTATTGTTGTAAGAGCTATAGGATTGGAAATGAAGTGTTGATCATATCGAGCTTTTATTGCCCTTTTAAGGTTTATAAATAAGGCTGAAAGTATTGGAAAATAAGGTAGGATATCGAATTGAGTATAAAAGTAGTTGAAATTTGAATAAAGTAAAACTTAACTTGTATGGAATATGAGATTGATAAGAGGAAATTACTAAGTCATATGATTGAATTATAAGGTTTTAAATGATTGTTAGTTTGTGTTAAAGGTTGTTCCTAGGCCATTGTCCAATGACGAGGATGCCCAGTGTCCAATAAATAAATTGAAGAAATCTTCTTCTGATTTGGGACCGATGGATCTTTCGGGACAGGTGAGACACCTAATGACTCTTGTAGATTAGTATTCATTGTGGTATCTTTTAAAAATAATCCCTAACTTAACTGTGACATCAGTTGGTAGGATGAGTTCTGAGAATTGTATGACATAGTGACACATAATGTGTTACGGTACAATTTTGACTTGTTTGTGATTAATGAAAAGACTACCTTTGATTGCTAAATCCTACATGTATCGATGTTATCTATCTTTTCTTGCTTCTTCCTAATGCTCGCATTAGTGATGCAACCATTGAACAAGTACTCATCTCGAATTGAGTTACGTTGTGAATTATTCTTTTTTAGCGCCATCGAGGTCATGAACCTCATGATTATTTGGCCAAAGCTCATTTCCTAGCATATCGTAGTTAGTTCTTGGTGAACCACTCTTCATCACTCCTTTGCAGATCACACATTGTTTTTATAAAGTTAAAATGGTATCCTTTGAGAAAATTTAATTTTCATCACAATAAGGATTATTCAAAGTGAGATTTATAAGTGATTGATATCAAAATGAAGTTGTTTATGAGACGCTTTGGAAACTTAATTATTTTCATAACAAAGAAAATCTTTGTAAATTTATTCTTGATTCTTATTTAAGAATTAAGCATGAAAATGTTTTTATTATAAACATGATATAAAATTTTTGACGAACTGAGTATTGCATCGTTAATCTTGAAATTGTATATAGTTGCGCGCCTACATACAATTTAGAAGGGACCATGCAAGACTGATTAGTAGTCACTATAAATTGATTAATAAACACTACATTTTCGTTGAAGTTGTGAAAGATTAATTTTTATGAGATCTGTAAGAAGTGAAAAATAGGGACATATTGATAGGGACACCTACATATGTGCCCGTACTATTTATTCTTCTGAGTCGAATTTACTCATCTATATATATTGTCTTAATTGACAATTGATATTCCCTTCTTGTCCAATTCTCCCATGGTGAGATTCTTTGGAAAAGTATCTGATTACCGAGTGTTGATACCCGACTGGATGTATCGACGTTCCTATCATTTCTTTTGATTTGATTTCATTTGAATGACCTGGGTAACGATCTGAGGAGCTTTCGAATCCGTACTCAAATTATGAAAACATGGAATATATTCATATTCATTAAATGTTTTCATCTGTATCTGATTTGAAATTCTCTCGCGTAGATTATGCGTTGACCTTACTCTTTTAATGGTAGTTGTGTCTCCATATATCCTTGAACTTGTAAAGGATTATGAGTTATTATTAGTCTTTTGAGAAGTTCACATCTTATCGACGACAATGAAACTGGAAAGTTAATAGTGCCAGTAGAATGGATTGATTGATTATGACATGACGACATTGTCTTAATCGATGGGAACTCGAATAGAATTCCCCTAAATAATAAGATGTTGATTATCAAAAGTGATGACGACCATATCCTGCATTTAGACTTGAAATTATACCATGAATGGTTGTGAATTAGTCATAAATATTATAATCTATAAAGAACCTAATATGACTTTATTAAAAGATGTTTTTATTATCTGAAACTTTAAGTAAGTATTTGTTGGTGAATTACCTAAACTTTCGCCATTAAAGCAAGTTGAAATTGGTAATGATTATATTTCCGGTGCTACACTTGCGACTTGTGCACTGTACGTCGGCACCATCTGAATTTAAGGAATTACCGTACAACTGAGAGAGTTGTCCGAGAAAGATTTTATTCTACCGAGCTCGTCATCATGAAAAGCTATGTTGTTATCATTACTTATATTTATAGATTACTGTGAACTGAGTAAATTGACAATCGAAAACGATATCCATAACTCGAAATGGAGGATTTGTTCGATCATTTACAAGGTTCTAGTGTATGTTTTAAAGATTTGATCCACAGCATGGTTATCATCAACTTCGCATCCGCGAAAAAGATTATGTATTCCAATCATTACATCTGGTACTTGTAATGAACATTATGAGTTTCACATGGTGACGTTTGGATTGACTAATACACATGTAGCATTCATAAATTTGGTGAATCTCGTGTGTAGGCTGTAATTTGATAAATTCATGCTCGTGATCATTAACGACCATTTGTTTGTTTATAAGAATAAGAATGAGTTAATAATTATTAATAGATTGCCCTTAGATGACTGAGAAATAAAAACCTGTACCTTGAATAATTAACATGTGATTAAAGACTTGATCCTTTACATGATTTAACCGTGTGATTAATAGATAATGGAATATAAATTGACTCTTCAAAAATTAGAAGTCATTTAAGACTTTGAGTATTACTAAAAAGAAAAGTGCAAATATGTTTTGACAAATGTTTTAACAAAGGATTTTTAAGGGATTATTCCCTTATACACAAATCATTTAACTAAACTCCTGTTTAGGGGTAAATGTTTGTGTATATCTCAAGACAACCTAAGAGGGATTGAGGAAACCTTTTAAATCATGACTTGAAATTTGAAACGATAATTTTTGCTTTTCAACTAAGAAAACTTTGACCAAAGTATAAACAAAGGTTTTTCGAACATATACGGATCTTATTTAATATTTTCGATAAATCAACAAAAATCTTGTTAATTAAATTCAAATTTATTTTGAACATTTTTATAATTGGTCGAACTAAGAAAATTAATATTTTTACGTCATGCTTCATACAAATTAAATATTTATTATTTAATTAGTTGTAATAATTATCGACGCTTTAAACGTCGGATTAAGCAAAACTGATAAAAATAAAGGTTGAGACGAAACTAAAACATAGAAATGTGAAGGAATAATTCCTGAATAAATACGGTCATGATATTTATTTCATCAGGAAGAGTGAATATAGATACTGACACATTATGTAGAAAATATAAAAAAAACCAATTAGGATGTGTTCCTTAATAATGAAGGTGCAAAATAAATTGCCAAACAATATAAAAATAAACAATACTTATAAAAAGGATAATATAGATAATAAAAGTGGTTCGCGGCTAATGTGAACCATTAGAACTGAGAAGCCGATGGCGTTAGATGTATAAAAGACCACTTGTGATTGTCTAAATATGGAGGATTGTGAGATATAGTTCTGTTGGAATTTGTAAGTATAAGTATTCTATTTATGTCAATTATGACTAAAAGTATCTTTGTCTAAAGAAATTGTACTGATGGCAATTATGAAGGCAGACATCGCCTCATACATTAGTAAACGTCTAGCTATTGCAAAGGTCATCATCTGAACTTGATTTGATTTGGGTCATCGTCGACAGACTGACCAAATCTGCTAATATCATTCCCGTTAATGATAAATTCAAAAGAGTTATGTAAACATAGTGTGCCTGTATCAAACATCCTTTTCAAGATCCTCGCTTCGCATCGAATTTCTAGAGATTTGCTCAGAAGTCATTGAGAACGAACCTTGATGAGAGTACTATGTACCACCCCAATCGAAGGGACGAGGTAAAGTAACGATACAAAATACTATAAGTGTTGTTTTATGTTTGAATGATTGACCTTTGGTAATAAGCTGTAAAATCGTTTTCCTTTAGAAGGATTATCATTGATAAATATCGTATTAGGATCGAGATCGAATCTTGTTAGGATCTAAATATTAGAGCATCTGTAAGCAGGAGTTGAGATAAAGACACCCGACATACACCGATTGTGAGTTGGACAAATCTTTTAGGTTTAAGGTTTCCTATGATGGTGAACCTAACCTTACAAAATACCCGACCCGCGAGATCTGAAATGATTGTTGAAATTAGGATCTGATTATTGACTGCCGGTAGTGGGCAAGAGGTTATGTGAATATAAAATGTAGATCTTGAAGTGCCAGATGGGTAGCGAAGTTATGCCAAAATTTTTAACCTTGGAAAAATGAATTGATGATCTGAAAGATCATGCGATATAAGTCCCCGTTGTATGGGACCATTGAGATGATGTAAAAGATTGGTTTGAAAGACATATAAGCTGGATCTACCCTAGGACTTCAAGAGCTGCATAAATTATGTTTCGTATATCGAACTTGATAAAATGCCTATCAAGTGAAAATCTGACTATTCCTTAATGCAGTTTAGATCAGCGAAAAGTTGCATTCATCAAAAACCCGTGAATATCATGGATAGAGAACGTAAGTCAACATTAAGCCTGATCTTATTCCCGTAGTTATGTTTGATGAAACTCGCGTATTGTAATGGATTACACTTGTGAGAAAAGACCGAATGTGGAGGAAATACCCACATGGCTTTAACTCTATAAGAAGCGAGTAGTAAGATGATCTTTGAGGACAAAGATCCTGTTTAGGGGTAAATGCTGTGACAATCCGTCAATTTATGATTGATATTTTATTCTCAAATATATTTGAAAACATTATTTTCATGTTACAATATGAACTCACTTATTTTTGGGAAGTAATTTGGATTTACGTCTTGAAGTAGCGTCGACTACGTCTAAACCGGAGGATTCAACGTTACGTGCTTACGTTTACATACACCATTTTTGGTGACAGTTTGACATTTTAGGAAAATAAATTTATTCGTGAATATTATTTTAGAATTTAAATTTGTGTTGGTTCATAAACTCACAAATTTACAAGAAGAGATTAGGACTTACGTGCACAATTTAACGTCCTTTACGACTAAACCGGAAACCTTAGGATTACGTACTTACGTTTTTGAACTCCGATTTTGATGAAACAATTTTTATTAGATTCGTTTCGTGCCGTTGATTCATAATTTATAAAAACGTTTTTCGTAAAACGACCCGAGGGCACGTAAATCGAGGAAACTAGAATCGAGGAGTACCCGTAAATTAGTGGGATGAGACAAAACAAGTTTTGCCTCACCCCACACATGGGATGGTTTAACACAAGACAACACATTTGATATGTGTCAAAGCTTACAAAGTAAGCTAGGACACTTTTCCTAGCCACTTTGTAAACAAGCTACCACATCAAAACCATTTCTCCCTAAACCACTTCCTCATTTCCATCACATGCAAACCACCAAAAACACACTCTTTCTCTCCCCATTTTCGTCCACTCTTCACCCAAAACAACCCCCATTTGATCTTGATTCAATCATAAATCATATGTATAATTTACATATGATGAAAACCCATTGAAGTTATAAAGATTGGAGGTGATCTTAACATGTAAAAAGGAGTTTTCAAGGGAGTTTGGGGCTGATTTCTCAAGGAGTTTTCATGAAGAACAAGGGCTGATTTTTGGATGAATATACAAATACTTGGTGATCCTAGAAGTGATGTTGATATCTCATAAGATTGGTTATCCAAAACCAAGTCTTGTTCATCATCAACCCCATCTTTTCATCACTTTGGTGGTATAGAGATTGTTCTTCCCATCCTCTTGTTATTTTGATTATGTAATCTTGTATTTCTTTTTCTTATGTATATGTATATGATGATGAATGATGATTAAAAATATTGTGTGGGGATTTGGTGTTGATAAACATGCTTAAAAAAATGGACAAACTACATGTAAAATGGGTAAATCTTGTTTAAATGGTAGGCTGTATAAAAACAGTAACTAACCACATGTTAGACTGATAAAATGATGAAGTAGAATAAAGTTACATTAAGTTATGGGTCTTGTACACATGTGAGAGTTGTCCATGCAATGGAATCATTATAATGAGTGAGATATGATCAAAACAAGATGAGTGTGCTAATCTGAATAAGCTGTTTTGTAGGGACTGTTAAGCATAGATAAACTTAAAATGAGCAGTAGCTATAACTAAGTTAATTGTAGCACATAATATGAAGTTCATGCCATCCAAAAATGAGCTTCTAATTCATTTTAGAACTCTAGATATGCTAAAAATGGTGAAGATGAAAATAAAAATCAGATTTTGAAAAATTAATGTTTATTACTATTATATAAGCACTCAAATTATATAGTATAAAATGAGAAATTAAAACCCATTAACTTATGAATTTCATTTATATAAATATGTATAAGGTTAAATAAATGGATAAATTATAAAAATGGTAGTGGAATAATATTTATAAGTTATAAAAACTATAAACTTGATTTTTACGACTTTTTCGGCTATTACCGTAAAATTAACGTTTTTCGTCAAATAAAACTTAGACGATCAAACCCGTCTAATGTAAAGTTTTTAAAAGTCATATACTGATATGTAAGTATCTAATAAAAGTAAAAACCGATAAAACCCGAACTATAGGACATACGGACATTAACGAGCTAAGTAAGCATATAGGACTAATAACTGGACTAAATAAGTTAAACACTTACAAAAAGAACTTATATAGCTTAACCCACTTGGGCCCAACATGTAAAGTACAAATACTGATAATACAAGTATGAAATGGATTAATACAAGTTAAAGAACTTATAATAAGTTTATTGGACCTAAAACACGTAAATAGGTAAAACTAGTAAACTAGTATAAACGTTACCAACACATAACGCTAAAATGAGTAAACGAGAATATGTAAACCCACTTGATCATCATATATATAAAATCATCATATGTATACATAATTGTTATTTTTATAAAGTCATTGGACAAACGTCTAAGACCGATTATTATTTATATAGGTTTCCGTGATTGAAGCACGTACCGTACGTCCGAATTGCCGACAACCCGCTTTCCCACATCAACGTGAGTTCATAGCCTCGCACTCTTTTAAATGATTTTATGAAATGTTTTATAAACCCGCGAGGGAGATAACATGTTAGTTTTTATAAAATAGGACACCTTTTGTCCCGATTGTTTGTTTATTGATTTGGACCCGAATGATTGTATGACCCGATAAATGATTAAAGGACCCGATAGATGAAATAAAATAGATTATTAAAGTTAGGTTATGTTACTAAAAGTCCCATTAGCATGAATTGTGAACTACCGAGATTTGGTAGACGCTTGTGCATATAATAGTACTATTTGGGGACGATCACCCCAGTTCGCGCCTTGACGGTTGATCCCCGTCGTGCCACATTGATTGGTAAGCGAATTTATGTATGAGAAGATTTACATAGCGTGACCTTTGTGACGACACGCTAATTTAGATGGGCAAATGAGTTTCGGGCTAGCTACCCGTTGTTTGTTGTAGTAAGGTAACAATGTCATGCGGCTTATAATAATCCAAACTAACGAAATACTACTAGACGCACCGAATTACGATGTATTGCCTGACTAGCAATACATGGTCATACTATTGATATTATGTTCGTGTTTTGGTTTTTCATAACCATATTCATATAACGGTTTTTATTTGACTTTATACAACGTCATAAGACGTATAGTATGATGTTTTTACGACATTGGCTCGTATAATGATTTTTAAGGCAAATGCCTATATTATGATTTTCGACAAGGATTTGTATAAAAATGACTTTGGCTATTTTATGGCCTATTACAAAGATTTATACAAAATGATTTTCAGTAATAATTTTATACTGATATTATATTGATGGATTATATTAAACTCTATGAATTCACTCGGCGTTATCGCTGACCTTTTCTTTTAACATGTTTTATCTCAGGTACTTGAAGGTAATTCTCGGGAAGACGACAAGAATTCATGGCCCGCACTTAAACAACATTTTCCATTCAAATACTTTGTAAAACTTTGTATGAAATAATATGACTTGGGACCGATGTAACTTTGATTTTTTATGAATGGAAATGCTTTATTATTAAAACGACGCGACTTATAAGCGTTGTCTATGATGTAAGTATTGTGCTATCCCGTAACACCAACTAGTCTTCCTCTGTATTGAGTTGTATAAATTTGGGGGTGTTACATGTCATCTCTATTCTTAAGCTTCTCCTTCCTCAACCTAGAAGGGTATGGTAGATTGGGTTTAGATGAAGGTTGAGTAGAGGGTGGTGAAGGACTCTTCTCTTGGGTATCCTCAAGGGTGAAGGACTCTTCTCTTGGGTATCCTCAAGGGTATCCTCAGGATCGGGATCTTACCTAGGATCATTTTCGGCTTTGCAAGATCGTGATCGTAAGATCGGATCGAGATCGTAAGATCCTATGAAAAGATATATATTTTGTATATAATTATTTTTTAGACTTTTATATGTTTTTGTATGATATTATATATGATTGGCATTTATGTATATTAAAAAACATTAATATTTACATATTTTTTTCGAAAAGTATTTTAACAACACTTCGCATCATGAAAATTGTGTTTTGAAAATATGTAATTTTTCAAGTTTTAACGAGTATATATGAAATTGCAACTTATATTATAAATGATTCGAAATGAAAGATAAAAAAAAGGTTTTAGGTTCAAGTATCACGATAGCATAACATTATAAAATTTATTTTTTAGGCATGTAACATTAGATATATTGCAATATATACTTGCACAAAGTTCATTCGTGTTTCAATTGATAAATGAATGATTCGGACACAAAATATAATTTACATACGAGCACCTACTTTATTTTTCAATCGTTAATAAATAACTTTGGATACAAATAAATATGAAATGGTCTTTTTGACCGTGTATAAACCCTAGCCTAAATTATGAAAAGTCCAAAATAGGCCGTTTTACGATCCTACTCACGATCTTACGACCCAATCCTACGATCCTATACGATCTTATACGATCTTATTTGAATTATGATCTTGTTTAAGATCCGGATCGTTTTTTGTGTGTGGGATCGTAAGATCGTACGATCTTATGATCAGGATCGCGATTTTGACAACCTTGGGTGGAATGTCACAAAGAGGGACCGTGGGAGGAGTCACCGAATGGGAAGTAGGATTGCTCATTGTTACCTTCGGGCCTTGTCCCCCTTTGATGGCGGAGGAATGGAAGGTTCCACGGTGGTTTTCCCACTCCTTGTAGTAATGCCATTAACATTAGCTCGAGGGTTGATTTGGGTGTTTGAGGATAAAGCACCTTGAGGCCTTTGGTTTAAGAGCAACATAAACTTCTTATTTGTCTCCTCTTGTATTTCCCTCATTTGCCTCTCATGATCATTAAGCTTTTGAAGAATCAAATCCATGGGAGGGGTTGACATATTTCCTTGATTAAAACCTTAGTTTTGAAATTAAGGTAGATTATGAAAACCTTTGTTAGCCTCAAAATATTGAGTCAAACAAGAATGTTCGGTCATAGGTTTATATTGTAACATTTATTAGAACGTTGTAATAGTTAGTTATTATAGTCGTGACATTACGGGCTTGATGGCTAGCTTAAAAGGCCTCTTTCAAGATACTAAGCACTTATTCAAGCCCGGTCCAATCGAACTATAGCCCATAAAGCCACATGTAGGCAAAGGCTATAAATACCCTTCCTAACATGTTAGGAAGGGTGTTGGTTGTTTTATTTTCTAATCTAATCTCACAAAAGTTTAACACATTCTTCTCTCTACTTTCTCTCACTACTTTCTCTCTCTAGAATTCATCTTTTATCTACCTTTCTTTCTTGTTTAATCATCTAAGATTTGGGACGACAATTGGTATCAATCGCCATGGGGTAGATTTGTGATTGGTTGTTGTGTTTTTATTTGATTCGTAAGATTTAATCTCTATTTCATCTCTCGAATTCAAATTTTGAGTTTTTCGTGCTCTAAATCTTGATACACATCTCCAACATAGTTGTGGTAGGGATTTGGTAGCTTTGGTTTGGTTAGAATCACGTTTTTCTAGGCAAAAATCTCATTTTTTGATCTAAATTTTCGGAGACATAACCTTCATAGCGACAGAACTACCTTGTTTTCCATCGCAATATACTAGGGTTTATCATTGCGATCAAGATTGCGATCCAGATTGCGATAGGTGTTATTTGGTGACATTACGACAGAACTACCTTGTTTTCCATCGCAATATACTAGGGTTTATCATTGCGATCAAGATTGCAATCTAGATTGCGATAGGTGTTATTTGGTGATATTGCGACAGGTTATTACGATAGGGTCATTGCGACAAGGTCATTGCGACAGGTTATTGCGACGGGGTCATTGCGATAGGGTCATTACGACAGGTTGTTGCGACAAGGTCATTGCGACATCGTCATTGCGACAGGTTCATTGCGACAGCGTCACTGCGACAGGTTATTGCGACAGGGTCATTGCGACAGGGTTATTGCGACAGGGTCATTGCGACAGGACATTGCGACAGATATCTTTGTGCATTGCGACAGATAGGAGGATTTTTTGAAAAATTCCAAAAATACACTTAAAAAATTTCGAAGGATTCGTGTGTTTTTTGGTCTTGGAGAATTTTTTGGTTTTTCAAGAACATTTTTAAAGGATTTCAACTACTTTTCTCTACAACAACACTCACTATCACATTTACTTAAGATCCATATTCACTTCTACTCTTTAAAGATTATCGAGATGGATTCTACTCAAGAGTATCGTGTGACAAACAACATCATGGTGGCGGGTAACAAAGAGAGATCACCAATGCTTGTGACTGGTCGATATTCACAATGGCAATCACGATTCCTTCAATATCTTGACACTAAACCCAATGGTGATGTTCTTCGACGTTGCATCAAAGAAGGACCCTATACTCTCACTACAATAACCATTCCTGCAATTCCAGCAACCGACTCGACGATAGGTTCCGATGAGCAAACAATTGAGGAAACATATGAGAACACTTCCAAAGAGAAACGTGCTTGGATTGATGCAGAGAAAGAAGCAATCTATTTGATTCTCAGTGGAATTGGAGATGATATTTACTCAACGGTTGATGCATGCTCTACTACAAAAGAAATGTGGTTTGCCATTAAACGCTTGCAACAAGGATAATCACTTAACAAATAAGATGTCAAAACTAACTTGTTCTAGAACTTTGGTAAGTTTACTTCATTGGATGGGGAATCAATTGATTCATATTACTCAAGGTTCTACAAGATGATGAATGACATGACAAGAAACAATTTGCATGTCTCCACCATGCAAGTCAATGTGCAATTTCTTCAGCAACTTCAACCAGAGTGGACACGGTTCGTAACTTTGGTGAAACAACAGAGTAAGTTAGACGAGGTCAACTATCACACGCTCTTTGACATTTTGAAACAATTTTAGAATGAGGCGAATGAACTTCAAGCTGAAAGGATAGCAAAGACTGTTAATCTACTTGCTTTGGTGTCTACGACTCAACACGTTCAAGATCATCGCTCTCGTGCTCCAAAGTCATACTCCACTACATCCTCCTCACCAAGATACTCCACTACATCCTCTTCACCAAGATACTCCACTTCATCTAAGTATTCAACTCCCACAAGATCACGAGACAAAGAACCAAGAGCACCATCACCATCACCTGAGCCATCATCTAAAGAGGACAGTGATGAAGAACTAGCTCAGAAGGATAGGGAGATGAAGCAACAAATTGCTTTCATTATGAAGACCTATAAGAAAATCTTCAAACCCACCAACAACAATCTTCGAACATCATCAAATACAAGGAACCAATATGTTGAGAGTCCTCGAAGGTATGACATACGTCAACGTGATGAAAGTCCTCCTAGGTATGATCGACGTAATCCAACACATGTTGAGGGTTCTGCACGGTATGATCGACAAACTGCTAAGTATGATGCTCAGAGGATTGCTACTGCTGCTGGGAATAGGGAAACTGTTGGTACTCAAGTGGTTCAGCAAAGTGGGATTCTGTGATTTAGTTGTCAAGGCTATGGGCATATGGCAAAGGAATGTAGGAAGCCAAAACGGGTTAGGGACTCTGGCTATCATAAGGAAAAGATGATGCTATGCAAGAAGATGGAAGCTAGGGTTAAATTGTCGGCTGAGGAAGGATAAATGCTTGATGACACTGACGATGAAGCCTCCGACCAAGAACTTGAAGCACATTACTCGTACATGGCAAAGGTTGAAGAAGTTCTCAACGTCACTGAAGATGACAATGGTCCTATCTTTGATACTGAGCCAATCGATAAGGTACACACTGAAGAGGAATATAATGTGTTTGGCAATATTCATGAGCATAGTAAGCTACCCAAAGCCATTAATGACACATGTACGATAGAAACGGTTGATAGCAATACCACACCCGATTCATCAGACACGTGCAATAATGAGTCTGAGGATGATCAACATGCAAATGAGTATGATGATGATGAGGAGCGTATTGCGCTTGCTAACTTAATTGCTTCTTTACAAAAAGATGTCAAAGAAACTAGAAAGAGTCAAAAGCAATTAAAGAAGGCAAACGCTACGCTCACTCAAAATTTTGAAGAATGCAAAGCTGCTCTAATTAATTCTAGTGAGACCATTGATAGCTATAGAGCTCAACTTCTTCAAAAGATCAATGAGATTGAGGGGTACAAAGGGTGTTTAATTAATGTCAAAAAAGACGATTTTTAACAGAAATATAACGAAACTCTTAAGCTTCTAGAACAAGAGAAACGTAATTATAACACCTCTTTGAGTACTGAACGTCACAAAACGTATCTTGCTACCACTAAATCCAATGAGCTAAATCAAGTAAATGGTTTTCTTCAAGAGGATAAAACTAAACTTGTTAATGAAAAGAATGTTGTGGTTAAAAAGATGGAAAAGGATTTCAAAACTAAACAAGCGAATGACATCGATAAAATGGTGGAACTTGAAACTCAAAATGATTTTTACAAGAAAATTGTTTACAAAACAAATCAATCAATTCAAACCATGAGAATGTTGGCACCTCGTTCGTTTTTCAAGGATCGACCTAGTTTTTCAAATCCTAAGTACCTTGAGCAAGCTCAATATGCGAATCAGCACTTATATCTTGATGAGTCCCAATGGACCGATCTTGATTGCCTTGTCGTTAGGCCCGATAGTGAAGAGACAAATGATGTGGAAGAAGAGAGTAGACCAAAAGTTAATAAAGAATTCGTTAAACCATATAATTATGCTTATGAAAACAGTCTTTATGGTCTTTTCAAACCGCAAACACAGAAAACTCGTGAGCAAATATTTTTCGAATGTGAACAAATAAGAATTAAATGGAGACAAGCTTTTGCCACTAAGAAAACTAATGTTTCAAAATTTATTGACTACTTGCCATTTAAAGCTTCTGTAAGCAAGAGTAAGCAAGCACTTAGTATTCTCAAGAGTAACATTGAAAATTTCAAAAAGGTTGTTGATGATGACTGGAAAAAACGTGAACTTTCGGAAGGAGACAAAGAAATTCCTCACGATATAAATGTGCTTGTGAAAAGTATTTTGATTCCGCTTGCGGATAGAATGCAAAAACAAATTTTGGAATTTGAAACATTAATTAAGCAAGAAATGTTTGATGATTGGAGATATGTGGAATCTCTTGAACAAGAAGTGAACGATAATCAACCTGAAAGAGATGAGTTTTCTACAGCATATGATCTACACTTACATGAATGTCTCTCAAAAGATTTTATGTGTGTTTATGTTACATCTTGTGCTGATATTGATGAATATTCTGATGTTGCATGCAAATATCTTGATCAAGTTAAAGAATGTGAACGTCTTGAAACTGAGCTTTCGAATAAATTTGACCAAAATGAATTTTCGTTACTTCAACATAGATATGATTATCTTCAAACACATTGTCACTTACTTGAACTTGCTTTTCAAAAGAAAGTTAGCAGCTTTTCAAATGATACACCTTTAGAAGTAAAATTATCTGAGTCATGTCGATTACTAAACGAAAAAAGTCTTGATATTTTGGATTTGAAAGCTCAGTTACAAGAAAAAGACATCGCAATAGCAGAGTTGAAGAAACTCGTTGCTAAGATGGGTGGGAAAGTTGTGGAACCTAGCGTTAAGAAACATGTTGTTAGACAACCCAATGCCTCTAAAGTGAATAGATCCTCTATCTTGGGAAAACCATCCGCTTTCTCAAATTCCTCGTTTGCAAAACCTGTGTTTGCCCCCAAGATGGATGGAAAAGAAAGGTTACCACATTCTCAACACATAAGGAATACTGTAGCACCAAGCGTTAAGCACAAAAATGTGATTAAACCAGGGATGTATAGAATGACCACTAAACCCACAAATAACGTTAGTCTCTTGCCTCAGACTTCTAGAAACACTAATATTCGTGTGTCTTCTACTACAGGAGTAGTCTCCACTGCTAGTGTTAGCCGGACTCAGCTTAAGAGCACTTAAGTAAATGATAAGGTTTGGAAACACAAGAGTAAAGGGAAGATGAAGAAAGTAGAAGAACACCCTATGAATTTGAATGTTTCTAAGAATAAAAAGTCTGTAATCGCATGTAATGAAGATTTGAATGATTCGACTGCTTTGAATGCTTTAAATGTTAAGTTTGTTTGTGTGAAATATGGAAAATGTGCTACTACTGATCATTCTATGTGTGCTATGAATAATGTGAAAGGCGTAGCTACTAGAACTAAGAAGCAAGTTACGATGCCTATTAGTGCTAGTAAACCCAAACGCAAAGTGAACCATTCTGGTGCAACCCCCACTAAGAAAAGTAATGCATCAGAATCCACCACTAAGAACCCTAGAAGCAGAATTAGGGAATTATATGAGTCTGCTAGCAAGTCTTGGAAATGGTGGTTTGCTAATCAATGTCCTCCGGGATATAAATGGATGCCTAACGTTAGGACAGAAAATGTGACAATGAGTGTTCGTATGCCTTTAAATATTGCTAAGGACACTAATGATTTTACAATCACAACTACTGTGGTATCCAATTTAGCAAATGCTCCATCGTGTTCTAACTCTTCTACAGGTGATACAAATAATTCTCTTCATACTGGACTCCGGATGCACGAAGCACATGACGGGGAATCTCAAGCTTCTAATTAACTTCGTGGAGAAGTTCCTGGGCACAGTCCGTTTCAGAAATGATCAATTTGAACTGATCCTAGGATATGGAGATTTGGTTCAGGGGAATATCACGATAAAAAGGGTATACTACGTCGAAGGGCTCAATCACAATCTTTTCTCGGTTGGTCAATTCTGTGATGCAGATTTGGAAGTTGCTTTCAGAAAGAAGAAATGTTTTGTTCGTGATTATGATGGGAATGACTTACTTACCGGTACACTGGGTACTGATCTTTACACAATTTCACTACAAGATACAACTTCATCAACTCCAATTTGCTTCATGGCTAAAGCTTCAACGACTCAGGCATGGTTATGGCATCAACGTCTATCTCATCTCAACTTTGATACCATCAACTTGCTTTCCAAGAAATATATTGTGAGAGGCCTTCTAAGCTTGAAATTCATCAAAGATCATCTTTGTTCTTCTTGTGAGCTTTGTAAAGCTAAACGAAGTAGCTTTAAGACAAAGACTACACCAAGCTCTAAAGGACGGTTAGATCTTCTTCATATAGACTTGTGTGGTCCCATGCGGGTTCAAAGTATCAATGGGAAGAAATATGTTATGGTAGTTGTCGATGATTACTCAAGGTACACATGGACTCACTTCTTGAGGTCCAAGGATGAAACACCCGAAGTTCTCATCAGCTTCCTTAAACTGATACAACGTGGTCTTCAAGCTCAAGTAAAAGTGGTTCGTACTAACAGAGGCACATAATTTTTGAATTCAACTCTGAGAAACTATTTTGAAGCTGAAGGAATTGAACATGAAACATCTATTGCCCGAACACCCGAACAAAACGGCGTTGTTGAAAAACAAAACTGTACTTTAGTTGAGGCTGCTCGAACATTATTATCTGCTTCAAAACTTCCACTATACTTTTGGGCCGAAGTCGTGTCAACCGCATGCTACACACAAAACCGATCCTTAATTATCCCAAGACACGAAAAGACACCATATCACATAATCCATGATCGAAAACCTTCACTCAAACACCTTCATGTTTTTTGATGTACTTGTTACATAATTCGAGATGGTGAAAATTTGGATAAGATGAAAGAGAAAGGTGATGCATGTATTCTAGTGGGATATGCAACTCAGTCTAAGGGATATAGAGTTTACAACAAGAGAACAAACTGATAGTCGAGACTATTCATATCAGATTTGATGAATTACAAGAAATGGCACTTGAACTGTGAGACCCCCAAAATCTAACATGGAACAACTAGGCAACAAGGGGGTAACACGTCATAGTACAAGGAACAATGAATTACAGTTCATACAAAGCTGACGAAATAAAAACCTGTACATTACATCATAAAAGGTCAGAGTTTATAAACATAGGTCCCAGAGTTTTAGAAGCGGAAAAATTATATTTCGTCTCAATTTATAATATTAAGTTGCCCAAAAGGTAGAATAAACTCCTGATAGTTTATATAAAACCAATCTTTCAAAAGCATCACAGAAATCTCCAAGCTGCGATAATATCCTGCGGGCTCCTATCCAAGCAAAGCTAAGTAATAATACCTGAGATTAAACATGTAAAATCGTCAACATAAAGTTGAGTGATATTCATAGGTATAGCAGTAAACGTGTGGAACACAATAGAATTTGTAAAACACGTAATGGGGGGTTAACTATGTACGTCCATAGTCACGATGCATATTATTGCTGTTTAGTCTCATGAACCGAAGCTTAACCCAGATGTAAGTTCCTTTAGGGAGTATTCAGCCTAAATACTCAAGTATAAACGAATATTAGTGCGTCAAAATCGGGACGGGGATTGTCAATCCCGATGGATCCACCCACAACATTCGCGCTTAGCGCAAAGTATACGGGACAATTAACGATTCATGATAGGAGAGGAAACTCAAGGCTAACGTCTAAAAGCAATAATACCATTGAAATCATCTGTAAAACATACACGTTCAGAATAACATACGAGTTCTGGATAGCAATACAGTTTTTAATTTAGTTGTGTTCCACCATGTAAAATCTCACCCCGTGTTTAGAAACCATGTACAAGTAAAAAGGGGGCTATGAACTCACCTTAGCTACGAGGTAAGTCAATCACGTACTCAGCAACTGAGTAGAAACGGTAGTGGTAGACGATCACCGACGATATGGATGCTGTTGGGAATAAATTAAGGCTAGATCACTTGAGCGCTGACAAGAACAAATCAAGCGTTGACAGGAACAAAGCAAGCGCTGATAGCTCAAGCGTTGACAAGTTAAAGTCAAGCGTTGACACATTGAAGACAAGCACTGATGGAAGATATAAGTTACACGTTTATTATATTCTAGAATACTTCTAGTAAGGATAGAAACGACAATGTATTTTCTATGTTTATCTTTACCTAGAATAGTTGATACGTAGCTTATTGTACAAGGCTTCTTAGTCTATAAAAGAAGGCCTTTAGGTTAATGTTTAGAATCAAGTTTTATATAAGTTTTTATTCATAAACATCTTTCATTGTAAGCAAGTTCGACATTCATAATCAAAGTGAAAGTTTTGTTTACATCTTGTGTTCTTGTTTAAGTGTTAAATTCCGCATAACACTTAGATTCACAAAGTATATAACAAAGGTTTCTCTACGTGTTATACTTGATCTAATCTCGTATACACAAAACTAATCGATCTAAGTTTGGGATCAACAATTGGTATCAGAGCTTGTTGAGGAACTTTTGATCTTTGAAGAACACCAGAACGATACACGAACACCAAAACCCTAATTTTCTCAAAACCCTAAAAACATCATGTCTGAAGCAATAACCACCTCCTCTTTACCCTTACCAAACATCAAGATTCCCATGCTTGATGCAACCAACTTTGACTTATGGAAGTTCAACTTTGAACAATATCTGGGGATCTTTGATTACACACTCTGGGAGATTATTGAATATGGAAACTCATTCAATAAGGCTCAAAAGATTCAGGATGCCATTACTCAAAGATCAGCTGTTGAAGGATGTCCTGATGAAGATAAGAGAGAAAAACCTGGAGATGGTAGAGCTGTAGGTGCTGAAGATATTGCAAAGAAAAGGGTTGACATGAAAGCCCTAAATATTCTGAAAGTC
Organism: Glebionis coronaria; assembly: GCA_025667525.1. Classification (NCBI taxonomy): domain Eukaryota; kingdom Viridiplantae; phylum Streptophyta; class Magnoliopsida; order Asterales; family Asteraceae; genus Glebionis; species Glebionis coronaria. The sequence continues at coordinate 519,931,300 of CM046882.1, forward strand.
TCTTTGTGACAAGAAAATCAGCACAAATATAGAGGCTATGAATCTGCTAAGGATCTTTGGGAAGCAATTGAAGTTGCATATGGTGGTAATGCAGACACTAAGGAAGAAAAGAAAAAGCAACTTCTGCATGATTATGCTGTCTTCAAAGCTCAGCCCAATGAGAAACTGAGTAGTGTGAGAAGCAGATTGCTTGACATCACAAGCAAGTTGTCCTTCATGGGGACACAAGTTGGTGATGTTGACACCAATGCTACCTTTCTGAAAAGTCTTGGTGAGGCATGGAAGATTGAGGCAAGATCTATGCTTGCCAATAATACTTACAAGAGCTCTTCGTTTGATGACATCTACAACAAACTAAGACTATTGGAAGATGAAACTCTTTCAGCACATGGAAGCAAACCTAGCACCAGCAACATGGCCTTCTTCTCTCATAGTAAAGGCCAATTCAATCAGAAGGACTCTTTTATGCATCCAGTTACTGGATCATCATTTGTCAGTGCTGAAATAAGTCCTGTCAATGTCTCCTTTTCAAACGCTGACACATTCATGAATGACTGCCCAAGAGTTAAACCTGTTGGTTTGGATTTAGATACTGTGTGTGCTTACATTGCTTCTTTGCCCAATGGTTCAGTGATTACATATGAGGACCTTGAGCAGATAAGTGATGAACACTTAGAAGAGATGGACATCAAGTGGAACATGGCTCTTGCTAGTATAAGAGCAAATAGGTGGAATAGAAGGTTCAAGAAGAAGATGACCTTCAATGCTAAAGACACTGCTGGATTTGATAAATCCAAAGTTGAATGCTACAACTGTCATCGTATGGGGCACTTCATGAGGGAATGCAGATCTCCTAGAAGATCTGATGCTGGTAAACCCTCAAGTCATGTTGTTAAAGCTCAAGATTCCAAAGCCATGGTTGCAGTTCAAGGAATAGATGGTACTGGATGGGATTGGAGCTATCTGGCTAAGAATGCTGAAGAGGACAAAGCTTTGGTTGCTGATACTGAAGAAGAAGAGCATGTTGAATATGCTCTCATGGCACACTCCTCCTCTTCATCTGATAATGAGGTATATGATGATGCTTTCTGTAGCAAAGGTTGTAGGTTAAACACTGATAGACTTAACAAAGAGGTGTTAAAACTAAAAGATGATATGAGCACTGAAAGGTGTAAATTGTCCAATTACCAACTAGCTCTTACTGAAACTGAGAAAACCGTTTCTGAATACAAGAAAATGGAATTTGATTTAAAAGATAAGATAAATATCTTAAAACATGAGCTAGAAGGTAGTATGGATATTAGAAATATCATGACAAAGGTCAATAGAGACCTACAGGCTAAGTTAGATGAGGCCATTAAGAATAAAGATAAGGTTGACCTCAAGATTCAAAGATTTGATAGAGCCACCCAAACCCTAGGAGACTGTGTAGCTAAACAAAGGGATCCTAAGGACATGACTGAGATTGGGATGAATGATTACTCTCTGGTTCCACCACCAGCTGGTGACTTCTATGGTGTCCTTAGAAAGGATTTATCTTGGACTGGTATACCAGAATGCCAAGAAGAGGAATTCATTCCTCCACCAAGAGTTGTCACTCCAGTGGAAGAGTATCAACAAAAACTGACTGACCTAAATGAGTGGAAGAAAGCTAACCCTACTTTATTTGTTAAGGGAGGTTTGCTATGTGAAAGTCCCAATGAATCACCACCCATTAAGGTTACTCACCCAGTTACTGGTAAAGCTGTTGACCTAGGCTCCAACACTGTTAGAAGACCTACCATTAAATATGCAGAGATGTATAGAAATAATAGGTCACCCAAGAGCCAAGTTAATAATCATGGAACAGGTTTCTTCGCTTCTAGACCTAAGAGTGTGTCTAAGAAAGCCTGTTATACTTGTGGTAGCTTTTCACAGTTGGCATACAAGTGTGTCAACGCTCCCAAAGCCAGCGCTGATAGGAACAATTTCAGCACTGATAGGAAGAAAGTCAACGTTGTTAGGAAGTCAAACGTTGTCAGACCCAAACCTTGTGTGCAGCAAAGTCCACAAGTGATTAGACCTGTCCCATTCTTCTCTAGAAGGTCTAACACTCATGGACGAAGACCTTTTCAAAAGACAAACACCTGGTCAAATAGGCAATGGGTTCCTGTAGCAAACCCTAGGTTCAACGCTGACAAGGGTAATTTCAGCGTTGACAGGACAAAATCCAACGCTGACAGAAACGTGACCAGACCTAAATATTTGCAGCCACAAGGTAAGGGGTCTAGAGCTTCTTCAAGCCTAACATGGAGACCCAAGAAAGATCAAAACTCTAATAATAATGGAATTTCAATGACTTGCAATAGATTTAATTACATTTCAAAGGTCATTACAAAACCAATTGGGGTTAACTGGGTTTTTCATCCTAAAAAGGATGAGAATGGGGTTGTTGTGAGAACTAAGTCTGTTCTTATTGAACAACCAGATGAATCCAAGTCTTCTGAGACTTGGGTTCCCAAAGAAAACTAATTTGTTTTCTTTATGTGCAGGGCATTCAGAGACAGATCAATGATTATGGATATTGGGATAGTGGATGCTCAAGGCACATGACAGGAAAGGAAGACTATCTGACGAACTTCACTCCTATTAAAGATGGTGATAAGGTATACTTTGGAGGGGGCTATGGCACCATTACAGGCAAAGGAACCCTTCTCACCAATAATCTGCGTTTTGAGAATGTCTTCCTGGTAAAAGAACTGGATTATAATCTGTTTAGTGTATCACAAGTGTGTGATAACAAAAATAAGGTTCTTTTTACTGATACTGAGTGTTTGGTGTTAAGCAAGGATTTTAAGATCCCTGATGAGAAGTATATTGAGTCTAGAACACCTAGGCATAAGGACATATACAATGTGAATTTAAATGGGATTAAAGTGAATACAAATATGTCTTGTTTTTATGCTAAGGCCTCAGTAGATGAAAGTAATTTATGGCACAGGAGACTAGGGCACATAAATTTTAAAAATATAAATAGACTTGTGAGGCTTGGTTTAGTTGATGGTTTGCCTGAGAAGGCCTTCCACAATGACCACTCTTGTGTTGCATGTCTTAAAGGCAAGCAGCACAAGGTCTCATTCAAGTCCAAGCAGGTGCATACTAGTTCCAGACCTCTTCATATGCTACACATGGACCTCTTTGGTCCAACTAATATAGAAAGTTTGAATGGCAAGTCATATTGTTTTGTTGTCACTGATGACTTTTCTAGGTTTACTTGGACATTCTTTCTAGCTATGAAGAGTGACACAGCTGATGTTCTTATTGAATTTATCACTCAAATTGAGAAAAGGTCTGGCAATGAGGTTAAGATGCTTAGGAGTGATAATGGTGGAGAATTTAGGAACAAGAAGCTAGATGATTTTTGTGCCAGGAAGGGAATTACTAGGCAATTTAGTATTGCTAGAACCCCACAACAAAATGGGGTTGCTGAAAGGAAGAATAGAACCCTAATTGAAGCAGCCAGAACAATGTTGGCTGATGCTCACTTTCCTATAGCCTTTTGGGCTAAGGCTGTTAATACAGCATGCTATGTGCAAAATAGAGCATTGGTTAACAAAATTCAGAACAAAACACCTTATGAGTTACTTTGGGGAAGAAAACCTAATATTGGTTTTCTCAGACCTTTTGGTTGTCATGTAGTAGTTTTGGACACTAGTGATGCCTTAGGGAAATTTAGTGCAAAAGGTGATGAAGGTTACTTCATGGGGTATTTAGTGCAGAGCAAGGGTTATAGGGTTTATCTTAAAGAGGACAAACGTATTGTTGAAAGAGTACATGTTAGGTTCTTAGAGAATAAACCTAGTGATCCTGAAAGTGGTCCTAATTGGTTGTTTGATTTGGAACCCTTATCTAGAACTTTAAATTATATGCTTGTCACTAATCCAGACATTGTGAAGGTAACTTCAAATGTTGTGGAGGAACAAATTGCTGATGTTTCAGGTACACAGGTTAATGAGAGGGTTGGATCACAAGCAGAAAAGGCATCTCCTACATTTGAATATGTCACAATTCCCATTTGGACAGATGCTTTTGCTGCTGCTGCTGCTGCTGGACAAGATAATGGTGGTCTCCAAATACCACCAGATACAAACATGCATGGTCCTTCAGGCGCTGACAAAGGCAAATCTAGCGCTGACAAGACCAATTCAGACGTTGATGGCTCAGACGTTGACAACAACAGTTCAAGCGTTGTTAGCCCAAGCGCTGACAAACAAGGTTCAGACGTTGACAACACCTTTGCACATCTTTTCTCTTCCACTTTTGAACAAGGAGGACCTTCTAGGGTTTATGAAGAGATTCCTGTTGATCAAAGAGAGTCTGATGAAGAAGACATTGGCAACATGGAGCATGAGGTTGAGGACACCAGATTTTTTGAAGGAGGGGTTCTCACTTCCACAATGAAGAATCACCCCCCATCTCAGATCATTGGTGATATTATGACTCCAGTTCAGACAAGAAGATCCCATCAAGGACTTGGTGGATTTATTGCCAATATACACAAGAAGGTTGATACCCCTCTTGTGCAAGCATGTTTGTTTGCATGTTTTCTGTCACAAGAAGAACCCAAGAAGATATTTGATGCTCTCAAAGAACCAAGTTGGGTGGAAGCAATGCAGGATGAGCTTCACCAAATTGCAATTCAGGATGTTTGGGAGCTGGTTGATTGTCCTAGATATGTCAGACCTATAGGGACAAGATGGGTTCTCAGGAACAAAAGAGATGAAAGAGGTATTGTGGTCAGAAACAAGGCAAGGTTAGTGGCTCAAGGTTATACACAAGAGGAGGGGATAGACTATGAGGAGGTCTTTGCACCAGTTGCAAGGATTGAAGCTATTAGGATTTTTCTAGCCTATGCATCTTGCATGGGCTTCACAGTCTATCAAATGGATGTTAAAAGTGCATTCTTGTATGGCACCATTGTTGAGGAAGTTTATGTCATGCAACCTCCTGGTTTTGAGGATCCAGAGCATCCAGATAAAGTGTATAGAGTCAAAAAGGCTATGTATGGCCTTCATCAAGCCCATAGAGCATGGTATGGAACCTTGTCTACATATTTGGTGGACAATGGATTCAAGAGGGGCACCATAGATCAGACACTATTTACAAAGAAGAAAGGCAAAGATGTGTTGCTTGTGCAGGTCTATGTTGATGATATCATTTTTGGGTCTACTGATCCAAAGATGAGTGAGGATTTCTCCAAGCTTATGACAGACAAATTCAAGATGAGTGCTATGGGGGAGATGAACTTCTTTCTTGGTTTACAAGTTCAGCAGAAAGAAGATGGTATCTTCATCTCCCAGGATAAATATGTTGCTGAGATCTTGAAGAAGTTTGGCTTTTCTCCACATGAAAAGAGGGCTACTACTCCTATGGATAGAGAACACCCTTGGGGAAAGATTGGAGATGGGAAAGATGTTGATGTCAGGCATTATAGATCCATGATTGGATCCTTGATGTATCTTACTGCTTCCAGAACTGATATCATGTTTGTTGTGTGTGCATGTGCACGTCATCAAGTGACTCCTAAAGAATGTCACCTTTATGCTGTGAAGAGGATCTTTAGGTACCTAAGATGTTTCCCTAATCTTGGTTTGTGGTACCCAAAGGATTCATCATTGGAGCTGATTGCATATTCAGATAGTGATTATGGAGGTGATAAGTTTGATAGGAAATCCACAACTGGTGGATGTCAATTTCTTGGGAGCAGATTAATATCTTGGCAATGCAAGAAACAAACAGTGGTGGCTAATTCTACAACTGAAGCAGAGTATGTGGCTGCAGCAGCATGTTGTGGTAAAGTGTTGTGGATTCAGAACCAGCTGTTGGATTATGGGTATAATTTCATGCATACTAAGATATTTGTTGACAATAATAGTACTTTATGCATCATTAAGAATCCTGTACATCATTCTAAAACTAAACACATAGAAATTAGACACCATTTTATAAGAGATTTCTTTGAGAAAGGTTTAATACAACCAGATAGGGTTGACACTGAGGAAAATGTGTCAGATTTATTAACTAAACCTTTTGATACTGGAAGATTTCAGTACTTGGTAACAAGTATTGGAATGGTTAATCTCACTTAATATGTGTTTTGGATTCTTTTTGTAAAAGTATGTACAGGATGATGCATTATTATTATTGGTCTTATTGATGATTTAGATTTTCCACTATATTTTCTAACACTGACAAAGGTTGTTTGAACACTAATAAGTGTGTTTGCAACGTTGTCAGCAATATAATTGTCTAACGCTGACAAAGCTTCCTTCAACGCTGTTATGTGTTATCGGGTCGTTGTCAGCAACAATGTTAGTTTTGTGGTTTTCAATCTAAATGTGCAGATGGTGTTAGCAGTATACCATTGGATACAGAGTTGCTTATGGATCAAAGGAGAAGCATTTGGACAAGTTTTTATTTATGGATGATGGTTGGAATGTTTCATTCCTCTCTTGACATAAATTTTTTATGTTCATGCATGATTTTAGCAAACTTTTTGTATCATCGTTTAAGGGGAGGTTTTAGGAAACTTTAGGATTTTTGGGTATCCATATGATACTCTTATCACAATTCTAGATTGTGTCCACAGGTGAGTATGGGTTAGTTTTACTAAACCATGAGGCACTGTAGCATGCATAGTATATCAACTTTGCATGCTGCCAAGACACTTTTGGCCTAGAATTGGTTGTGGTCTGTTGGGAGACTTGGGAATGATTTTGATATGGGATTTATCTGGGAGTAACAAGGATTTTATAAGGTAACTTGGTTGTTAAGAATTTTGGTTAGCAAGGGACACTAGAGGACTGTTATGTCTATCTTGCTTATGCAAGTGTGCATAACTGGACAGTGCTTGCCGCCCTATGATAATTATCAGCTTTTGGTTATCTTCTCTAGGATAAATTACTTGTTAAGGTCATTTTTCACTTTTTAAAACAATTTTATTTTTGGACGCTGACAAGAAATTTCCAAGCGTTGTTGTGACCAAATTGGACGCTGACATGGCTTTAGGCGAACGTTGACAAGATTATAGCCGTTGGGCGTTGATAGGTTATTTTTGACCGTTGACACTCAATGGGACCTACCCAGTTGTTACTTTTTGACATATTTTCAAGCCGTAATTTTAGGAGTTGTTACTTTCATTAAATGCATGAGATAACTTATAACTTTTTCAATATTTTCATGATTAGTTTTTGAAAATCTTTGCCTATTTTTGGGTCAATCACATGCATTCTTTATCTCCTATAAATTTGGCTCCTATTTTTAAACAGGGTATCTATAATTCTTGTCTAACACTTTTCTCTTATCAACCTTCATCTTCTACACTTCCAAATAACAGCTTTCATCAATGGCACCAAAGTTTAACTCAGCAGAATTGGATTTGGGGTTCAAGTCTCAACATAACATGATTGCTTATCTTGTTGCTGATAATGATTTGTTTCCTCAATACACACAAATGGTGGCGTATTTGAACGCATCCCCCTTAAGGTATGCTCTTTCTCATGCACCACTCATTCCAGTCACACACATTAAGCAGTTTTGGAACACTGTTCGTTCCTCAACAGTTAATGGAGTGACCACATTAACTTCTATTGTTCATGGGAGATCTTGGGTGGTTACTGAGGCCTTGGTACGCCAGGCCTTGCATCTTGATGATGCTGATGGTGTATCCATCCTTCCCATAAATGAAATAGAACAAGGGCTTAGGGCTTTGGGATATCCTATTCTTGATGAAGGTACTCTTAATAAGTATCATAAGCAAGAATTTCCCCCAGCCTGGAAGTACCTCATTCACATTATCCTTCAATGTTTGAGTCCCAAATGTACTGCACACAATGAGATCAATAGATCCATTGCAAGTGCTAGTGTGTGCATTGCAACAGGGCAAAAATATAACTATTCTAAAATGATTTTTGAAGGGATGTGTAAAAATAAGGGGACAAAAATGACTTTAGCTTATCCCCGTTTTCTGCAAATGGTTTTTGATGATCAAGGTTATTGTTCAAGGGATCACAATGATTTTTATAAGATCCCTGAACAAAAGAAAGCTATTTTTACAAAGATGGATTCACCACCTCATAGAGACTTACCTTTAACCCCAGCCATGCTTGCTGTTATTGCAGCAGCACAACCCCAACCAGATCCCCAACCTCAAATTGACCCTCAACCACAACTTGAACCCATTCCTGAACCTTTACCCTCACCTGAACAAATGCAAATTGACCAAGAACCCTTTGACACTGACACATCAAATGTGGGCGTTGATGTGCCTTTTTCCAACGCTGATACACAACCATCACAATCCCAAACACCCCTTAACCAACCCACATCTACCCATTCTTCCACACCATCTTCCACACCACCTGAATATAGGTTGATAAAACGCCAAAGGACTGCTGGAGTGTTCTCCTCTGGTGGTCCTAGCCATGAAGCAGAGAGAACCACCACCACACGTGTGGCTGGTGACCTGGATGAGGTTGGGACTATTGGTTCTGGCTTAGAAGCTGGCCAAGGCAGTCCCACCATAATTAAGTCCTCATCCATGCCCAATGAACCTGACTTGGGAGGTCAAATCCCCATTTCAGAAGAGGGCAGTCTGGAACCAATGACTCTTTTGGAATTGACGGCAGTCTGCATTAGCTTGCAAAAGCAAAATGCAGACTTAGTACAAATTGTCAGCTCACAAGGCCTTGAACTCAAGCAATTGAGGGAGAGGATTGTTGTTTTGGAGAGTGATCATGCTAGGAGGGGTATGAAGGAGTCTTCCAAAGGGGAGGAAGATCAAAGAAATCTGAGTGATAAGAGCAGCCAAGATGGTCAATCAATGGATGTTGCTGAAGCTCTTACAACTTTGAAGGAACAAACAGGTTTTGATACGTCCTTAATCTCTCCAACCAATCTAAATTTATCATTTACAGCTATGTTGAGAGAGGTTACACAAGGCGCTGAGGGAAAATATTTGAGCATTGACAAGACAAATTTGGACGCTGATAGAAGTATTTTGGGCGCTGATAGAGGAAAGTTGGGCGTTGACAGACCTGCACATGAAGGTGATGTATTCCAGTCATCATCTATCATCAAAGAAGTTTCTACTCAGGTATTACCATCTACCTTACCAACCATTGCACCATCAGATAAGGGTAAGGGTAAATTGGTAGAATAAATTGTTCCAAAGGATGCAGCCCAAGTTGAATTTGATAGAAGATTGGCTGAACAAATGATGGAACAAGGTGAAAAGGAAAAGTCACCATTTGTTGTGACTTCTGAAGAAGAACGTGATGGAGCTAGCTCAGACTCAAGTGTGATGATTATAGAACCAGAAAGGCTTGAGTATGGTGATGAGCTTGCTAGGGAAAAGTTGAGAGATTTAAAGTTGCAGGTTGACTTTGACATGCCAGAGGTGGTTCAGATGTACAATTCTTGGGAAGAAAGCTGCATGGATAATCCAGACTTGACCATTTCAGATCAAATATGGGGTTTGGAGCTTCTTCTTAGAGTTCAGAAGGATTGTAAGGTGATTTTGAAGCACAAGGCAAGCAATATTCTCTCAGAATTGAAAAGGGATAGAAGAGAGCTCTACTTTATGTTGCTCAGATGTCATGGAGTTGGATGGACACATCAGAAGTTGAAGGCTTTGACATTTGATGAGTTGGAACATAGGGCTTATCCTATTTGGGTGAAAGTGCAGGAAGAAAACACTTTCAGACTTCTTTCAGATGAAAGAAAGGAGCAACTTGCAGAAGAGATGGAAATCAAGAAAGCTATGATAGTTCCCAGGCCAGTGAAGAAGGGATTTACACTTGAGTTTCCAAAAGATATGAATCCACTATATCCAAGTGAAGCAGTTATAAGAAAGAGCCTCGAGCTCTCCCCATTAGAAGATTCAGATATGGTGCAGGTGTTACCATTAGATTCTAGGAATCCAATTGTGAGTTATGATGAGGATGAATGTGGATTCTGGAAGATTGGCAGATTTGGAAAGGAGGTACACACTTTTACCACTCTCGTATCTTTATTTGCAAGTTGTGATAGAGAAGACTTGGTGGACCTTTGGAGGTTACTAGAGACCAAGTATGAGGCTGAAGCTCCAACTTCAGCTAATGGAATAAAACTTTGGACCACATTCAAAAGAATGTGTGGGACAAATGAGGAAGATCCTGAAATATGGAAGGATCTTGAAGATGACCTCAGTGGTCTTCAATGGAGGTTATATTCAGCTGCTGGTGTATACCATTTGAGTTCTACAAAGTTTGCTGAGTATCTACTTGTGGATGCTCAGTATTTTATATCCAAGGCTGTTTTGGAAAGGATGAAGGACACCCAGCTGGAGATAGATTATACAAGTGACGTGGCAAAGAATTTGATCAGATTTATTTATTACCAATATGAGAAGGTTTGTCAGACTCCTCCAAGTTCTTAATGCTTATTCAGAAACTTGATCATAAGAGTGGATATCAAGTTTAGGGGAGGATTGTTGGGAATAAATTAAGGCTAGATCACTTGAGCGCTGACAAGAACAAATCAAGCGTTGACAGGAACAAAGCAAGCGCTGATAGCTCAAGCGTTGACAAGTTAAAGTCAAGCGTTGACACATTGAAGACAAGCACTGATGGAAGATATAAGTTACACGTTTATTATATTCTAGAATACTTCTAGTAAGGATAGAAACGACAATGTATTTTCTATGTTTATCTTTACCTAGAATAGTTGATACGTAGCTTATTGTACAAGGCTTCTTAGTCTATAAAAGAAGGCCTTTAGGTTAATGTTTAGAATCAAGTTTTATATAAGTTTTTATTCGTAAACATCTTTCATTGTAAGCAAGTTCGACATTCATAATCAAAGTGAAAGTTTTGTTTACATCTTGTGTTCTTGTTTAAGTGTTAAATTCCGCATAACACTTAGATTCACAAAGTATATAACAAAGGTTTCTCTACGTGTTATACTTGATCTAATCTCGTATACACAAAGCTAATCGATCTAAGTTTGGGATCAACAGATACCCGGGGAAACACGAAAACCGCAACCTATCAAAAATAAGGCGCGCGTTAAGACTCGAACTCGAATATCGATATGTACCAAATATAATATGACTCAACTGTTTTCAAAGTATACACGTTTCAAAACCATTGACACGAATCAAATGAATACATTTATCCAACGTTACACGTTAAAACACTTGAAAATGACCCGTTATACGACGCCAAGTCAACGCAAGTCAGACTTTCCTTTACCCTTATTTGGACCAGTAGCTAAGTCATTTATATAATGACTAAGCACTTGAGTAAGTCATCATGTCCGATGATGAATACTCAAACTCACGCAACACAAACATTAAACTAAGTGTCCAAGATAAAAATCAGCAAGTACACCCCAAATGTACACACCGATCTACCCTATCTAGACTTGTCCGTTTTAGACGAAAATTGGTGTCAAGGTCACTTATAACCTGTATAAGACCTCACCAAAATTTGAGCCAAATTTCACACTTTAAAACCCATCAGCTCGACACTTTACTCGACTCCAAATTTTAGGACAGATTTGTGCACTTGTTTTGTAAAACCGTTTGGACCATTTTAAAAGTACAATCTCGACAATCCGTCTTTTGAAACCATTACTAGACTCATCAAACTCAGTTTGTAAACTTTGAAAATCAGTAGTATCAACTATCTAACCAAGCCTAAAGTCCCCGAGAGTCGACCCAAAATCAGCCACAATTTCGGATTGTGCCGACTTGCGTCTCCCGGTACATGAAAACTAAAACTAGCATAACTTTTGACTCGTAATGACTTAGAAGCTCTATCTTATACCAAACGACCGTCTCGGAAAACTCTACAACAACTTCAACTAATCTTAGCCTTCACAGACCTTAAACCTACGAAACCTACTGTTTAAAGCTGCTATCCCAAATTGGCCTTTTAGAAAACATGACAAATCCATTTTTCAAGCAAAACCACTCATTCCCATACCCCTAGGATCATCATACAATCACACCCATCACCCAAACACTCCTAAAAACACTTGCATGTAAAATCTAACAAAATCAAAGATTAAAGACAAGACTTTTAAGGATTAAAACAACATAATCTTACCAAAAATGGCACATGCATGATGATTAAAACATCATACAATCCATGAAATCATAAGTTCATCAAATTTTGATGCATGTTCATGATTTTGATATCATTAGTCTCACCATTGAATTCTAAGATGTGGTCTTGTTTTTGTTTTGATTAGATCATGGTGGTTGATGAAGATTTGGTGGTGTTTGTGTGGTGGTGGTGACGGCAAAAGTGAGAGGGGAGGGAGAGAATTTTATTTTTTTTAAATGCATGTGTGTGTGTAAAAGTGGAAGTAAAATGGGCTTTTATATGGTGTTTTAAGTGGAGGGACCTAAGTTGCCAATTTGTAAACTTGTTGACTTAAAAACAATTAATAGTTTTAAAGGGTAGAAAATGGTTATTGGTAAATATTGAAAATATTTACGGGGCTCGGGTTTCGTAAAAATACTTTTCAAAAGTTACAATGCATCAAAAAATGATTATACGATTTCTCGACACGACTTAATACGTAATTAAAACGACATCATCGAAAATATTAATTATCGAAACAATTGATAAATAAACGTAATATTTTGGGCATCCGTCGGTATCGCGATCACTAGGAATTCTCGTTGTACATTGATTTGAATAAACTCGTTGTAAAACGCACGCGGGTGATTTTAAATCAAAAACTTTGATTTAAATTAAATATGGAAAAATAAAATAAAAATTTTATAATTCCATACAAAGTATTTATCGATGATCAGAAAAATACTTAAAAAGTATAATTTAAAAATCTCAGGATTTATATATAAAATACAAGAAAACGAAATACGTTAGAAAATTCAAGAAGCACGAATAAAAAGAATAAAATAATGTTGGGAAAAGTACGGGTTCTCACATGAACAAAGCAGTTTAAGTCCCGAACCACAACGACAAACGACTTCCGTTCACAACCGCACGAAACTCGGAACTCAAGACCCCAGCAATGAACTGTCAAGTTCAAAGCTGGTTCCTGAACATGTTCCAAGAGCATATATGACAGTCAACAAGACACTTAAAGAGTTGAAAATGTTATATGGACCAATGTATGATGAATATTTCACGGGGGAGAAACAAGTTGTATCAAAGTCTTCCGCTGTCACTCATGATAAGAATGATGATACCGATCATCGTCAACAAAAGGATACAACTTCATCTACTTCAACACGGGTTGCTGCAGATTTACCTCCTCAGAATATCACTTCAACAATCGCTCCTACAACATCCACAACTACTGTCATTGCTCCAGAGAACACAAATCAAGCAGACTATGCATTAAATTACGAACACGACTTTATCAACCCATTCGGTACACCGGTACACGAAACTAGAGAGTCTTCTACTCGCCATGTTGATCCGTTAAATATGCATACGTTCTACCAACGACATCCTTCAACACATCATTGGACCCGAGATCATCCTTTGGTTCAAGTAATTGGAAACCCTTCACAGCCCGTTCATACAAGACGAAAACTTGAAACTGATGGTGATGTTTGTATGTTCGCACTCACCGTGAGTACAACTGAACCAACAAATATCAAAGAAGCCTTGGCTGATCATGCTTGGATTGAATCGATGACGGATGAACTTCAACAATTTGAAAGACTTAAAGTCTGGGAACTTGTTGACAGACCATACGATGTAATACCATTAAATCTTCGATGGATCTGGAAAAACAAGATGGATGAAGTGAACACGATCATCAAGAATAAATCTAGGCTAGTGGCTAAAGGGTATGGCCAGAAAGAGGGTATTGATTTTGAAGAATCATTTGCACCAGTAGCTCGTTTGGAAGCGGTCAGGATTTTCCTTGCTTATGTGTCTATCAAATAGACGTAAAGACGGTGTTTCTAACGGACCTTTGAAGGAAGACGTCTATGTCACACAGCCGGAAGGATTCATCAATCCTCATTATCCTAACAAGGTGTATCGTCTCCACAAAGCACTTTATGGACACAAGCAAGCTCCAAGGGCGTGGTACGACGAGCTCTGGAAATTTCTGGTCTCCAAAGGTTTCTCAAAAGGTTCCATTGATCTAACTTTGTTCACTTATAAATATGGGGATGACATTTTGCTTGTGCAGATTTATGTTGATGACATTATTTTCGGGTCTACAAACCCAAAATTTTCAAATTGGTTTGAAAAAGTAATGCACAACAAATTTGAAATGTCAATGATGGGCGAACTAAAATTCTTTCTAGGAATTCAAGTTCACCAATCCCCAAAAGGTATCTTTATCAACCAAGCTAAGTATTGTCAAGAGATAATCAAAAAGCATGGTATGGCCTCATGTGACCCCGTTGGGACACCATTATCAACCACATCCTTAGATGCTGACTTGGAGGGAGATGCCATAGATCAAACGAGATATCGTTCCATGATCAGCTCCATCATGTACTTAACAGCAAGCTGACCAGATATATCACATGCTACGTGTTATTGTGCACGATATCAAGCACGACCCACTGAAAAGCACCTCAAGGAGGTTAAACGGATCTTTCGGTACCTTAAGAATACCATTCACATGGGACTCTGGTATCCGAGGGAAATCGGTTTCTTTCGAACGGCCTATTCAGATTCTGATCATGCAGGGTGTCTTGATACACGAAAAAGTACTTCTGGTGGTGCACAATTTCTGGGTCAAGATAAGCTTGTGGGATGGTCTTCCAAGAAGCAGGATTGTACGTCACTGTCATCAGCCGAAGCGGAGTATGTGTCTCTATCTGCGTGTTGTGCTCAAGTTCTATGGATGAAAACACAACTCACGGATTACGGCTTCCACTTTGATAAAGTAACTATGTATTGTGACTCAAAGTCCACCATAGCCATCTCCTGCAATCCGGTACAGCATTCCCGCACGAAGCACATTGATGTCAGATATCACTTCATTAAGGAACAAGTTGAAAAAGGTATCGTTGAACTTTACTTTGTTGGAACTGATTACCAATTAGCTGACTTGTTTACAAAAGCTCTTTCGAAAGAGAGGTTTGTGTATCTAGTTAGGCAAATTGGTATGAGATGTTTGACTCCAGCAGAACTGGAGATTCTGGCAAAGACGCGTGCTTGATTCATCTATCAAACATCTACTTGTAAATATTAATGAAAAAGCAAAATACAAAATTAAAAATCTTTGAAAATCCAAAAAGATTCCTCTCGACATGTCTTTTAGTATCGATAATATGGACGTACCTAGAAATGTCGCTCAATAACGACACGGGTGTGTACATAAAGCTCGAATGAAAGTTGTAAATATTTTTCAAAACATGTCATTTCTACTTTCAATAAAGGAAAATGTCTATCTTGGACAATTTTTCCAACAACGGGTAGAGCAATCTATCTTGGGTTGAGCTTGTCACAAAACATTCAACGTTTTGAGCTCAACACAATGGCTTGTAATCACTTTCAGATTGCAACTCGGGTCGATATTCACGGGGGAGTGTACGATTTCGTGCTCTTACCCTTAACAAAAGAAGAGAAATCTTCTTACACTTGAGTGGATTCGTCAATACATTCAAAGTCTATGAACTCAAGTTTATGCTTTAGAAAAACCTCTTCGCCAAAAAGAAATAGGATTTTTCAAAAAGCGTTGAACACATTTTTTCACGAATTTTTCAATGATTATTCAAAATCTTTCAAAAATTGTGTGTTCAACAACTCCCATACTCAAAAAGCGAATGTGGATCACATCCTCACAATGACAATTCAATTGGATCAATTTTTTAGGGGGAGATTTTCAACTTCATGCAAAAGATTGACACATCTTTCTCCTGAAAAGTTTCAAGACTATTTTTCAATATATATTTTAATCAAATTTGGTATCTCTAGTATCAAACGATTTTATATATTAGAGATAGGGGAGAAAATGTGATTAAAATGTGATCTAAAGACTCAAGCACTCATGGTTTCGATCAAATACCCACAACATCTTTAATTCACGACGTTATTGGTGTCAAAAGGGTGGTTAGGTTTAAGTCCTATGATCCAACCAGAAACGGAGGGATCTTCCCAGGGACAATCCAATAGATTATTATAAGTCCTTAGGAAAGATGGAGTAGAATGTGAACGTAGCTGAATGCTGACTAAGTACTGATGCTAGCACTGGAACAATCACAACAAGGTGCTAGTAATGATGTCTTTGTAAGCATTGAAGGGGTTGAAGAATGAAAAAGAAATGTAAGGATAAAGGGTATAAAGAAATTATCCCTCCATACAACTTAGGCAAAAACCGGGTCAACACATCATGAAGACAACACATCATAGACCCACTAATGTAATGCACAACCCCTCCCCAGCTGACTCAGGCTTCTCTCAAAAGAAGTTTGTTTTATTGTCACGGAGATCAACATGAATTCTATTGACTTTCTCACTCCGAGATAGCTGATATTGAATAGGTGGCATCTGCTCCAGCCTCCGACCACTAAAAGTGCACAAGTCGAGTCTAGAGCCAAGAGATCAATCAAATCTCGTTAGGACACACGGATGACGATCAAGAGAGTCCTACGCTATATCCTTGCGATATTTCTAGAACACTCAGAGTGATACTTCATAGTATTCACAATGATGAATGGAAATCCTTCCAGTGTTAACATCAAACAGCACTACGGTAGGTCATATGTAAGATTCTTTATGAATTGAACATGTGTAAAACTGAAAAGCAACAGTGGTTTGATTCTGAATTGATTCAAACTCGTTTTAGGTTTCTACGCAATATCTTTATGGTCTTGCCAGAACATTCAGAGTGATATTCATTAATATTCACAGTGACAAATGGAAATCCTTCTAGCATCAACATCAAACAGCGCTACGGTAGGTAACTTGCGAGATTCTTATGAATCAAGCTTGTGTCAACTGGAAAGCAACAATGGTAAGATTTTTAATGAATCAATCTTGTTCCAGGAATTTGAATTGACGACTTTAATCAAGCGGATATTTATCCAATTGATTCACTCTTTATGTTCGCAGTCTTGCTTTGAGACGGTCGAGTAAAGAGAACGGCTAGTACAGCCGCGAAACCCTGTCAAGGAGATTCTTAACTGAATCTACCTAATCACATGTACGATATTTAATACCGTCTAACGGTCTTCACCGACCGGAGGTAAAACGCTACCGATTTAGGACGAATGTCAAAGCCATCCAGTCCGTGTCTATGTTTTGTCTCAAGAAGGTGGCGTTACGGTGCACTCAGCAAAGTCGAAGATTCAAAACCACATTCTCATGCCCAAAGACATTCAACAATCAAGAAAGCTAAAGACTTTTGCAACTCTGATGATCGAAATCTTCCTTAACAATTAATGTAGAGGAATGACCTCTATTCAAAGGAGATTGTTAGCAAGCTTTCAAGATAGTTCAAAGTATGAGGATGTGGATGAAGACACAAAATCACAAGATGGCAAAGACAAGTCAAGAATGATTTGAAGATCTCAAGTTTAAAGACAAAGTCGAAAGATAATTACAAAGGCTCAAAGATCACAGCATGAAGGAACAAGACGACTATTACACGTTTAAGACTCATCTATGACGAGATTCGTAATCTCCATTGAACTCCAAATATCAAAGAGGAATGACCTCACATTGGGGGAGATTGTTAGCCTCAAAATATTGAGTCAAACAAGAATGTTCGGTCATAGGTTTATATTGTAACATTTATTAGAACGTTGTAAGAGTTAGTTATTACAGTCGTGATATTACGGGCTTGATGGCTAGCTTAAAAGGCGTCTTTCAAGGTACTAAGCACTTATTCAAGCCCGACCCACTCAAACTATAGCCCATTAAGCCACATGTAGGCAAAGGCTATAAATACCCAGCATGTTAGGAAGGGTGGGTTGTTTTATTTTCTAATCTAATCTCACAAAAGTTTAACACACTCTTCTCTCTACTTTCTCTCACTACTTTCTCTCTCTAGAATTCATCTTTTATTTACCTTTCTTTCTTGCTTAATCATCTAAGATTTGGGACGACAACCTTGGTTATTAACATGAAAGTTTTGCCCTTGGTTTTGCCCTTGAAAGTTGTTTGGACCCATATTCTTATTATGCCCTTGATAAATCCCTCTTGGTGCTTGGTTTCTATTAAGCATTTGTGGATAGTTTCCTTGGGTTTGGGTGGGTGGATGGGGAGGGAAACCCGATGGAGCAAGGTAATTGTTGGATTTGTAAGAAAGGTGATTAGGATTGATGTTTGGTTTGAAATGTGCCCTTCCATCATCATTGTAAGCATAACATTCTCTTTGATAGTTTTGCACTTTGTCACAATTCAAGTATGAATTAGGGCCTCCACATGTTTCACATTGAAGAGTTATGGCATTAACATTGTTGGTAGAAGAGTTGCTCAATTGATTCTCTAAGATTAGTTGAATCATATCACTAAGTTTGTCAAACTTTTGATATAAAGTCTTGTCAATTGATTGAGTAACACACTCTTGCACCACATGTACCACCTCATCTCTATCCCTATTACGTTGGACCATGGATTTTGTCTCAATGATATCCCATGCTTCTTGGATAGACTTAGCAATAATGTTACCACCCGCGGCCGAGTTAAAAGAATCTTGATGGTGTGGTCTCAAACTATTGTAGAAAGTATTGATTTGGTGGACTTGGTCAAAACCGTGTTTAGGGCACTTTCTTATAAACTCTTTGAATTCATCCAAAGCCTCACTAAAGGTTTGATCTTTCTTTTGTTGAAAGCCAATGATTTGATTTCTCAATGCGGTGGTTCGTGAAGGTGGAAAAAACTTGTTCACAAATTTCTTCTTTAAGTCCTCCCAAGTGAGAATGCTACTAGAGGGTTGCTTATCTAGCCAAATCCTAGCATTCCCTTCCAAAGAGAAAGGGAATAACATCAACCTAACCACCTGTTGTAGCACTTCCTTGTACTTAATGGTGTTACTAACGGATAAGAATCTCTTGATATGATCATGGGGGTCATCCATAGGTCTACCTAGAAAATTTATAGTGGAAACCATTTGAATGATGCATGTTTTAAGTTCAAAATTATTAGCGGCTATCTCAGGAATGACTATGGCATCCGCATTCCCATCCACGTCAGATTGGAGAATCTCGAACAATGGACGTTGATCCATGGCTTCGTTTAGGTTGTCGGAAGCACGATGCTCGTGATCGGCTTGAGGGACGACTTTGTTCTTATTCTTCCTCTTAGGAGGATGAAGTACACTACTCGGTATGTGTGCACGCGCTCGAGTACGCATACAACTAAACACAAGGAATGAGAGAGGAGCTCTCAGTCGACTTTGAAAGAGAAGAGATTATCTCCTTCGAGGTTCAATATGAAAATCCATAAGAAAATATATAGATATGTAATACTACTTGGGTGGCAAAACCCTCAACAATCCTTCCTTCTCAAAATACTCACAAGTGAACGGGAGAATGAGGTGGCGCGAAGCACTTAAGTACCTAGCTTCCCTTAGACTTGCATTTTATAGCAAAGCCGCCTTTCTATTCATAGTATAGTTCGTATTTATCGAATTCTTGCTTATTGAAAGTATTTATCTTTTTTTGCCTTTACTTCTTTGATCGTTACACGTATATGGGACCGAAACACCCCAAATACGGTGTATTGCCAAGGCAATACTTATGGAAGTAGGTATGTTAAGATTCGTATCTACGTATACTTATTTACATATAATACTATAGAGGAAAATATTTTTGTATTTTTATTATTTTTTAAGAAAATATAATATGTACGTAAAAACGATTGATAACAATATATATAGTATATTTTTGGTGTAATCTTTTAGGAAAAATAATAATTTTTTAGTTTTTATTTTGTTTGGTTCAATTCTTAGGAAAGAATTGATTTTTTATGTTTTTCTTTTTTATGTTTTTATATTTTTTATATTTTTTATTTAACAAAAAGGAACGTTCACAAGTGAACAAATCCCAAAATCCAATATGTAACTCTCAGTCAACCGTCAATCTCCACGCAAAAAACCGGCAGTGGCGTCATTTAATAAATCACTTTTTAAGGTTCGTTTTTCTCTCGGTCTTTACGAATTGATTAATCGATATCAATTAAGCCACGTAATTGTTTTTGGTTGTAATAGTAGGAATTTGGTAATCTATTTGTATTTAACAATCACGAAGAAAGGTAAAAATATTATATATGTAAAGGATATGTACTAGTCTACAAACACGTTGCACATACAAACATTTAAGCACAAGGTATAAATTTACAAAGGACAACAAAGTTTTAGAATGCTAAAATGTAAAGTAATGAAAGTACAAGTATGAAAATTGTGCAAAATAGAAACTATCTAACTAAATATAACAACTTAATAACTACAAGGACTAAAACAGAAAATATAACAAACTTTTAACCAGTTATAACAACTTGAACTAACAACCAAAACAGAGGGACCAAAATTGACAAGAAAATGTTTTGAAAATAAAAAACGGGCTTAATGAGAATTCAACAATATCTCGAGCTACACTCAACCAAATAAGCTGAGACTAATTTCAAACGTCCTAAAATTGAATTTTATCTAGGGAACCATGAGCTTATCCTATGAAATAAGCCAGAAGAGCTTATTCGAATTTTAACACTTGTACACCAGTTTAAAAAATGTATTAAGACTAATTCCCAATAGCTTCTGAGTTGTTAGCACTTCAATTAGTGACTAGTTCCTTGTCTATATCTCTTTTTACAAAGTCAAATAGTAAGTCAAAACGGCAAATGACAGTTTGTTAGCTTTGGGTCAAAAAGTTGCCTTTGAACATTCAGTTTTCAAATAGCCTTAGTTCCTTCATTTCTTAGTGATTTTGCAAGTTTCTTGGTGTTTTGGAAAGAGCAACATCTGAACTTTAAGGCTGATTTCATTTCATTACCTATAGTTAGACACAGAAGAAGCTCTTAGCCTCTAAAAGTCTCTGTGATAATTCCACTATGCTCATTAGGATTTCATATTCTGATCAATCCACTTCATAAAATTGTCTATTTTCTTTTACCAAAAGCTTGTACAAGTGGTTAAAATGAGTTTTGGCATTGGTCAAAAGTTTGATCAACAAAAGTCAAAGATTGGTCAATAAAAGTCAAACCGGATCAACACAACGTATTTTGGCCTTTTAGTCGATTCCAGCTTATTCCCTTAGTGAAATTGTGATTTTCTTGAGTAGGTCATATTTTCTTTAGCCTATAATCTAGATTTAATAAGCTTAGCTATTACAATTCTCAAGATATCAAGCAATCCAAACAGTACTTAAAACTATTAATGAAGAAATTGGCTAAAGACTTCTAATGGTTAATACTAGAAAAAAAACTACAAGCTATGAAATCAGATAACAGAGATCAAATAAGAACAATTATTCAGCAGATAAGAAGTTTTACTTTACAGAACAAGAATTTAGCATGCAACTACTTTTTTAATGGAAAACTTAACAAGATCATACACCTTTTAGCTTTGAAGCCTCCATTGTTGGAGAAGCACAATGTTGAACTGGCTATTAAACAATCACCAATTACACATCTACTTGGCTTCCTCAATGCTACAGTACTCTGATCTTTAATCTTGCTCCAATATCTTAACTAGTGACATGAACAAACTCATACTTTGCTACTTTATCGCTTCCAGGATGCTAGTTCTTGCAAGGACTTCAAATCTTCAATGAAAACTCAATGTAATCATCACAAATCATCAAAGAACTTCACATAAACTATGGTTGAATCAAGTGCAGAAGAATTGAGCTTGAGAACAGTAGAGAAAATGAATGACATCTTTATTGCTTTGAGAATAGAGGTAGTTACAACTATTTAATTTATTTTATAACAAACTAATTGTCTAGTGTGTGTGTGTGTGTGTTAAACACACACTAGAAGTGTGAATTGGAAACTACAATGATAGCTAAGAGATAACTATGTGACAATCCGTCAATTTACGATTGATATTTTATTCTCAAATATTATTTGAAAATATTATTTTAATGTTACAATATGAACTCACTTATTTTTGGGAAGAAATTTGGATTTACGTCTTGAAGTAGCATCGACTACGTTTAGACCGGAGGATTCTACGTTACGTGCTTACGTTTACATACACCGTCTTTGGTGACAGTCCGACATTTCAGAAAATAAATTTATCCGTAAATATTATTTTGGAGTTTTAAATTTGTGTTGGTTCATAAACTCACAAATTTACGAGAAGAGATTAGGACTTACGATTTTATTTTAACGTCCTTTACGACTAAACCGGAAACCTTAGGATTACGTATTTACGTTTTCGAACTCCGTTTTTGATGAGACAATTTTTATTAGATTCTTTTTGTGCCGTTGATTCATAATTTATAAAAACGTTTTTCGTAAAACGACCCGAGGGCACGCAAATCGAGGAAACTAGAATCGAGGAATACCCGTAAACTAGTGAGATGGGACAAAATACATTGTCCCACCCCACTAGCAATATGGGACGGTTTTAGCAATGCCACCACAACACTATATGTGTCAAATTGGTAGCTAAATGTTTACACTTGTCTTAGCTTCACAATGAAGCTACACTTCCACTCACACCTCAAAACTAGCTAACTAAAACCATTTCTTCATTCTCCTACATGCAAAACCACTTAAAATTCTCTCATCTCTCTCTTGGATCCCGTTTTTGGCCGTCCACTTTTACTACCTCCACCACCATTTGATCTTGATTTAACCATGAAATTCTATGTTGTACATACATATGTTGAAGCTCTCTTAAAACCCTATTGATTGGTGGTGCTTATAACATCCAAGGAGGAGCATTCATGGTGTCTTGGGGCTGATTTTCCACAAGGAGTTCATGGAGCATGGTGGTCTTGAAGATGGTCTTGATGCATCATAAGTTTCTCCATCCAAAACCATGTCAAACTCATAACCTACATCAAGTTGGTGGTATAAAGATTGTCCTCCTCATCTTCTTGTTATTTTGATTATGTAAACATGTATTTTATTTCCTATTGTATATATTTATGATGATTATATGATGATAAAAATGTTATGTGGGGATTTGTTGTTGATAAACATGATTAAAAAGGTGAAAAACCATAAGAAACAAGGTTAAAATCTTGGTTAAATTTGATGGCTGTATAAAACAGTAAAGAACCATATGGTAAACTGATAAAATGATGAAGTAGAATGGATTTACAGTAAGCTAAATGTCTTGTACACATGTGAGAGTTGGCCATGCAATGGAATCTAAATAATGAGTGAGATAGGATCAAAACAAGTTTAGGGTATAAATCTGAGGTTACTGTTTTGGACGATTTTTAGAAAATATTTAGAAGATGATTCAACAGTAGCTATAGAAGAGTTAAATGTAACACATATCATGTAGTTTATGTGATAAAAATTTGAGCTTCTATCTCCATATAGAACTCAAGATATAGCAGTTTTGGTGAAGATGAAGTTAAAAATCAGATTTTTTGGAAATTAAAGAATAATACTATTATATAAGCACTCACATTTTAATATATAAAATGTAAAATAAAAACCCACTAACTTATAAAACTTATTTATATAAATATATATAAAAGGGTAATCAAATGGATAAATTATATAAATGGTGGTGAAATAATGTTTATAAGTAATAAAAACTATAAACATGATTTTTACGACTTTTTTCGGCTATTGCCGTAAAATTAACGTTTTTGTTAAATAAAACTTAGATGGTTGGACCCGTCTAATGAAAACTTTATAAAACTTATATACTGATATATAGACATGTATGACAAGTAAAAACCGATAAAACCCGAACTATAGGGCACACGGACATTAACAAGTTAAATAAACATATTGGACTAATAAATGGACGAAATAGGATAAAAACTTGTAAAAAGAATCTATTGGACTTAACCCATTTAGGCCCAACTTGGAAAGTATACATACTGATAATATAGGTACAAAATGGATTAAAATAAGTTAAATAACTTATAATAAGCTTATTGGACTTAAGACACGTAAACGGGTAAAACTAGTAAACTAATATAAAAGCTATCGACATATAACACTAAAAGGAGTAAACGAGAATATGTAAACCCACTTGATCATCATATATTTATAATCATCATATGTATACATACTTGTTATTTTTATAAAGTCATTGGACATGAGTCTAAGACCGAGTATTATTTGTCTAGGTTTCCGTGATTGAAGCACGCACCGTACGTCCGAATTGCCGATAACCCGCCTTCCCACATCAACGTGAGTTCATAGCCTCGCACTCTTTTAAATGTTTTTATAAATGTTTTATAAACCCGCGAGGGAGATTACATGTTAGTTTTTATAAAATAGGACACCATTTGTCCTGATTGTCTGTTTATTGATTTTGGACCCGAATGATTGAATGACCCGATTGTATGACCCGATAAATGATTAAAGGACCCGATAAATGAAATTAAATGGATCATTAAAGTTAGGTTATGTCACTAAAAGTCCCATTAGCATGAATTGTGAACTACCGGGAGTTGGTAGACGCTTATGCATTTAATAGTACTATTTGGGGACGATCACCCCAGTTCGCGCCTTGACGGTTGATCCCCGTCGTGCCACATTGATTGGTAAGCGAATTAATGTATGAGAAGATTTCTATAGCGTGACCTTTGTGACGACACGCTACTTTAGATGGGCAAAATTGGTATCGGGTTAGCTACCCGTTTTGGTTTAGTAAGGTAACAATGTCATGCGGCTTATAATAATCCAGAACTAACGAAATACTGCTAGACGCTCCGAATTACGATGTATTGCCTGACTAGCAATACTGGGTCATACTATTGATATTATGTTTGTGTTTTGGTTTTCATAACCATATTCATATAACGGTTTTTTATTTGAATTTATACGACGTCATAAGACGTATTGTATGATGTTTTTACGACATTGGCTCGTATAATGATTTTTAAGGCAAATGCCTATATTATGATTTTCGATAAGGATTTGTATAAAAATGACTTTGGCTATTTTATGGCCTATTACAAAGATTTGTATAAAATGATTTTGGCTATTTTACGGCCTATTACAATGATTTGTACGAATTGATTTTTGGTACTAATTTTATACCAAAGTTATATTGATGGAATTTATTAAACTCTATGAATTCACTCGGCGTTATCGCTGACCTTTTCTTTTAACATGTTTTATCTCAGGTACTTGAAGGTAATTCTCGGGAAGACAACAAGAATTCATGGCCCGCACTTAAACTATATTTTCCATTCAAAATACTTTGTAAAACTTTGTATGAAATAATATGACTTGGGACCTATGTAACTTTGATATTTATGAATGGAAATGCTTTTATTATCAAACGACGCGATTTTTATGCGTTGTCTATGATGTGAGTAATGTGCTATCCCGTAACACCAACGAGTCTTCCGCTGTACTGAGTTGTATAAATTTGGGGGTGTTACAGTTTGGTACCAGAGCTCTCGTTATAGAGAACGAAAGATTTTTAAAACTAAAGTTTTGAATAAAACTTTTCAAAATCTTTTAACTATATACATTTTTCTAAAAATGTCTAAAAATCTTTTGACTATAACGGTGCCGAAGAATTCCCGAGTTACCGACAAGGCCAAGACTGAGAAGTGTTATTTTAATATATATATAACTTGGATTATATATATATGATGTAATTTTATTACATGATTGTTTGATGATTATTTCGATTTTTATACGAGGTATTTATACGACTTAGATTGTCACAAGTAACCCTAAATCCCCTAGTAAATTAATCGAAGTTATTCTCGTAGGAATTCTAGCTATCCTAGATCTAAACCAAGTTGTGGATATTTATGATCCCAACAAATGGTTGATATTCGTAGAAATGTGGATATTAGTTGATTATGATATTGAAAAAGAATTGGCGAGATTAAATCTGATATCGATGTCATGACGATCTTTCCTTATAGAGTGGAGTTTGACAAAACGTTATCACCTGGAAAGATGTCATCTGATTCGTTGTCATCCAATTCTTAAATTGAAATCGAAAGGGTGAATGTTGCACCTGAGGCTGTTATTGGAACCATTACCCAAAAGCCTCATGCCACTAATACCTTTCCGAGAAGTCTAGTTGAATGATCAAGTCATTTCATATTAATGACTCATTTGATAATTGTTGTTGTAAGAGCGAATAGGATTGGAAATTAAGTATTGATTCATATTGAGATTTTATTGCCTTTACAAGGCCGAAGAATAAGGTTGTAAGTATTGGATAATGAGGTAGGATATCGAATTGAGTATAAAATTGATTGAAACTTGAATAAAGTAAAATTTTACTTGTATGGGATATAAGATTGTTAAGAGGAAGTCGTTAAGTTTTGTGATTGAATTATAAGGATTTAATTGATTGTTGATTCGTGTTAAGGGTTGTTCCTAGACCATTGTCCACTAACGAGGATGCCCAGTGTCCAAGAAATAAATTGAAGAAATCTTCTTCTGAATTGGGACCGATGGATCTTCTGGGACATGTGGAACACCTAATGACTCTTGTAGATTAGTATTCATTGTGGTATCTTTTAAAAATAATCCCTAACCTAACTGTGACATCAGTTGGTAGGATGAGTTCTGAGAATTGTATGACATAGTGACACGTAATGTGTTACGGTACAATTTTGACTTGTTTGTGATTAATGAAAAAGACTACCTTTGATTGCAAATTTCTACATGTATCGATGATATCTATCTTTTCTTGCTTGTCTCTAATGCTCGCATTAGTGATGCAACCATTGAACAAGTACTCATCTTGAATCGAGTTACGTTGTGAATTATTCTTTTGAGTGCCATCGAGATCATGAACCTCATGATTAAGTGGCTAAGCTCATTTCCTGATATATAGTAGTTAGTTCTTGGTGAACAACTTTTCATCACTCTTTTGCAGATCACTCATTGTTTTTATAAGATAAAACCGTATCCATTGAGAAAAATTGAATTTTCATCACTATATGGATTATTTAAAGTGAGATTTATAAGTGATTGATATCAAAATGAAGTTGTTTATGAGACGCTTTGGAAAACTTAATTGTTTTCATAACAAGGAAAATCTTGTAAATTTATTTTTGATTCTTATTTAAAGAATTAAGCATAAAAATGTTTTTATCATAAACATGATGATAAAATTTTGACGAACTGAGTATTGCATCGTTAATCTTGAAATTGTATATAGTTGCGCGCCTACATACAATTTGGAATGGACTATGCAAGACTGATTAGTAGTCACCATAAAACTGATTAATAAACACTAAAATTTCTTTGAAGATTATGAAAGATTAAATTTTATGAGATCTGCAAGAAGTGAAAAATAAGGACATAATGTTAGGGACACCTACATATGTGCCTGTAGCTTCTATTCTTCTGAGTTGAATTTACTCATCTGTGGAAATTGTCTTATTTGACAATTGGCAATTCTTTCTTGTCCAATTCTTCCGTAGTGAGATTCTTAGGGAAAGTATATGATTACCGAGTGTTGATACCCGACTGGATGTATTGACGTTCTTATCATTCCTTATGATTTGATTTCATTTGAATGACCTGGGTAACGATCCGAGGAGCTTTCGAATGCGTACTCAAATTATGAAAACATGTGATATATTCATATTCGTTAAATGTTTTCGTCTGTATTGAAATTCTCTCGCATAGATTATGCATTGACCTTACTCTTTTAAGGTTAGTTATGTCTCCTGAATTTGCGAAGGATTATGAGATATCATTAGACTTTTGAGAAGTTCACATCTTATCGATGGCAATAAAACTGGAAAGTTGGTAATGCCAATAGAATGGATTGATTGGTTATGACATGACGACATTGTCTTAATTGATGGGAACTCGAGTAGAATTCCCCTAAATGATAAAGATGTTGATTATCAAAAGTGATCTAAATAATTCTTGATGGATGACTTAGAATTATACCATGAATGGTTGTGAACTAGTTATAGATATTGTAATCTAGAAGAACCTAATATGATTTATTAAAAGATGTTTCTGTTATCTGAAACTTTAGGAGGTGTTTATTGATGACTTACCTAGAATTTCGCCATTAAGGCAAGTTGAATTTGGTATTGATTATATTCTCGGTGTTGCACCTGTGCCTTGTGCACTGTACGTCAGCACCATCTAAATTAAAGGAATTACCGTACAACTGAGAAAGTTGTCGGAGAAACATTTTAATATACCAAGCCTGTCATCCTGAAGAGCTATGGTGTTATCTTTCCTTATATTTATAGATTACTGTGACTGAGTAAATTGACAATCGAAAACGATATCCATAACTCGAAATGGAAGATTTGTTCGATCATTTACAAGGTTTTAACGTATGTTTTAAAGATTTGATCCACGACATGGTTATTAACAACTTCGTTTCCGCGAAGAAGATTATCTATTCCAATCACTACATCCGGTACTTGTAATGAACGTTATGAGTTTCACGTGATGTCGTTTGGATTGACAATGCACATGTAGTATTCATAATTATGATGAATCACGTGTGTAGGCTGTAATTTGATAAATTCATGATCGTGATCATTAAGAACTATATGTTTGTTTATAAGAATAAGAATGAGTTGATAATTAATTATAGATTGCCCTGAATTGGCTAAACAATGAAAACCTATACCTTAAATATTTAACACGTGATTAAAGACTTGAACCTTTACACGATTTAACCATGTGA
Source organism: Glebionis coronaria (assembly GCA_025667525.1). Classification (NCBI taxonomy): domain Eukaryota; kingdom Viridiplantae; phylum Streptophyta; class Magnoliopsida; order Asterales; family Asteraceae; genus Glebionis; species Glebionis coronaria. The sequence continues at coordinate 519,960,055 of CM046882.1, forward strand.
TTAATAGACAATGGAATATAAATTGACTCTTCAAAAATTAAGAGCCCTTTTAAGACTTTGGATTTTACCAAAAAGAAATGGAAATATGTTTTGACAAATGTTTTAACAAAGGATTTTAAAGGGATTATTCCCTTATACACTAAACATTTACTAAACTTCTGTTTAGGGGTAAATGTTTGTGTATACCTCAAGATAACTTAAGAAGGATTGAGTAAAACCATTTATACCATGACTTGAAAACTTAAAACGACAATTTTTGCTTTTCAAACTAAGAAGACTTTGACCAAAGTATAAACAAAGGTTTTTCGAACATTTACGAATCTTATTAAATATTTTCGATAAATCAACAAAAATCTTGTTAATTAAATTCAAATCTATTTTTGAACATTTTATATAATTGGTCGAACTAAGGAATTTAAAACTTTTACGTTTACGCTTCATAAAAATTAACTAATAATTATTTAATTAATTATAATAATTATCGACGCTTTAGACGCCGGACTGAGTAAAACGGATAAAAATGATAGTAAAGACGAAACTAAAACATAGAAGATATGAAGAAAGAATTTTGAATAAATAAAGTTATGATATTTATTTCATCAGGAGAAAGTGAACGTAATTACGGACGCATAATATAGAAAGAATATCTGAGTGAATTGTGGACATGATAATTATATCATCATGAGAAGTGAATATAGATACCGACGCATTATGTAGAAAAGATAAAGAACCAGTTAGGACATGTTCCTTAATAATGAAGGTGCAAAATAAATTGCCGAGCAATATAAAAATAAACGATGTTTGTAAGAAGGATAATATAAATAATAAAAGGGGTTCGCGGCTAATGTAAACCATTAGAATTGAGAAGCCGATAGCGTTAAATGTTTTAAAGGGCTGTTTATGGTTGCCTAAATGTGGAAGATTGTGAGATATAGTTATGTTGGAATTTTTAAGTATAAGTATTCTATTTATGTCAGTTATGACTAAAAGTATCTTTGTCTGAAGAAGATGTACTAATGACAATTATGAAGGCAGACATCGCCTCATACATTAGTAAACGTCTAGCTATTGCAAAGGTCATCATCTGAATTTGACTCGATTTGGGTCATCGTCGACAGACTGACCAAATCCGCTAATATCATTCTCGTTAATGATAAATGCAAAAGAGTTATGTAAACATAGCGTGCCTGTATCGATAATCTATATCAAGATCCTCGCTTCGCATCGAATTTCTAGAGATTTGCTCAGAAATCATTGAGAACGAACCTTGATGAGAGTACTATGTACCATCCCAAATCGAAGGGACGAGGTAAAGTAACGATACAGAGTAATATAAGTGTTGTTTTATGTTTGAATGAATGACCTTTGTTAATAGACCATATAATCGTTTTCCTTTGGAGAGATTATCATTGATAATCATCGTATTAGGATCGAGATCGAATCTTGTTAAGATTTAGAAATTAGAGCATCTGTAAGCAAGAGTTGAGATGGAGACACCCAACATACACCCATTGTGAGTTGGACATGTCTCTTAGGTTTAAGGTTTCCTATGATGGCGAACCTATCCTTGCAGAATACCCGACCCGCGAGATCTGAAATGATTGTTGAAATTAGGAGTTGATTATTGACAGCCGGTAGTGGGCAAGAGGTTATGTGAATGTGAAATGTAGATCTTGAAGTGCCAAATGGGTAGCAAAGTTATGCCATAATTTTTAAACTTGGAAAAATGAATTCATGATCTGACAAATCATGGGATATAAGTCCCCGTTGTATGGGACCATTGAAATGATGTAAAAGTTGGGATTGAAAGGCATATAAGCTGGATCTACCCTAGGACTTCAAGAACCGCGTGAATTATGTTTCGTAAATCGCACTTGCTGGAATATCTATCAAGTGAAATTCTGATTATTCTTAATAAAGCTTAGATCGGCGAAAAGTTGCATTCATCAGAAACCCATGAACAACATGGATAGAGAAAGTAAATCAACATTAAGCCTGATCTTATTCCCGTAGTTATGTTTGATGAAACTCGCGTATTATAATGAATTGCACTTGTGAGAAAAGACCGAATGTGGAGGAAATACCCACATGTCTTAAACTCTATAAGAAGCGAGTAGTAAGGTAAGATGATCTTTGAGGACAAAGATCCTGTTTAGGGGTAAATGCTGTGACAATCCGTCAATTTACGATTGATATTTTATTCTCAAATATTATTTGAAAATATTATTTTAATGTTACAATATGAACTCACTTATTTTTGGGAAGAAATCTGGATTTACGTCTTGAAGTAGCATCGACTACGTTTAGACCGGAGGATTCTACGTTACGTGCTTACGTTTACATACACCGTCTTTGGTGACAGTCCGACATTTCAGAAAATAAATTTATCCGTAAATATTATTTTGGAGTTTTAAATTTGTGTTGGTTCATAAACTCACAAATTTACGAGAAGAGATTAGGACTTACGATTTTATTTTAACGTCCTTTACGACTAAACCGGAAACCTTAGGATTACGTATTTACGTTTTCGAACTCCGTTTTTGATGAGACAATTTTTATTAGATTCGTTTTGTGCCGTTGATTCATAATTTATAAAAACGTTTTTTCGTAAAACGACCCGAGGGCACGCAAATCGAGGAAACTAGAATCGAGGAATACCCGTAAACTAGTGAGATGGGACAAAATACATTGTCCCACCCCACTAGCAATATGGGACGGTTTTAGCAATGCCACCACAACACTATATGTGTCAAATTGGTAGCTAAATGTTTACACTTGTCTTAGCTTCACAATGAAGCTACACTTCCACTCACACCTCAAAACTAGCTAACTAAAACCATTTCTTCATTCTCCTACATGCAAAACCACTTAAAATTCTCTCATCTCTCTCTTGGATCCCATTTTTGGCCGTCCACTTTTACTACCTCCACCACCATTTGATCTTGATTTAACCATGAAATTCCATGTTGTACATACATATGTTGAAGCTCTCTTAAAACCCTATTGATTGGTGGTGCTTATAACATCTAAGGAGGAGCATTCATGGTGTCTTGGGGCTGATTTTCCACAAGGAGTTCATGGAGTATGGTGGTCTTGAAGATGGTCTTGATGCATCATAAGTTTCTCCATCCAAAACCATGTCAAACTCATAACCTACATCAAGTTGGTGGTATAAAGATTGTCCTCCTCATCTTCTTGTTATTTTGATTATGTAAACATGTATTTTATTTCCTATTGTATATATTTATGATGATTATATGATGATAAAAATGTTATGTGGGGATTTGTTGTTGATAAACATGATTAAAAAGGTGAAAAACCATAAGAAACAAGGTTAAAATCTTGGTTAAATTTGATGGCTGTATAAAACAGTAAAGAACCATATGGTAAACTGATAAAATGATGAAGTAGAATGTATTTACAGTAAGCTAAATGTCTTGTACACATGTGAGAGTTGGCCATGCAATGGAATCTAAATAATGAGTGAGATATGATCAAAACAAGTTTAGGGTATAAATCTGAGGTTACTGTTTTGGACGATTTTTAGAAAATATTTAGAAGATGATTCAACAGTAGCTATAGAAGATTTAAATGTAGCATATATCATGTAGTTTATGTGATAAAAATTTGAGCTTCTATCTCCATGTAGAACTCAAGATATGGCAGTTTTGGTGAAGATGAAGTTAAAAATCAGATTTTTTGGAAATTAAAGAATAATACTATTATATAAGCACTCACATTTTAATATATAAAATGTAAAATAAAAACCCACTAACTTATAAAACTTATTTATATAAATATATATAAAAGGGTAATCAAATGGATAAATTATATAAATGGTGGTGAAATAATGTTTATAAGTAATAAAAACTATAAACATGATTTTTACGACTTTTTTTCGGCTATTGCCGTAAAATTAACGTTTTTGTTAAATAAAACTTAGATGGTTGGACCCGTCTAATGAAAACTTTATAAAACTTATATACTGATATATAGACATGTATGACAAGTAAAAACTGATAAAACCCGAACTATAGGGCACACGGACATTAACAAGTTAAATAAACATATTGGACTAATAAATGGACTAAATAGGATAAAAACTTGTAAAAAGAATCTATTGGGCTTAACCCATTTAGGCCCAACTTGGAAAGTATACATACTGATAATATAGGTACAAAATGGATTAAAATAAGTTAAATAACTTATAATAAGCTTATTGGACTTAAGACACGTAAACGGGTAAAACTAGTAAACTAATATAAAAGCTATCGACATATAACACTAAAAGGAGTAAACGAGAATATGTAAACCCACTTGATCATCATATATTTATAATCATCATATGTATACATACTTGTTATTTTTATAAAGTCATTGGACATGAGTCTAAGACCGAGTATTATTTGTCTAGGTTTCCGTGATTGAAGCACGCACCGTACGTCCGAATTGCCGATAACCCGCCTTCCCACATCAACGTGAGTTCATAGCCTCGCACTCTTTTAAATGTTTTTATAAATGTTTTATAAACCCGCGAGGGAGATTACATGTTAGTTTTTAAAAAATAGGACACCATTTGTCCTGATTGTCTGTTTATTGATTTTGGACCCGAATGATTGAATGACCCGATTGTATGACCCGATAAATGATTAAAGGACCCGATAAATGAAATTAAATGGATCATTAAAGTTAGGTTATGTCACTAAAAGTCCCATTAGCATGAATTGTGAACTACCGAGAGTTGGTAGACGCTTATGCATTTAATAGTACTATTTGGGGACGATCACCCCAGTTCGCGCCTTGACGGTTGATCCCCGTCGTGCCACATTGATTGGTAAGCGAATTAATGTATGAGAAGATTTCCATAGCGTGACCTTTGTGACGACACGCTACTTTAGATGGGCAAAATTGGTATCGGGTTAGCTACCCGTTTTGGTTTAGTAAGGTAACAATGTCATGCGGCTTATAATAATCCAGAACTAACGAAATACTGCTAGACGCTCCGAATTACGATGTATTGCCTGACTAGCAATATTGGGTCATACTATTGATATTATGTTTGTGTTTTGGTTTTCATAACCATATTCATATAACGGTTTTTTTATTTGAATTTATACGACGTCATAAGACGTATTGTATGATGTTTTTACGACATTGGCTCGTATAATGATTTTTAAGGCAAATGCCTATATTATGATTTTCGATAAGGATTTGTATAAAAATGACTTTGGCTATTTTATGGCCTATTACAAAGATTTGTATAAAATGATTTTGGCTATTTTACGGCCTATTACAATGATTTGTACGAATTGATTTTTGGTACTAATTTTATACCAAAGTTATATTGATGGAATTTATTAAACTCTATGAATTCACTCGGCGTTATCGCTGACCTTTTCTTTTAACATGTTTTATCTCAGGTACTTGAAGGTAATTCTCGGGAAGACAACAAGAATTCATGGCCCGCACTTAAACTATATTTTCCATTCAAAATACTTTGTAAAACTTTGTATGAAATAATATGACTTGGGACCTATGTAACTTTGATATTTATGAATGGAAATGCTTTTATTATCAAACGACGCGATTTTTATGCGTTGTCTATGATGTGAGTAATGTGCTATCCCGTAACACCAACGAGTCTTCCGCTGTACTGAGTTGTATAAATTTGGGGGTGTTACAAACTACCAACTGTGTAAAATTACACCTAAAGTTACTAGTTACAAATGAGGGTGAAAGGGGGAATATATATAGCTGAAGGCGATGTGAGGAGAGGGTCTTGATGACGTGGTTGAACCAATCACAGACTGACAACTGGAAAACTAGGGTTCTTCACGTTTTAAAGGAATTGGGGATCTTCATAATAGTGAGTTTGGGAGTAACTAGATGACATAGCTGGATTCGTCTTTATCTCCTGATCACTTTTGTATTTGACATCTTCTTCTGAAATCGTGTAATTCGTCCTTGATTTTCTTGTAAAGAAAGAGATGACGTGGCAAAAGCTGAGTGGGCATTAGTCCTTCACATGGATCATTATCTGTTTACAAATATACGATTGGCTGGAAAATTTAGTGCGTGGCACTGTTGTGATCCTTCTATTCCCTCATTTAATGAGCCATAGCTAGCAATCCGAGTGACTTGTATTCTGGATTCTGATTGGTCCAAGGGTTTTCACACGGATTAAGCTCAATATAAGTTTCCAACTTGGTAGTTTTAACCCTCCAACCTTGTTTAGATTCTGTTTTGAGCATAGGAACTTTGTAGAATTGACATCTTTAGCATTCTGACTTGTAATTTGAACATCTTTGGCCCTTTAACTTTGGTTGACTTGGTAATTTAAGTCCTTCATCTTCTTGAATTGACATTTAAGATCCTTTAACTTTGAAGAATTGTCATGATTGGTCCTTCTTTTGTCTTTTTTCTTCATAATCATGCCTTGAAATCCGTGTTTGCACCAAATTGTATCATTTTACATACATAATCACAAACAACAAAGAATACCACGTAATTCCGTTTTATCACATTAAACTTGGTAATTTCCTTGTGTTTTAGGGCTTTATATCTTATAATTGATATGAGATTTCACTCATATCAGTATGATAGACTTAAAGCGTTTCTTGTAAAACATGAGTATACCATAGGAATGGTAAACAATACACTTTTTACAAAGAAGAAAGGTTATTACCTCATAGTCGTACAAATATATGTTGATGACATTATATTTGGTTCTACTTGTCAAAGTATGTGTGATAACTTTGCCAAAATCAGGCATGATGAGTTTGAAATGAGCATGATGGGAGAACTTAACTTTTTTTTAGGACTCCAAATTAAACAAATGGACAATGGTATTTTCTTTAATCAATATAAGTATATTAAAGAAATGCTAAAGAAATTTGGATTAGAAGACTCTAGACCTATGAAGACCCCTATGGCCTCGGATGCTAAACTCACCATAGATGATGATAGTGAGTCGGTATACAACATCAAATATAGAGGTATGATTGGTAGTTTGTTATACCTTACGACAAGTCGACCGGATATCATGTTTAGTGTTTGCCTTTGTGCTCGCTTCCAAGAGGCTCCCAAAACCTCTCACCTTGAAGCGGTTAAGTGTATCTTCTGATACATTAAAGGCACTATACTTTTAGGATTATGGTATCCTAAAGGGACCGACGTAGAAACCATAGTATACGCGGACTCAGATCATGCGGGAGACTATGTGAGTGCCGGAAAAGCTTGTCAACAAGCTCTATGGATGAAGCAAGCGCTTGTTGGTTACGAGATTACACTCAATGATGTTCCCATCATATGTGATAATTATGGTGCAATAGACCTTAGTAAGAATCCCGTGCAACATTCGCGAACTAAGCACATAGAGATTCGCCACCATTTCATTGGGGATCATGTTCAAAAGGGGAACATTTTGAGAAGGTACCCTCGGTAGAAAACTTAGCCGACATACTCACTAAGCCACTTAAGAGGGAACCTTTTAATTACTTGCGTCTAGGTCTAGGTTTGATGGAACATATACCTTAATTGCGCATTTTCTTAATCGAGTCTTTTTCTCTTTTGAGTCTTTTTTTCTTTGAGTTATTGAGTCTCTTAAACTCTTTTTGAAAATTCCTCTTCTCTTTTTCAAAAATCTCAAAGTTCTTTCGAAAATGGTCAAGAAATATTTTTGCATTGTTAATTCAATCTAAAAACGTTTTTCATGGCTTCTTGCTATTACTATCGAGCATACATAATTCATATGTATGAGTCTCCTAACTATGACAAGAACAAAATTGAAATATGGAGGATCATTATGTCATGACTATGTGTCTAGATTAACACACCTCTAACATCGATTTTATTTTAAATCCATGTATTTTGGTCAAAGTCGTGTTTGTTGAATTCTTATGTGTTTCTTAGTCTACTATTGCTTTTTAGCATGTATATGATTAGTTAGACTACAAAATTAGGATTTGCTTAATTGGAAAATTCTCTTTATCCCCCAAAACTCACCCACTGTGGGCGGTTCTTTAAATAACCCGCAGTTCTCTATCAATAAGGAACCGCAAGTGAAGATAAAGAACCGCAGGTGGAGATAAAGAACCGCAGACAGCAGCCTACGAATTTGAGTTTTTTGTAACTCCAAATTTGCTCCAACACTTTTTAGAATCTTTATTTCAAATCTTTGACCACCCCAAAATTACCTTGTGATAACACGGGTGATCTATACCCTTTACACGTTGCCGCCTCAGCCTTTGCCCTACTTACTAATAACCATTCTATTTGGCACCAACGTCTTGGTCACCCCGGTGACTCTGTTATTCAAACCTTGTCGTCCCATGGCCTTGTGTCTTATAATAAACAACACACTCAACACGTGTGTCATGCTTTCTAGTTAGGAAAGCAAACAAAACTACCATTCCAACGATCTACCTCTATTGTCACATATCCTTTTGACATTATTCACTCAGACCTTTGGACATCTCTTGTCTCTAGCATGAGCAGATACAAATATTATGTCATTTTTTTAGACCATTATTCTCATTTTTTGTGGGTTTACCCACTTCACAGGAAATCTGATGCGCATTCAAAACTCCTGCACTTTCATGCGTTTGTAAAAACCCAATTCAACCGTGAAATCAAAGCTTTCCAATGTGATCATGGTGGGGAATTTGACAACAAATCCCTACATGAATTATTTTCCACTAATGGAATTCAGTTTCGTTTCTTATGCCCACATACATCTAAAAAACAGGAAAATATGAACGCATGATTCGTACTATTAATAACATTGTACGTTATCTCCTCTTCCAAGCCCGTCTTCCTCTTGAATATTGGGTCGAAGCACTGCTCACTACCACCTACTTACTTAATATCCTTCCATCCACCTCCATTAACAATGACATTCCTTACACGAAATCATTTAATAAACCAACCTCATACACTCACCTTCACATGTTTAGATGTCTTTGCTACCCTTACGCCTTTCCACCGCACAAACTTGCCCCTAGAACCACACCATCTATCTTTCTCGGGTACCCTTCCAATAATCGCGGGTGTCAGTGCCTTGACCTAAACACCAACAAAATCATCAATTCTCGTCATGTCACATTTGATGAATCTATCTTTTCCTTCGGCTCCATGACTCCAACCTAACCCCCTCATATCAATTCATAGATGAAGACCTCGACACCTCCCCAATTGCACTTCGCCTACTTACCACACATACCTCTCCTTAACAAACCCCACCACAAGCCACATCACAAACAACACCAATACCAACACCTACAAACACCCCACCTACACCCTCAACACTGCCGCCGCCACCACCCCCACCAACACCCTTGTAGAAACTAGAAGGGGGGGTTGAATAGTTTCTTATAATTTACTTGTTAAAATGTGGTTTCCAAAAATCCTTTTTCAAAAACTTAGGCTTGAGGAAATATGTGAAACCTTCTTATGCACAATATGAACAATGATAGTGTAACTAAACTAATACTAACAAAAGTATATGCACAAAGAATAAAGAATGATAGTGTAACTAAGCTAATACTAACAATTGTATATGCATAAAGAATAAAGAATGTAAAGAGTTAAGGGTAAAGAAAGATCAAACCGAATACCAAGAATTTATAGTGGTTCGGCAACGAAGCTCACTCCTCGTTCCTACTCCACTCCTCGAGTACTCCTTACTCGAGAGTTCACTACACAACAAGCTCCTTATGGTGGAGAAAACCGTACACGTCGCTTAACCAATTTCCGACTCTAAGCTAAAAGTCGAGCCCTAATCGTAGCTAGGACCAATCTACATAACTATACTTAGTACATACACAACTTCCAAATAGACACAACTACTTGGATCTTTACAACTATGACACAACTACAAATGTATAAAATTGGATCTTCAATAGATCTTTGGTGGTGGACTTAACACTTCACAAGGATAGTGTTCTTCTCTTTGCACTTGGAGAGAAGGGATGGAAGAACAAGATTCACTTCTTAAACAAGTAATAATCAAACAAATGATCAAAGATTTGAGTGATTAAAGAAGGGGTTTTGAATCTGGAAATAAATGTGCAAAAGAGGTGAGTTGAAAAGCTGAGAATGGTCCACTGTTTATAGGACAAAGGGGCCAACGGCTATATCTGCCCGCGGTACCTTATCTAAGCCCGCAGTACCTTATCGATAAGGTACCGCCTAGGGGCTAAGGTACCGTCAGACTAGACTCCGCTCCTTTTTTGTCCTTTAGTGGTGGAGGTCATATCTGGCTTAAAAAATATCCTGATAGAATATTCCTAACCAAATAAGAATATGCCATTTTCAAATTTTCAATTAATTAATTTAATAAAACATTTTCTTAAAAAGAAAGTTTAATAAAAACTTGTCACACTTAAAAAAAGTGAGTTTTAAGAAAAGATTAAATCACTTGATCACTTGATTAAGGTTAGTACTTGTTTATCCATACCTTAAGTGAAAATGGGTAAAATAAAAAATACTTGAACTCAAGAATTCGTTTTTCGTTGTTTTCGTAAATGCTTGTTTTTACATATTGTTGTAATCAAAACAAAGCGAGACCGAAAAATGCAAGTAACGTTTTTAGGCATTATTGCATTAACAATCTCCCCCTTCTTGATTCCGACAATACATAAACTCAATCACACAAAAAACAAGATTTTCGAAGACGGGTTTATTCATTTCTCCCTCTTTGTCGAAGCAAAAAGGTTGCACAAGTCGGTGTTGAAGAAACGGACTTTGCAAAGACTCCCCCTAGCTTGGGGCACCGAGGAATCGAGATATGGTGACAAGCTACATAGAAGGGTTAGTTGAACAAAATAAACAACCAACAATATATAGCAATAGGTCACAAAAAAAAATTAAAGAGAAGAAAACACAAGGACAAAGATCCAAGATAGGTTACTAAAAGAACATCATACAAAGAAGTATGGAAAAAGAAACAAGCCAAAAGCATAAATCTAATCCTAGTTATTCTAGAATTCTAAGATTTGCTTGAGTTTGGTGTCTTGTGGATAAGCAACCAATGCTTATATGAAAGACAAGGTAATGGCGGAGGGTGGTGGTGATGGCTTGTTGGAGATCTCATAATCATAGTGAAGAGGAGGCTTGATTAAGAGACTTTTGATGTAGCTCAACTCCTCATAGATGTGTGACATAGCAAGATGTTGATATTGACAACATTGATAATATGTTCCATGGTGCATGACATTATCATGAGAAGGATGAAGAACACTAAAGGGTGGTGGTGGAAGAAAAGATGTTCCACAATCAACATTCTTGGTAGGAGAGATGTGATTAAGAGTGTTCTTGGGTGGGTTTGGATTGTAATGGTTTTTGGGTGAGTTGGGATTGAAAGCAATTAGAGAAAATGGAGGAGATTCAAGGCTTTCATTGGGAGAATAAGACATTTTGGATGTGAAGTAATGCAAAATGCTTATGGTTTAAATGGGGAAGGCTTAGGGTATTTTTGGGGTGGTCAAAGGGTTTGAAACAAAGATTCTCAAAAATGTTGGAGCAAATCTGGAGTTTCAGACAAAAGCCCGAAAAAGGAAGGCACTATAGGCGGTTCCTTATCTAGACTGGCGGTACCTTATCAATAAGGTACCGCGGTTCACATATGGAACCGCCTGCAGAGGCAGAGTTTGGTGTTTGGAGGAAGATTTTTCAGCAAATCTTATTTTTCTAGTCTAACTTATCATAGGGATATGCTTAAAAGCAATGATAGACAAAGAAAACATATGTAAACTTACCAAATAGATATTTAACCCAAAATAAATGGATAAAAAATCGATGTAGGAGGTGTGTAAGACAAGACCTTAAGTCATGACACAATGATCCTCCATGATTCTATCTTGTTCTTGCTATGTTTGAGAGAATCATACATATGAATTATGTAAGCTCTAGATTAATAGCGAAAATCTATAAAAAATCGTTTTTAGATTGAATTAACAATGTCAAACGAATTTCTCAACCATTTTCGAAAGAGACTTTGAGAATTTTGAAAAGGAGAAGAGAATATTTTTCAAAAAGAGTTTGGAAGACTCAATGACTCAAAGTGATATAAGAAAACACACAAAAAGAAAGGAAATTAAGGAAGATGTTCCATTAATCCTAGACCTAGACGCAAGTAATTGAAAGGTTCCCTCTTAAGTGGCTTAGTGAAGATGTCGGCTAAGTTGTCATCGGAGGATACCTTTTCAATTGAAATGTTCCCCTTTTGAACATTATCCCTAAGGAAATGGTGTCTAATTTCTATGTGTTTGGTTCGCGAATGTTGCACGGGATTCTTGCTTAGGTCTATAGCGCCTTTATTATGCACATGATGGAAACATCATCAAGAGAAATCTCGTAATCAACAAGCGCTTGCTTTATCCATAGAGCTTGTTGGCATGCTTTTCCGACACTCACATACTCGGCTTCCGTGGTGGATATTGCAAGAGCGGTTTGTTTCTTGGAGAACCAAGAAGTTAAACAACAACCCACGAAGGTACAAACTCCACTAGTGCTTTTCCGATCCACATAGTCTCCCGCATGATCCGAGTCCGCGTAGACAATGGTTTCTACGCCGGTCCCTTTAGGATACCATAATCCTAAATGTATAGTGCCTTTAATGTATCGGAAGATACGCTTAACCGCTTCAAGGTGAGAGGTTTTGGGAGCCTCTTGGAAGCGAGCACAAAGGCAAACACTAAACATGATATCCGGTCGACTTGCCGTTAGGTATAACAAACTACCAATCATACCTCTATATTTGGTGTTGTCTACCGACTCACAATCATCATCTACGGTGAGTTTAGTATCCGAGGCCATTGGGGTCTTCATTGGTCTAGATTCTTCTAATCCAAATTTCTTTAGCATTTCTTTGGCGTACTTAGATTGACTAAAGAAAATACCATCGTCCATTTGTTTAATTTGGAGTCCTAAAAAGAAGTTAAGTTCTCCCATCGTACTCATTTCAAACTCATCATGCATGATTTTGGCAAAGTCATCACACAATTCTTGACAAGTTGAGCCAAATATAATGTCATCAACATATATTTGTACGGTTATGAGGTGAGGACCTTTCTTCTTTGTAAAGAGTGTATTGTCTACCATTCCTATGGTATACTCATGTTTAACAAGAAACGCTTTAAGTCTATCATACCAAGCTTTGGGTGCTTGTTTGAGTCCATAAAGTGCTTTCTTAAGCTTGTAAACATGGTCCGGTTTCTCAAAATCAATGAAGCCGGGAGGTTGAGCCACATATACCTCCTCATTGATCAAACCGTTAAGAAATGCACCCTTTACATCCATTTGTTGAAGCTTAAAATCTAAGGCACAAGCGTAGGCTAAAAGGATTCTAATAGATTCTAATCTAGCTACCGGTGCATATGTCTCGTCATAATCAATCCCTTCTTGTTGATTATAGCCTTGTGCTACAAGTCTAGCTTTGTTACGAGACACAACACCATTCTCATCTAACTTATTCCTATATACCCATTTGGTTCCTATAATGGTAGAACTTCTAGGTGGAGGAACAAGTTCCCAAACATCATTGGCAACGAATTGATTCAATTCTTCTTGCATCACAATGACCCAACTCTCATCCGTCAAAGCTTCTTTAACATTCTTTGGTTCAATCAAGGAGACAAAACAAAAGAAGTTGCTTTGGTTTTGGACTTGAGATCTTAGGGTCCTTTGATTTAAGTCACCAATGACATTATTGAGAGTATGATCCCTAGACTCCTTAATGTTTACTTCCTTTTCAACACTAAGGTCTTCAACTCCTATTTTTCTAACCTCTTTGGCTTTAACTACTTCTAATTCATCCAAGTCATCATCAACCAATGGTGGTGTCTTGGGTGAAAGAGGGGTTTCATCAAAGGTTACGTTGAGTGATTCTTCAATAACCCCTGAGGTTCTATTTAGGACTATGTAGGCTTTGCTAGTTTGGGAATAACCTAAAAGGATACCTTTGTAAGACTTTGGGTCAAACTTGGTAAGGTAGTCTTTGGTGTTGAGGGTAAAGCACTTGCTTCCAAACACCCTAAAGTATTCTAATGAGGGTTTCTTACCTTTAAGAATCTCATAGGGGGTCTTTCCTAGGAAAGGTCGAATAAGAATTCGGTTGAGAATATAGGTCGATGTGTCCATGGTATTGCACCAAAACTTTTGAGGCAAAGATTGCTCGTTTAACATCGTCCTACTCATCTCTTGGAGAGTCCTATTCTTCCTTTCAACTACCTCATTTGATTGTGGAGTGCGAGGAGCCGAGAAGTTATGGGTAATACCATGAGCTTCACAAAAGGCACCAAATTGCACTTTATTATCAAATTCCCTCCCATGATCCGTCCTAATAGAAACAATTGGACATCCTAGTTGATTTTGAATTCTTCGACTAAAGATTCCGAAATGATCGAAAGCTTCATTCTTAGATGCCAAAAATCTAGTCCAAGTGAATCTAGAATAGTCATCAACTATAACTAGGGTATAAAGGTTACCTCCATAACTCCGTATGGCGGAAGGTCCAAAAAGATCCATATGTAGGAGCTCTAAGCACCGAGAGGTCGAAACCAAATTCTTGGCTTTGTGACTTGAGTGAACTTGCTTTCCAACTTTGCAAGCATCACAAAAGTGACTATCAAACTTAATATTAGGGAGGTGTCTTACCAACTCCTTAGAGACTAAAGATTGAATTAAACGCATATTAGCGTGACCTAATCTCCTATGCCAAAGAGTAGAACTATCATCTATAGTCGCAAGACATATGTTGTCTTTTGACTTCTTATTAACCTTCATAACATAAAGCCCATGCTTTCTAATACCTTTTCCAATGACCTTTCCATCTTTTACGATTTCACTGTCATGTTCCGAAAAGATAACCTTACACTTATTATCACAAAATTGACCTATACTTAAAAGGTTAAACCCTAAGTTATCTACGTGCTCAACATTTTCAATGGTCATGGAGTCAAGAGAAACCGTACCTTTGCCAATGATATTACCACGTAGACTACTAGCGAATGTGACGTTACCTCCATCATATGCTTTGTAATGCGAGAACAAACTTCGATTACCCGTCATGTGTTTAGAACATCCACTATCCTTAATCCACTCGTCGGGCTCCAAATCAATTCCCAAGCATATCTAGGTAACAACACACAAGATCAAACATTTGGTCCCCAATATCTCATGGGTCTAAAATTGTTAGTTCCAAACATCCCTTGCATTTGGTTGGGATGCATGAATGAAGGATGGGTTCCCCATGGAGAACAAAATGGAGGAGGGTAGTAATTCATGTAACCATTTTGTTGTTCATTATTTCTCCTAGGTGTATTTGATCTAGGTTTAGAGTTATGATCATTCCTTCTAGGTGTTGGGGTTTTACTTCTAGGTCGTGAATTATTTTGATTATCTCTTCTAGGCGTTGTTGTTCTACTTCTAGGCTTAGACTCATTCCGTACTCTAGGTGGAGTAGAAGACGGTCTTAATAAACTTCTATTTCCTATAAGAGGTTTACTTAATGGTTTGTAGAACTTATCAATAGCATTGTCGTCAAGTATGGGTAATTTTACCTTATTAACAATAAGATGCGTTGGTTTTTCATCTAACTTAGACTTTTCAGAAAGATCAGAATTTTCACCAAAAACATCCTCTGCCCGCGGTACCTTATCTATGGCGGTGGTTCCATATCGATAAGGAACCGCGCCATACAATCTGTTACAGCGTACAATGGGCGTTTTTTGTGAAAACCTGACTTGTTTTGGTTCACTAGTTGAGGCTTCATTTGAGTTAAAACCTAGACCAAGTCTTTCCTTAGAATGAACTTGTTTGTTTAACATATCATCAAGAGCACTAGTACCTTTCATGAACTTTTCCAATTTAATGGAGGTGCTCTTGAGATCTTCATTCTCTAATCTAAGTTTCTCACAACTTAAGCAACCTAAATCTACTTCTTTATTTTTATCAAGTATTGCCAATTTCTCCCTAAGTTCATTGATCTCATTTTCAAGCTTAGTTTTGGTTGATTTTAAGGTTTTATTCTTTTCTATGAATTTAAGACTAAGTTTGTGTAAACTATCATATTTGCCTTCAAATTCAATATCATCAAGAGTGGAACTATCATTGCTATAATATTCGGTTTCGGAATGTACCTCTTTAGAAGTGTGAGCCATAAGACATTTCTCCTCTTTGGGGTTGTGATCATCATCTTCTCTGCTATCGCTCCAAGCGCCACTAACGAACGCCGTGTGATTCTTATCACGAGCGGGCTTTGGACAATCACCAATGAAGTGATTTGGATCACCACATCTAAAGCAATTCCTATCACCTTTTTCGTTCTTGACAAACCGATTCTTTGACAATGGTTTCTTGTCATAGTTGGGTTGCCTAATGTGTTGACCTCATCTCTTGAAGAACTTCTTGAAATCTCTCACCGCCAATGCATACTCCTCGTCATCGCTTTCCGAGGAACTATCATGGTCACTTTGTGCCTTCTTGGCTTTAAGTGCAAGAGATTTCCTTTCACTCTTGGTTTTCACTAATTCCGAGTCCTTCAAAATTATCATCTCATGAACCTTCAAGTTGCCTATGAGTTCATCGAGTGATAAAGTTGAGAGATCTTTCGATTCTTCAATCGCCGTGACTTTTGCTCTCCACTTTGGATGTAAAGCCCTTAGAAACTTCCTAACATTGTTCTTGCTAGAAAAACCTTCATCAAGTGCTTTTAGACTAGTAATAATAGTGTTAAACCTAGCAAATGCACTATCAATAGTTTCATCTTCTAAGATGACAAATTGTTCATATTGTTGGACAAGAAGATCGATTATGCTTTCTTTGACTTGGCTATTACCTTGGTAGGTTACTAAAAGAGTGTTCCAAATATCTTTAGCGGTTTCACACATAAAAATTCTTTCATACTCTTTCTTAGGCAAAGCATTATAAATCACCATTTTAGCCTCATTATTTTTTGAAAGTTTCTTTTTAGTATCGTCATTAGCTTTGTCAAAAGTGACCAATTCTTTTGTTTTAGAAACTTCATTAAATTGAAAAGGTAAAAAATCACCATTGGTACTAACATGCCAAAGATCTAAATCTTTTGATTTCACATAAGTTTCAAATCTATTTTTCCAATACATAAAACTATCGGTTTCAAAAAGTGGTGGTCTTTGCATAGATTGCCCTTCTAGGTATTTGTTGGAATTCATAGATCGATTCAAGTTTTAAAATACAATATACTTTAAAAATTCTTGAGCAACCCGCTCTGATACCAATTGTAGGAACTAGAAGGGGGTTGAATAGTTTCTTATAATTTACTTGTTAAAATGTGGTTTCCAAAAATCCTTTTTCAAAAACTTAGGCTTGAGGAAATATGTGAAATCTTCTTATGCACAATATGAACAATGATAGTGTAACTAACTAATACCAATAAAAGTATATGCACAAAGAATAAAGAATAATAGTGTAACTAAGCTAATACTAACAATTGTATATGCATAAAGAATAAAGAATGTAAAGAGTTAAGGGTAAAGAAAGATCAAACCGAACACCAAGGATTTATAGTGGTTCGGCAACGAAGCTCACTCCTCGTTCCTACTCCACTCCTCGAGTACTCCTTACTCGAGAGTTCACTACACAACAAGCTCCTTATGGTGGAGAAAACCGTACACGTCGCTTAACCAATTTCCGACTCTAAGCTAAAAGTCGAGCCCTAATCGTAGCTAGGACCAATCTACACAACTATACTTAGCACATACACAACTTCCAAATAGACACAACTACTTGGATCTTCACAACTATGACACAACTACAAATGTATAAAATTGGATCTTCAATAGATCTTTGGTGGTGGACTCAACACTTCACAAGGATAGTGTTCTTCTCTTTGCACTTGGAGAGGAAGGGATGGAAGAACAAGATTCACTTCTTAAACAAGTAATAATCAAACAAATGATCAAAGATTTGAGTGATTAAAGAAGGGGTTTTGAATCTGGAAATAAATGTGCAAAAGAGGTGAGTTGAAAAGCTGAGAATGGTCCACTATTTATAGGACAAAGGGGCCAACGGCTATATCTGCCCGCGGTACCTTATCTAAGCCCGCGGTACCTTATCTAAGCCCGCGGTACCTTATCGATAAGGTACCGCCTAGGGGCTAAGGTACCGCCGGACTAGACTCCGCTCCCTTTTTGTCCTTTAGTGGTGGAGGTCATATCTGGCTTAAAAAATATCCTGATAGAATATTCCTAACCAAATAAGAATATGCCATTTTCAAATTTTCAAATAATTAATTTAATAAAACATTTTCTTAAAAAGAAAGTTTAATAAAAACTTGTCACACTTAATAAAAAGTGAGTTTTAAGAAAAGATTAAATCACTTGATCACTTGATTAAGGTTTGTACTTGTTTATCCATACCTTAAGTGAAAATGGGTAAAATGAAAAATACTTGAACTCAAGAATTTGTTTTTCGTTGTTTTCGTAAATGCTTGTTTTTACATATTGTCGTAATCAAAACAAAGCGAGACCGAAAAATGCAAGTAACGTTTTAGGCATATTGCATTAACAACCCTCACCCCAATCACCATCGCCGACACCACCACCACCACCATCCACCCCACAACACCCTATGGTTACACGTTCTAAAGTCAGAACTGTAAAACCTAACCCCAAATATAACTTTAGTGTTACAAATCCTCGCCTATCCCCAAGTTACCTTTCCATGCTTTACGAGACCCCAACTGGAAACATGCTACGCGTGACGAATATAAAACACACAGCGACAAAAAAAAACTTAGGTACTTGTCCCTCGCCCACCAAATGTCAACATTGTCCGCTCTATGTGGTTATACAAACACAAATATAATGCGGCGGGTCATTAAGTCGGTACAAAGCCTGACTAGTTGCAGAAGGTCGTAGTCAACAACAAGGTATCGACTGCGATGAGACATTTAGCCCTGTTGTCAAACCTGCTACCATACGCATTGTTCTTAGCCTTTCGGTTTCACGAGAGTGGCCTATCCATCAACTAGACGTGAAGAATGCATTTCTTCATGACCATCTTAAAGAGACGGTCTACATGCACCAGCAACATGGATTTACTAATTCAACCCATCCTGATTATGTTTGCCTTCTGCCAAAATCACTCTATGGCCTTAAACAGCCCCCCTCCCCCCCCCCCCCCCCGAGCTTGGTTTCAGCGATTTTCCAGCTATGCCACTCGAGTCAGTTTCCATCACAGCAAAACCGACTCGTCTCTTTTCATCACAAGGGGCCAGGCACAACTTACTTACTACTTTACGTAAATGATATCATTCTTACATCTTGTTCTACTCTCTCTTGCAACAAATTATCTCTTTGCTTCATGGGGAATTTGCTATGAATCATTCTTAATGCTCAATTGTAACCATTGCAGGACTCCAGTCAACATCAAAAAGAAGCTTGGACTGGTGATCCTACTTTATATCACAGTCTTGCCGGATCGCTTCAGTACCTTACCTTTACCCGACCCGATTTGTCATATGCAGTTCAACAATTATGTCTTTACATGCATAGTCCTCAAGAGCCACACCTTAATGCTATGAAGCGTGTCCTCCGTTATCTTCGAGGAACCATTGATCTTGGATTACAGCTATTTCGGTCTAAGACATCACAACTTATTGCTTATTCTGATGCTGACTGGACAGGTTGTCTGGCTACACGTCGGTCTACATCTGGATACTGTGTTTTTCTAGGTGACAACCTCCTGCGTGGTCTCCATACGCCAAGACACATTGTCTCGATCTAGTGCCGAGGCCGAATATCGAGGGGTTGCAAATGCCGTAGCTGAGACATCTTGGGTTTGCAACCTCCTTCGTGAGTTACATATACCTATTTCTACTGCCACCTTAGTCTATTGTGACGATATTAGCGCGATATATATGTCGGCAAATCCGGTGCAACATCAGCGCACCAAGCATATCGAGATCGACATACATTTTGTTCGAGAAAAGGTGGCAGCTGGACATGTGCGTGTTCTTCATGTACCATCACATTTTCAGTATGCAGACATCTTCACAAAAGGACTTCCTTACCACCTATTTGCAAATTTTATATCCAGTTTGAGCATTTGTAAATCTCCAGCTCCAACCGCGGGGGAGTATTAGTCAATATATTATGTCAATCAATTAGCTGTAATTTACCTAGTCATCATTATCTGTACATTGATTAGATGAGTTGTAATCTTGTGTCTTAGGCTCAAGCATATCCCTTTTAATCTATATATACTGTATACCTATGTGAAGAAAGGCAAAAAAAAACCATTATCATTTTATAAACTTTCACTAATTAGTGTCATCTATTAGCATAAGAGTAATGCTAAATCATCCTACCAAATATGCCTACATATATGCCTACCCATGCAATCATATAACATGTGTAGTGCACTAGTTCTCTCTCTTAATTTCATTCATTGATCTTTCCACTTGTCTTAATTTCATGAGTAGGAGGATATGTAGGAACAAAAAGTAGGAAGAACAATCATTTCTCTTAGCATAACCATTGATTGAGTTATATACAACCCTTTAAATAATGACTAGTAAACCGGTCTCAATCATGATTCTAAAGGATAGGCACTAAGGCCCGATGAGTAACATCTACATTACAAAATAAACGCAGGCGTCGATCCTAGGCTTGATGTGGATTGAGGTGTGAAAGGCATAACGTGGGATGAATTTTTTAAAGTGTTTAGAAGATTGTTTAATATAGACATTTAGACTGGATTTTAATTCCATATTTACTAATCATGCAATCATAAAATGTGATGTAAATGTTAAATCAATAGATATTATTTTCTACTTTAAGTGACGTTTTAAACTAAAATATATTATGACGTTAAGTCTCAAGCTAAAGCTTGAGACTTATACAACTAAAGTTTGTATTAAAATACAATTGTTTAGTACAAGATTTTAAATACCAATTAAATTATAAGATGTGCAAATCATTATGTCTTAAAAAATTTTTTTTTTGAACAAAGGAAAAATAGAGTTTACAAACCTATAAAAAAAAAAAAAGAAAAAAAAAGAGTTTACAACTATTTTGACTGTTCAATAAAAAAAAAACCAAAGGAGTAGCGTTTGGCGCATTACCGGTGAACAAATAAAACCACAACAGATGTCAATCCCTTATTGGATCACAAGAATCACAAAAGACAAAAACAAAAAAGCAATATGCACAATACGCTATAAAACTTGTACGTTAGAACCCCTTTCAACTTATTTCCATATACAGTACCACCACCTGGTTCATTCCTAAACCCTCGTCACATTTTTTACTACTTTTATAAACCAAAAAAGAAAGGGGTTTGTTTTTTTTTCATTTCATTAGTTAGGTAAAGAAAGATGGAAGGAAATGATGAAGAAGAAAATAATAAGAACGAGTTTATAAAGATGCTGTTTTCATGGTCCATTGATGACATCTTTAATGAAAATCTTTATAAAAATGAGGTTTTTTTTACTACTAATTTTTTACCTTATTTTTTTTTAATGATTTTGTTACAGTTTGTATTTCTTTGATTTTTGTATGTTAGCCTTATTTGTTTGGGGATTTTGTTTAGCTTACTTTCGCGCTTATTTTCGCAACCCGGGGCTTATTTTCCATATGTAAGTCATAATAAGCTTACAAGTAAAACAAAATCAACCTATGAAATATAACTCGGCTAAAATAACCTCCTTAAGCTAATATAAGGGTCTTTCTTTAGCTTCAGGGCTCTTTGTTTTAGCTTATATAAGGTACGCTCATTTCGGCTTATATAGCATAAGCCTCAATTTGGTGGCTTATTTGGAGACTTATGCGCTTATATAAGTTTATTATGATATAATAAACTTACATAAGCCCATAAGTCTCCAAATAAGCTTAAAAAATTAGGGTTTATGAAATATAAGCCCAAATATGGCTTCTTTTTTGCTTATATAACATAATCCCCAATTTTGTGGCTTATTTTCAGACTTAAGGTTAATATAAGTATATCATGATATAATAAACTTGTATAAAGCCCATAAGTCTCCAAATAAGCCACAATATTGAGGCTTATGTTATATAAGCCGAAACAGGCTTACATTATATAAGGCAATCCAAACAGCCCTTTATTTTATTCTGCTTAATTTTTTTCCCCAAAGTTATTGAAGCTTATTTTCCAGTTTTAAGCATAATAAGCTTTTGGTTGGGTGTATGGAAATAAGCCATAAAAAATAAGCTGATAAGCTAGAAAATAACATAAGACAAACACCCCATATTATGTCTTGCTTGGGGATGTTTTTTATTTTTATTTTGTTGCTGCCTCTAATTTTACATGTGGATATGTCTTATTCTTTAAACACTTTGTGTATGAAGTATGAAATGATCCTAAGCTATTTTATTCAAATTTCATTGAATCAAGTTTTTTGTTTATCCGGATACTGCATCAGTGTTTGATTTTTATTTTTGTTTTATTTTAGTGCTTGACTGCTTATGTTTAAAGTAGACAAACGTATTTGAATGGCGGGATGAAACTTATTGTATGGCTAAATAAGTAGAATAGCATCCACTTATTTTCAAAGTAATGCTTGGATGCAACTTCTTGTATGGTTAAATAAGTACTATCGCATAAATTAAGTAAGTTAGGATCTGCGTTTTTCTTTAAGCGAACAAACATTTCTGAGTGTTTGGATGAAACTTCTTAATAAACACTATTTAGCATTTGCATATATTTAAATCAGTTTGCGATAAGAAACACAAATACCATCTGCATATCTCAAAACCAGTTGAAAGTAAGGAAAAACCCAAACACCCCAACAAAATATATAGTTCATGAAAGTTTGACCCATCTGACTTAAAAGTCAACTTATAATCCTTAATTTTTGACTAGAAGATTTGCTGTTGTTTTTTGTTTCTTATGCAGATTGTTTATTTTGAAAAATAGCAAGCATATACATGTTGAGAGTTGAGACTTTCTCATACTACAAAACTGCTCCGTACTATAAATTTGTTTGTTTCATTACTTGGTTTGCTTCTTGGTGAATATCCTTCACTATTTGACTAAAAACGGTGCGAAATTATCTTGTTTTGTTCCATGGTTGGAAGAGGTGTTGTATAACTCTTGTAATATTTTTGTATTGTTTTGGATAGTCATTTCATTACACGAATGTAACGACATCCATGCTTCATTTTGTAGGTGGAGAATCTACCACTTACTTTCGAGTCTGAAGAGCACTATTTTGCCTCTTTTGTTTATCCTTTGCTAGAAGAAACACGTGCTGATCTTGCTTCTTCCATGGAGATCATCTACAGAGCTCCATTTTCTGAAATTTTATCATTGAACGAGTCCAAATGTGGTGAAAAGATGGCCTACGATGTTATTGCTGGTCCTTGGAAGAATCAGTTTAGTGAACGTGGCAAAGATGCTTACTGCACGTTACCTGGTGATCTGCTTATTTTAGTAGATGGGAAACCTGAATCCATTTCTGACTTGCAGCGCGTGGGAAGAACATGGACTCTTTCATTGGTTAAATGTAATGAAGAGGACAGTACATCTTTAACAGTTAAGGCTTCAAAACCGATTGAATTTCAAGAGGGGATGTTTGCTGTTTTTGTGATGAATATAACAACTCAGAAAAGAATATGGAATTCATTGCACATACATAGAAATCTGAATATCATTAAAGAGGTTCTTTACTCTCATTCCGCGGTAAGAAGTTTGTAGAATAAATTTTTTAATAAATTTTCCTTTTTCCCAGTGATGATCTCGTTATTAATTATGGATATGCTGTGTACAGGGTAATGAGAGCTGCAATATATGTTCAATTGGTTATGATAGTATTTCATCTCAAAGATATGATCAACAACTTTTGGTTAATCTGAATGAGTCCCAAAGGGCGGCAATCATGGTAACCCTTTGTAAAATGCAATGTTGCCATGGTTCATCTGTGGAACAAATATGGGGACCACCGGGTACAGGGAAAACCATGACAGTCAGTGTTTTGCTTTTTATGCTCTCGCAAATGAACCACAGGACCATTGCATGTGCTCCAACGAATGTGTTTATAGTACAGCTAGCCTCACGTTTTCTAAGGTTAAGAGAATCATTCAAAGTCACAACTGCAAGTGGTGATTATTTCTGTCCCGTTGGAGATGTGATCTTGTTTGGCACAAAGGAGAGGTTGAATGTTAGTACTGATATTGAAGAAATCTTTCTAGAGTATCGGGTTAAGAGACTTATAGAGTGTCTAGGGCCGGTGACTGGTTGGAAGCATTGCATAAGATCTATGATCGATATATTGGAAAACTGCGTTTCTGAATATTACATTTTTGTAGAAAATGAGCTGCTTAAAGAGAAAAAACAAGAAGTTAAACCATTCACCAAATTTGTACGAGATAGGTTCAATTGTTGTGCACTACCACTCAGAAGGTGTATTGTTACATTCTGTACTCATATCTCGAGAAGTTTCATAGGGGAATACAATTTCCAGAATATGATCTCTCTTTTGGATTATTTGAGTTCCTTGGAATCATTGTTGTTTCACGAGAATGTGGTGTCGGAAGAACTTCAAGACCTTTTCAGTTCTAAACCATTGCAAGATGATATGTCCTCTATCAGTTTCTTTAGAGCCAGGTCTCTATATGTTCTTACAACTCTGCAGCAATCTCTTGATGAGCTCACTCTCCCATCTTTTTCAAACAAATATGCAATTACGCAGTTTTGTTTTGAAAGAGCTTCTGTTATATTTTGCACAACTTCAAGTTCCAACAAGTTGCATGCTGTCAATATGGAGCCTTTGGATATACTGGTCATAGACGAAGCTGCTCAATTGAAAGAGGCAGAGTCCATCATTTCCCTTCAACTTCCGGGATTGAAGCATGCTATTCTTATTGGAGATGAGCACCAATTACCTGCAGTGGTTAATAGCAACGTAAGTCTTTAATTATTGATGAACCTCAAGACTATATTATACATTTTAGTTCTAAAGCTATATTTTGATGGACTACATGTTTGTGGACAGATCTGTATTGAATCTGGTTTTGGAAGGAGCTTATTTGACCGATTAAGTTCTTTGGGTCATTCAAAGCATCTGCTTAATGTTCAGTACAGAATGCATCCTTCCATCAGTGTCTTCCCAAATCGAATGTTTTATCAGAATCAAATTCAAGATGCACCGAATGTGCTCTCCATAAGTCATGAAAAGACATATCTTCCAGGACAAATGTTCGGATCCTATTCATTTATAAATGTTGTGGGTGGAAGAGAAGAAAAAGATGAAAATGGAAGAAGCCGAAGAAACATGGCTGAGGTTGCTATTGTGCTTAAAATTGTACAAAATCTCTATAGAGGTGTGCATTTTGGTTTCATTTCATATTTTTAACAATTTTTTTCTTGTGGTCAAATTTCCTTAAGTTTAAACTATTCTTTCACATTTATAGCATGGAAGGACTCAAAGCAGACACTTACTATTGGTGTTATATCTCCCTATGCTGCCCAAGTTGTTTCCATTCGAGAAAAACTTGCTCACAAGTACGATAAACTTGATGGATTTTTAGTAACGGTGAAATCAGTTGACGGGTTTCAGGGTGGGGAAGAAGATATAGTTATTGTATCCACGGTACGATCCAACAGCAATGGGTCTGTTGGCTCCATATCTAGTCCTCAAAGGACTAATGTTGCCTTGACCAGAGCACGGTATTGGATTCACTAATTCATTATTTTTAATAAATTACATTTTTATTTTCTAAAGAAGTATGAATATTGTCTTCCTCTTTTGTGTAGACATTGTCTTTGGATCTTGGGAAATGAAAGAACCTTGGCAAATAGTGACTCTGTATGGAAAGAATTAGTCTGTGATGCAAGAAATCGCCATTGTCTGTTTGATGCCGATGCTGATGAATGCTTAAAGATGACAATTATAGCAGCAAAGAAAGAATTAGATCAGCTTGATGACCTGGTTAACGGGAATAGTGTACTCTTTAAACATGCAAAATGGAAGGTGTGTAATTACTATTTTTCCACTCTGTATCATTATGCAACATCCTACATCATTTCCTAGTGTTTGTTGAACTTTATGCCATCAGGTTCTCTTTAGTGACGATTTCAGAAGGTCGTTTGGAAAGCTGATGGGTTCTCGCTTGAAAAAGCTTGTTTTGAATCTCTTGCTGAAACTATCTAGTGGCTGGCGGCCCAAGAACAAAAGTGTGGACTTATGCTTTGAAACTTCTTCACAAATTCTGAAACAGTTCAAGGTTGAAGGGTTGTATGTTATTTGCACTATCGATATCATTAAAGAAGTCAACTACGTACAGGTTTTGAAGGTTTGGGAAATATTAGCCTTAGAGGAGATACCGAAACTCAGAAAACGACTCGAGGGCGTATATTCTGCATACACAAATGATTTTAATAATAGGTGCACAGAAAAATGTTTAGAGGGGTATGTTCCTTTGTTGTCTACTGAATTTTACTTCTTAAAGTAATGAGTGTATTATACATGTTTGATTCCATTTCGGGTATATTTTTCAGGAACTTGGAAGTTCCAAGAACTTGGCCCGTGTCCCAAAAAATTATCAGATTTCGTTATCTAAGTGACCGTGAAGATGAAAGTGAAGTGAGTGTAAAACCTAATGATGCTAGAAATTATGTTGAAAACGCAAAAGTAAGCGAAAGCTTACTGCTCATGAAGTTTTACTCGTTGTCATGTGGGGTCGTGAGCCATTTGCTTTCTGGTAAAGAAGTTGATCTTCCCATGCAAGTTACTGATGAACAAATGGACATGATTTCATCTCGCAAAACTTCATTTATAACTGGGCGATCAGGAACCGGAAAAACTACTGTTCTTACTACGAAGTTGTTCCAACACGAACAGAAATTTCGCATTGCTTCAGATGGGATTCAGGAAGGAGAGAGCAGCCAGTTTAGAGAAGCCGAAGCTGTTGATGATCATAAAGATTGCAAAACGCGTGGTCTTCGCCAGCTTTTTGTGACCGTCAGCCCACACTTATGCTATGCTGTAAAACAAAATGTTTCCCAGCTTACAAGGTGCGGAAATACTCGTTTTTCGTCCCCTTTTTACATTTTTTGTTGTCTATTTCTGACTTTATGAATTTATATCTTTAACAGTATTTCAAGTAACGGGAATTCAGTAGCAGAGATCAATCTTGATGATACAGATGTCATTACATCAGAATTTAATGATATTCCAGACACATTAATTAACATCCCCGTAAAAAGTTACCCTCTCGTTATAACCTTTCAAAAGTTTCTGATGATGCTGGATGGTACATTGGGGAATTCGTTCTTTAATAGATTTCCTGAGGCGAGAGAAGGTTCTCATGGCAACACTATAAGTACAAGATCTGTTGAATTGCAAACTTTAATAAGATTAAGGGAGGTTACATTTGACAGATTTCGTTTAGTTTATTGGCCCCACTTTAACTCAGATTTTACAAAGAAGCTTAATTGTTCCAGGGTTTTCACCGAAATTATTTCTCATATAAAAGGAGGTTTGCAAGCTGGGGAATGCAGTGATGGAAAGTTAAGCTATGAGGGTTATTCTTTATTGGCAGAAAGTCGTTCTTCCACTTTAACAAAAGAGAAAAGAGATATTGTTTACAAACTCTTTCAAGCCTATGAAACAATGAAGACTGCACATGGAGAGTTCGATTTGGGAGATTTTGTAAATGACATTCATCGTAGGCTTAAAAATGGGGAATATGGAGGTGATCAAATGGATTTTGTATACATCGATGAAGTGCAAGATCTTAGTATGAGACAAATTTCTCTTTTCAAATATATTTCCCAAAATGTTGACGAGGGCTTTGTATTTGCGGGTGATACTGCACAGACAATTGCAAGAGGAATTGACTTTAGGTTTCAAGAAATACGACATCTGTTCTATAAGGAGTTCTTAAGCGCTGGAACATCTGGAAAACAAGGAAGAGGTCGTTTGTCTGAGATTTTTCAGTTAAAACAGAACTTCAGAACTCATGCTGGTGTGCTCGATTTAGCTCAGAGTGTCATTGACATTTTATACTGTTACTTTGTTCACTCAATTGACAATCTAGAGCCTGAAACTAGTCTTGTTTCTGGAGAAGCTCCTGTTTTACTGGAATCTGGTAATGACGAAAATGCAATTGTAACAATCTTCGGTGGCGGTGAAATTAGTGGAGAAGTTGCAGGGTTTGGTGCTCAACAAGTCATATTGGTACGTGATGAACGTGCAAAGACTGAAATTTGTGAATACGTTGGAAGACAAGCTCTTGTTCTCACTATACTGGAGTGTAAGGGACTTGAATTTCACGTAAGTACCTTAATTATATTCTGCTAATAACTTTTTTCACAAAAAGTTTATTGATAAACGTATTTTTAAATTTTAGGACGTATTGTTGTACAACTTTTTTGGGACATCCCCTTTGAAAGACCAGTGGAGAGTTATATATGGATACATGAAAAAATATGATTGGCTTGATGAGAAACTTCCTCAATCTTTCCCTACATTTACCGAGGCAAGACATGGTGTTTTATGTTCCGAACTGAAACAATTATATGTGGCTATTACTCGAACGAGGCAAAGGCTATGGATATGTGAGAACAAAGAGGAGCTCTCAAAGCCAATGTTTGACTACTGGAAAATGAGGGGACTTGTTCAAATCAGAAAGCTGGATGATTCAGTGGCACAGGCTATGCGGGTTGCTAGTAGCCCAGACGAGTGGCGGGAGCGTGGTAAAAAGGTTAATTTTCTTATATCTATTACTGCTGTAGTTTTCTTATGATTTACTTTTATTCCATTATTTGACATGTCCACCATATGTTTTTCAGTTTTTTTATGAGAACAATTTTGTGATGGCGACGATGAGTTTTGAGAGAGCAGGAGACACGATGTGGGAAAAACTGGCAAAAGCCTCTGGTCTGAGAGCATCTGCTGATCAAATGCGGGGAACAAATCATGAAGCTTTTAAAAGTTATGTTAGAGAAGCAGCAGGAATATTCGAGTCTATTGGGAAATTTGAATCTGCAGCTTCATGTTATTGTGATTTGGGGGAGTACCAAAAAGCTGGTAAAACATAAATCGGTGCCTGTATTGGATTTCGGTTGTATTTGATTTCACATGGGTCAAACAAAAGGAATTAACTAATAGGGTAACGGGTTTAAATGGGTCTTTTAAAGGAATTAGTGAAAGGTGAACGGGTCAAATGGGTCATACTGTTTAACAATTGCCTAAGTTTGATTTTTATAAGTATATAGCGTTCCATTATTTTTACTCAAAGATTTGGATCAGTGCTTAACTAATATAACTATTTGGAACATTATCCGACTCGACCATTTTGCAACTCTTAAGTTGAAGTCTTGTGTTTGTGTAGGAAAGATCTATTTGTCCAAATGTGAAAAGATTGATGCAGCAGCAGAGTGTTTCACTCTATCAGGCTGTTATAGTGATGCAGCGGAGGCTTACGCCAAGGGAGATATGTTTTCAAACTGTCTTTCAGTGTGCATAAAAGGAAAGCTTTTTGATAAAGGCATGCAGTATATTGAATACTGGAAAGAACATGTTAATGTCAGAAGTATGGAAATACGGAAAATTGAGCAGGAATTCTTAGAAAGTGGGGCTCTGGATTACCATCAGCATAAGGATCCTAAATCCATGATGAAATTTGTCAGAGCGTTTTCTTCTATGAAGTCTAAACGAGCATTCTTGAGGTCTTTAGGCCGCCTTGACGACCTTTTATCATTGGAAGAAGAATCATGCCACTTTCTTGAAGCGGCTGAGCTGGCAAGGTCATTAGGTGATGTTTTAAAAGAAGCTGATCTTTGCGAGAAGGCTGGACATTTTAGGGAGGCCACCGATCTGGTAGTTTGGTATGTACTTCTTAACTCAGTATGGGGAAATGGAAACAAAGGTTGGCCATTGAAGCAGTTTCCTCAGAAGGAAGAACTATGTAATAAAGCAAAGTCGCTTGCAAAACAGGATTCAGACAAGTACTATGATTTTGTTTGTAATGAGCTTAATCTACTATCTGATCAGCATAGTAGCTTGACTGAACTGAAAAAAGATTTAGACGCTTCCAAGGAAAACAAGAGCCTGAGGGGAGAAATTTTGTCGATCAGGAAAATCCTGGATGCTCATTTTCGTCTAAGTTCTTCTAAGTACGAGTGGGAGGACGAGCAACCACTTGATATAGATAAACATTGTGAAGACAAAATGTTTTGGAACCGGGTTTCTGTTACAACCCTGATTTATTATTGGAATTTTTGGAAGGCATATGTTAGTGAAGTTTTTCTCAACGAAGATCGATATAATGATGGCGATTTTATTGATTATATTTTACTTTATTTTGGTGCGAGGAAACATCAGGTAGATGGTTTAGTTTACCAGTTAGTATTCAAGGATGCTCATTGGATTCGAAATACTAGTCGCAAGGGTCTTCGTAGGGACGGGGAGTTTCTAACTATGGATCTAACAGAATTGGTGCCAGCTATTCGGTCTTATTGGGAGTCGGAATTACTTTCTGTGGGTATTAAGGTACTCAAAACTCTTAATGGTCTCTACCAGTTAAAGTCAAACGGTTCGGCTTTTCACCAAGGCGTATCTCTTCTTCACATTAATTACGTTTCCAACTTTCTGTGCCACCACAAGCATTTTTATCTCACTCCCCCTGACGACAAGTTGGTAGAAAGTTCTATGATAAAATCCAGTGTAGCTTATGTTGATCTTATGTTTCCTTTAGACTGGCGAAAATCAATGTCTGAGGACTTCATTTGTTTAAGAACGAGTGATCTTTCCGTCGAAATGCTTAATGCGATTATTCTTCGAACTGTTGATGTCATAGGTGACATGGTCCTCGACTTTTGGACAATCGGGAGGGTGATGATGATATGTCTTGATTTCAGAATATCTGTATCAGCAGTTTATGAGAATATGATTAAAAATCTTGAATCGAAACCTATGTGGAAGTTATTTGTTGGAAAACTTAGAGATGTTGGCTTTAGAGAAGATCTTGTTCTTCCAGAATTCATGCTTGCTCTGATTGATGCTTTTAGAGCCAATCCGTTGGTTTATCGCGGCATCTTTTCACCGGACTGTTTCGTGCGTCTTTTTGACCGACTTATTTTTGTGGCATCTTGGTTATGTCAATCCTTTTACACTACTAAGTCTTCTTTTGCTGGATGGTTTACACATCTTCACTCCACTAAATTGAGCCCAAAACCGGAAATTTCAAAGCGTATTATAAGCAATTTTGTTGAAATAGTCCAAACAATCCTCTATGATAAAAGAAAAACTTTCGCTTGGTGCAGATTATCAAGTGCTGATTGCTCATTTTATCATAAACTTTTATCATTGAAGCTAGTTATGATGTTGGCTTTAATTATTCTGGAAGAATCGGATTACTCACAAGTACTACTTGCTTTGCTAATGGGTAGCAGCAATATCACGGATTTGCTTCCAAGGAAGTTTGTTTCTAGTCTATTAAGGAGAAGGAAGGGCCGTTCTTTGAACTTAAATCCAGAAGTTGTTGCAGAAGCGTTTACGAGTGTAGAGGATCCTCTCGTGATTGTATGCAGGGGAGAGTTGAGTCCTAAAATCCATGCTCCTTGTGCTATATTTGTGGACCTTAACAAATCTAAAGAGGAGATAATGCGCGTGCTGTTTCCAAGGAAGAATACAGATAGTGTCAACTCTGCTTCTCACAATGTTGACGTAACACGTGATGATGCAGTCGTTGAAGTGGGTTTAGAAAGTCAAAGTGGTGAAGGTAGCACGCAGGATGGTGAAAACAAGATTGCGGAGGGAAACAACAAGGGGAAGAAGGGTAAACACATCAAAGGTAAAAAGAAATGACGGGATAAATAGGCCTGATAATCATATTGCTGTAAGCTTTTCGATTAGCCCTTTTGAGAACACTTCTGATTTCAATCTCATCACGATAAAACTTTAACTGATTGTCTATTTTGAATCAAATTTGAAAGATGTTTAATGTTGTCATCTCTTGCGTTTATAAGCTGTTGATTTTTTATTAAATGTGTTGCATATTACTAAGACTAAGAAAGTTAAGGGCATGTTTGGTAAAAAGAATTTTAGAGAATTAAAATGAATTAGGGATTAGAAATGAAGAGAAATGGAATTGGTCTAAAATTTAGTTGAATTCTATTGTTTGGTAAAAAAAAAAAAAAGTGACTCGAGAAATCTAGAAAAAGAAAAATTACTTTGATAAAATCAGAAAATTACATGTATTTATCTGGATTACAAACACTCTTTGTTTAACGATTCATTATCAAAATTTGAATAAAACTTGAGCAACAGATCGCAAACATCTACACAACAATATCGAATA
Organism: Glebionis coronaria; assembly: GCA_025667525.1. Lineage (NCBI taxonomy): Eukaryota > Viridiplantae > Streptophyta > Magnoliopsida > Asterales > Asteraceae > Glebionis > Glebionis coronaria. The sequence goes on from CM046882.1 coordinate 519,992,361, forward strand.
AAAAAATGCTTAAAATTGGTGTAAATTTTTTTTTTTTATTGAATAGTTAATTATGATTTAATTAAAAATCTTTAAATTGGTTAATTATATGTTATTAGATCCATAATTTTCTTGAACAAATGAGTTTGCATGCTTTTTAGGTCATAGCAAAACGTTAATTACAATTACATGTGCAATTTACGTGTTTTTCGATATTTATAGTTTAAATCCATGAATCATGATTAATAGTTGTTATAATGCATGATTTAGATGCTTAACATGTTTTGGGATTCCTATGTGATAAGATAACGCTAATTGGATTGGTGTATGCATGCTAAAGGGGAGTTTTATAAAATTGTTTTAGGGCTGCGATTTTAGACACCCAAACAAAAAATGATTTTTATAAAATAATTTGTACACTTTTGAGGGCCGATTCCTTGATGGACACTAAAAACTCGATTTTACACAACTTTTTAAGTTTAACCGAAAGCTGGGGAAGACTTCTTCCTGCCGGTTTTTTGCTTGCAAAACAGACGCAGCCTAAAATCTTAAAAATTGAAATTTCTAGATTTTTCTAAATTTAGTGCCCTAAAATAAGTTATTTTTGGAAATTTTTATCCTATTTGTAGTTTATATGTGATATGTTAGTTATGTTTATATTCTTGCTTAATTGTTATCTTGTGAATAAATGTACAATATTTATCAAGAATTAAATCGGACTAACTAGGGTAAGTAAATATTTGGTCTTTGACTGAATATCTTATTTACTATATAAAAAACTAGCTTTAATTTTATTTTTGTAAAGTTTTAGTTAGATAACACTAGACTAGAAAAGACGGATCTCTACGAGTTCCTAAAGAATAAGGGCTCTTAACAAGCTTCTGCAACTGGCTAGCTTCTCTGGTTCTTTTCTGTGTATCTTCCAAGACACCTTAGAATCAAATGTGACCGTAGCAAGGTTCGGTTGAGTTTTCCATTGGTGCTCGCAAGAGATGTGAGGAAAACGATCGAACAAACCCATGGCACTTTATAAAGCCTAGTATAATGTTTTAAAACAATGGGTAGCTCGGTTTTGAATTATCGGTGGATTCATGAAACCAAGACTTATGTTCTATTTAAGGAAAGTTTTAAAATATGGTAAATTCATTGTTTTAGTAACTTGTTATAAAAGGAAGTATTACATGTTTCCTTTTATACGAATTTTGTCATGATTTTTAAAATTATTAATACCCATTTAAGTAAGTTTTGTACTAACCAATGTATAAGTCACTTGTCTTGGTTATGTCATCGAAGACAGTCTTAAGGCTTAACCAAGATAAGGCGATACAATAACCAAGGGTCAGACCTGAAGGTTATATAATCGTAGACTAATATTGGATGACTTACGTCGTGTATTTTAGTCAGACCTTAAGCACGAAGTACGAGGTGAGGCAAACATGACATGACTACGTTTATGCTAGATATTGTAGTCATGACCTCATTTTGGCTAAGAGTTGCACCGGTGGCAATTATCATTCAAATATTACATTTTGAATTATTTTGTTTCTAGTAGATCAACTACATTGACGAAATAAGTTCAAGTTGGGTCTTAGGCTCTTTATAAAATTAATTTTTCAACTTGGGTAGTTAATTTTGTGAGAAACTTATTGTTGAAAATACTAATATTTATAGAACTTTATTTTGTAGATGGTATTGCCCAAAACAAGGAACCTACACTAAGGTCAACTTGATCGAATTTTAGTAACTGGTATTGAAACTTGAGAATTTGCCTCAAGTATGAAGATAAGATGAAATTCATTGAACAACCTCTTGGAGAGGTCCCTAATCCTGATAATGCTACTGAGGCTCAAGTAAATGAGTAGGGCTGAGCAGGCCCGACCGAACCGAACAAACTGATTGTCCCGATCCCGAAACCGACTGATTCGGTTCGGTAGTCGGTTTATAAAATGGGTCTATTTCGGTATCGGGTCGGTTCGGTCCAAAAACCGTCGACAGCCCGACATGGCCCGATTTACCCGAAATATTAAAAACCCTACTTACTCTATTACTCTTTCTTTCTCAGCCGTTTTCTAATTTCTATCTTCTCTCTCATTCTCTGTCACTCTCTTAAAAAAAAAGGGAAGAACAATAAACAAATTAACAAAATGAGCAATCCAATGGATCAAGAATTGAATCAAGATGCACAAATACCCCAACAAAATAACGTTTTTGAATCAATTTCATCATCTCTACCCGTATTTGGATCCTTTTCGACTCAACAAAACACCATCAATGTTGAGGTAATTTTTTTTTAATTAATAATTATTTTCATTCGGTTTTAATTAGTAAATTAGATAATAATTAACAGTTTAACACCCATTTGTCCATTTTTTCATTCTTATGCAATTAGTTATTTTTTTTAATATATATTTTAGGCTTAAATATATTCTTTTAATTAGTATTAACACACGAATTTAATTACTATAAGAATCAGTTACTTTCTTTAATTTTTTAATTGAATTTCTAAAATCATAATCAACACGAATTTAATTTTTAACACACGAATTTAAGTAGTTTAATACTTTAATTCCACACGAATTTAATTAGTTATTTTTTTAATTCCACACGGATTTAATTTTTTTTGTTTAATTATACACTTTTTTCATTCTTATGCAAGTGATAAACCCACTGATTTGTTTAATTTCACACGAATTTACTTTTGTTTAATTTTTTTTTGTTTAATTGTACCATTGTTTTTGTACCACTGTTGCCACTGTTTTGATTACTTGTTAATAATACTTTGTTAACCCACTATTTTTTTTGTAGGATGATACCAAAGACGTGGAGACTATTGGCAATGAAGATAAGAAACGCAAAAGAAAAGCCCCATCAAATCCAAGGAGACTAAAAGCCGAATGTTGGAAATACTTTGATCAAAAGTTTGAAAATGATGAAGATGGGGTACTTATTAAGATGGCATATTGCAAATGGTGTCCAGCGGTTTTCAAAGCCGACTCTCATAAACATGGTACGCGCCACTTAAACAACCATTATGTTAATTGTGATGAAAATCCCGATGTTGAGAAGATTAAGAAACAAAAAAAGCTAGCATTTAAGAAAAAGATTTGTGAGAACGATGAGGGTGGTACTAGTAGTGGGATTTTAGAAACGTGGAAGTATAATGAAAAAGTAATCAAAGAATCATTGATTAGGATGTTCATTCTTGCCGAGCTTCCTTTTAAGTTTGTAGAAAACCCGGCATTCATTCAGTTCGTTTCGGACTTGCAACCTAGATACCATGTGCCCTCCCGTTTTACTGTTGCCAGGGATATTGCTAAGTTTTATCTAGAAGAGAGGAAGAGCCTATTGAAATACTTAAGCAATGATTCCACCACGGTCCATTTAACCACCGATACTTGGACTTCTAGTTGTAAAATAATGAACTTTATGGTTTTAACCGCACACTTCATAGACGATGAGTGGGTTATGCACAAAAGGATAATAAATTTTAGACCAATTCATAGTCATAGAGGGGTGGATATTGGTAGGGCTCTTTTGGAATGTATAAACGGATGGGGTTTAAAGAATGTTATGACGGTGACGGTTGATAATATTTCTTCAAATGACAAAGCCCTCGAGTACTTGGTAGAGAATTTACCAAGTAAGTATGATAATGGGAAACATTTCCACATAAGGTGTATGGCTCATATCTTAAACCTAATTGTCAAAGATGGTTTAAAAACGTACCAAAAAGAAGTTGATACCATAGCCTTAGCCGTGAAATACATAAAACACTCGAGCCAAAGAGTTTCTAACTTTAAAGAAAGTGTTGAAAAGACTACCGATTCAAAAAAGTTTTTGACTTCCGAATGCCCTACACGATGGAATTCAACACATGATATGTTGAAAACCGCCATTGAGTTAAAAGATGCTTTTGTTGATTATGATTTTAGAAACTCTAATTTTGCACGAGACTTGGAGGAAACACCAAAGCGGGCTGATTTTGCGGTTTGTAAGAAGGTAGTTCAATTTTTGGAAAAATTTAAGGAAACTACCGAACTTGTGTCAAACGTATCAAATCCGGTTGCTCATTTGTGGTTTGGAGAGGTACTTGATATTGATAAGCATCTTCGTGAGTGGCAAAAAAATCCATCATTTAAGGACATGGTTGGAGAAATGAGAAAAAAGTATGACAAATATTGGGGTGATTACAAAAAAATCAACCATTATATGTACTTTGCCGTTATTTTAGATCCCACGATGAAGTCCGAAATAGTACGATATGGTTTAAAGCGTTTGTTAGATATTGGTTGTATGCCAATGGAGGAAAATGATGAAGATAGTAATGAGACGCCATTTTTTTGTTCAACTAACGATGAGTTATCTAAAAAATTTGTTGAGAAGGTTGAGAAGGATATGGGGGAGTTGTTTGCCATATACAAAGAAAAATATGGCACAACCACATAAAATGACTCATCGAGAACAATGTCAAATAAAAGTTGTAGCTCTAGAAATCGTCGTGGCAATGCTTTCTTAATGGAGTATAAAGATACAATGGGAAATAAGTCGAGTGGGGGTGAAGATGAGTTGAAGAAATATCTTAAAGAACCGCCTCTAGAGCTTGATGATGACGAGGAATTTGACATTCTTAATTGGTGGAAGTTAAATAGTCCACGTTTTCCGATTGTATCAAAGATGGCGAAAGGTAATTTCTCATTTTTTCTACTTTTTTTAATATTTCTGATTTTTAAATATTTTTTCTGATTTTTAAATATTTTTTCTGATTTTTAAATATTTTTTCTGATTTTTAAATATTTTTTCTGATTTTTAAATATTTTTTCTGATTTTTAAATATTTTTTCTGATTTTTAAATATTTTTTCTGAATTTTTTTATTCTATAGATATCTTATGCATCCAAGTATCCACCGTTGCTTCCGAATCCGCCTTTAGCGCGAGCGGTCGAGTTTTGGACCCATATAGAAATTGCTTAGCGCCAAACATTGTAGAAGCTTTGGTGTGCACGCAAGATTGGATTCGTACATCAAGTAAAAATATTACTATGGATTCATTTGAAGACTTGATGAAAGACGACGAGCTTGCTAAAGGTATGTTTCTTGTAATGTTTGTTGTTATAATGTTATGCCTACTGTCGAAAATAGCTTCTTATGCCCACTGTTTTTTTTGGAGCAAAATTATCATAGTTATAGTGTTGATACAGTGATAATATAGTTATAGTTTTGGCTTATATGACAACGATCAAAGTGTAACTCGTTTGTTATATTTTTGTAGAAATTCAAGACGGATTGGAGAAACAATTGGGAGATGAAGAAATGTCGAAGAATTGAGCATTGACCCGTTCAATCTAGTTTCTTGTTATGTTTGTTGAATTTGAACTTTGTATTTTGTTAGTTGGATTTGAACTTTGTACTTTCTATTTTGAATTTGAACTTTGTATGCCCATTGTGAAACTAAATACCCTACTGTGAAACATGTTCTTTCTGTTTTTTTTTGCATTCTGCTGATAAGGGGGTGTTTGGGAGTATATTTTATTTTGGGCTGCTAAGGGGGTGTTTGGGGGTAAAGTCGGTTTCGGGCCATACCCGATTGTAACCCGAGTTATCCCGACATTCAACCGAACCGAACCGACCATTTTCGGTTTCGGTTTCGGTTTCGGTTGTGGGTTTTAGCTTATCTCGGTTTCGGGCCATTTCGGTTCGGTTCGGGTCGGGTCGGTTCCGGCCCGAAGCTCAACCCTATAAATGAGTACTACAATGATGTGAGCAAAGAGAAAGACGTGTCTTGTCTTATGCTTGGTGTGATGACACCGGAATTACAGCTTTCATTTGAAAAGTTCTCAGCATATGACATGATAAAGGAACTTAAAACTCTTTGTTAATGCAAGTGATGCCTAAAAACATTATTAGTGTTAACTAGTCTTTCTTAGTTTTGATCACGACAAATAAAAAAGACATTTATCGTCAAAGACAATCGTAAGACGAATTATTTAGCAAACACTGTCATCAAGGTAATAATCATTTAGGTATTGCACAAACATATCTTAATCATGTTTAGTGATCATAAAAAGTGATTAGCTTTAAAACTAACATTTTGTCATATGTGACAAAAATATTTTAATAAACTTTCTTTTTAAGAAAATGTTTTATTAAAAATGGAAAATGTAAATTTGAATATGACGAATGCCATAGGAATATCCTTTGAAGGTAAAACTTACCTCAGATATTACTTCCCCACTAAAGGACAAAAATGAGCAGAGTCTACTACCCGCGGTTCCTTAAGTAGCTATGCGGTTCTTTATCAATAAGGAACCGCATAGACAACTAATGAACCACAGGCAGAGAGCCATTGGGTTTTGTCTCCTATAAATAGTAGATCAAATCTGCATTTTCCATGAACCTTTTTGGACATTCTTTCTGCCTCTTTTCTCTTTTCTAAATCATAATCATTAGTACGTGATCACTTAGTGTGTTAAGTATGTTTACTTATGATTATCCTCTAGATCCCCTTCTTTACTTGTCCAAATAGAAGATCACTCACATATTTGTGATATGATTAAAGATGAAGCCTTGATGAAGATCAACCTACCTTAGATCTAGTCATGTTCATCATTTTTATTTGAGTCTTGTGTAGATCCAATGTATTTGTGTATACTTGGATTAGTTGTGTTAATCCAATGTATTTGTGAATACTTGGATTAGTCTTGTGTAAATCCATTGTATATGTGTATACTTGGATTTGTCTTGTGTGGATCCAAGTTACATGTCTATACTTGTATATGTTTTATTGAGTTGTAAGTGTTGTGTGTAAGTTCTCACTAAACTATAAAGTGATGTGTGTATGTGTCTTGTGAGTTCTCACTTAGCTTCAAAGTGAAGAGTTGCGAAGATTGGTTCTAGCTTTGGATTAGAACTCGACATCTAGCCCTGTGTCGGAAAAGAATACGGGCGACGAAGATTGGTTCTAGCTTTCGATTAGAACTTGACATCTAGCCTTGTGTCAGAAAATGGTGAAGTAGGCGACGTGTGTAGATTGGTCCTAGCTAAGATTAGGTCTCGACATTTAGCTTAGTGTCAGAAAATAATGTAAGCGACGTTGTAAGGTTTTCTCCGTCAATAAGGGAGCTTGTGGATATAGTGGAAATCTCGAGTAAGGTGTACTCGAGGAGTGGAGTAGGAACGAGGATAGAGCTTTGTTGCTGAACCACTATAAATCTTGGTATCGTTCTTTAGGTTGCTTTTTTCCTTACTCTTTACTTATATTTACATTCTTGCATTACATTCAATTGTCACTTATCATTGTTAATGCATTTAGAATTTAACCTAACCACTATGCAACTAGCTTTCAAGTAAAAGGTAGTTTTGACACAAACCTAATTGAAATTTTTAGTTAGGACATTAACCGAAGAGAAACTATTCAACCCCCCTCCTTCTAGTTTCTACAATTGGTATCAGAGTTATGTTCACTCAAAATCTTTGAAGTATATTATGCTTTAAAGCTTGGATCGATTCATAGTCTCCTCAAATTAGAAGGTTTCGTTATACTAAAGTTTCTCTTTGGTCAAAATTATTTTTCATTGAAAATAGGCCTTTTAATTGATAATATAGCATCTCATCTAGATTAATAGTATTTATACATTTTAGATTTACTCTTGAAATGTATCTACTAGTTTGTATCTTGCTATGTGTGGGTACTCATGAAGACTAATCATTAAATTTATTGTGGATTGAGTTGCTTACACTTGTAGAAGACTCATATTCTTTAATCTCCAACATCATTGAATGATGATATCAAGATGGATGAGAGTGATACTAGTCCTTGAAGACTTAGTAGTCACTTTAGTCTAGTTTGGGCATTGCATTGGTTCTTAGAAGACTTGTAATGCATTTTGCGGCTAAGGTACGCTTTCGTCCTTCCACACGCCCTATTGATCATTCTTTTGATCATTACTTGACTATGTGCTTGTTCTTGGCATCCTTGCCTTGACATTTGTTTGTGGTATGTGATTCTATTCTTATATCCTCTCAAACCTTCATTGCTTGGATACTTTACTTACTTAGGAGATGTAGAGTGAGTTAGTAGTAGCTTAAAGTATCAAGCATGATTTTCATGGTTTGCACACTTACGATTAGTAGGCCCTTTATCATGTGTAATATGTGAAATTGAGTTCATCTCTAGGATGATTGATTAATCCCTTTAAGATACCAAACTACATCATATGTTGTAGTTAGGATATTACACATTTAGAATTGAAATATTCCAAGGATATTGTTATTACAATCCCTAGAAATAATATTTGCCCGATCATGTGGGAGAGAAAGTGAATCTATATGTTGTTCATATTTTTAAATAGTTTAAGACTTGTATTGAAAGTGATCTTACTCTATTTTAACAAAATTGATTGGTATGGTTCATTACCAAAGCAGTTTAGACTTACGCCGGAAAGGCACGTCTTAACCACTATAGATGACACAAACTCTTCGTTTCTACTACTTGAAGATTGTCACTAGTCTCTTGAGCATTGAACTTATCCTTGATTCACTCCTTTTGGTTTCTTTCTTCTTTGTTTCTTTCTTACAAGTAGTCGTTTTTCCGTATCAATCTTATTCGGTCTTTTCGGTCTCGATTTAACTCGTAATCCTTCATCAAAGGCATTATAACCTAGTATTGAAGTGGTCCAATAATTTCCCCAAGGCTTGAGATATATGTTAAGTATTTTAAAAAAACTTGGTTTTGAAAATTTCATTGATTTTCATGGTTTTTAACTACCCTATGTAGGCGGTTCTTTACTTGTCACGGCTCAAAGCGCGGTTCCTTATCAATAGAGAACCGAGGCCCACTATGTGACTAAAATAATCTGATTTTTATTAAAAAATATTTTTTTCAAAAAACCCCACTCTCTCTTCTTCCTTGAGCGACGAGTTCCACATAAAAATCACCATTGTTGATTTCCAAAAGCTTCAATCACTCAAGATTAATTGATTCCAAGACTTGGGTTTCACTTAACCCTCTTCCAACATCAATTAATTGTAAGTAAATTCATTCAATTTCTATCAGTTTGTTCTAGGGTTATTAATTTCATAATTGGAGATTTTTCTAAATTAAAATAGAATTGGAACCTAATTAGGAATATGGGTTGACATAGTTGTAATTCTATGATTCCTTTGGTTCAAAGTTATTGCGATTTCACTAAAACCTACTTATAAAACAATCCGAATTTTGACTAAGTTATTTTGGTTAGATGATGGAATTGATATGAACCCAAGAACACATTGGTAATTGCATTTACCCAAAAACAAATTTTGATAAACCAATGTTCAAGTTCATGGTTGATTTTACATAGTTCATATGTTCTAGTCAATGATGAATTTTGTACATTGTGAACATGGAATGTTAAGGATTAATCCTTTGGTTTGTCAAGAAATTGATTAAACACATTCTTATGTTTTTTTTTATCTTTGGTTCATTATGTAGCATAAGAGTGATTGTGGAAATATTTTGTGTGTTATTTTTAGGTACTTAATCATGCCTTCAGAATATCAACAAGACCACCAATATACTAAGAGATACATGCCTAACCTTGCCGATTTTTGTCCTTCGGTAACTCTTGCTCATACCTTTCGTTCTCTTCAAAATCGTTGTTTCCATGAGGGTAGGCTTGTCCATGAGGATATTGAGGGTTATTACTACATCAAACACATGTTTAGTCAAATTGATTTTCATTGTTTATCAAAAATTGATGAAGTCATTTATCCTCAATTCCTCTTGGAGTTCTTTAGCACATATTCCCTTATCTCCAATGATAATGCAATGTTTGTTAAGTTCATCATCAATGGCAAGCTCATCCAATACTCTCTCGAGGAATTTGGCGAGGCACTTAGTGTGCCATGTGTTGGTCCATGTCGATTCACGGATTCGTGGAGAATTGATTCTTTAAATGAGTGTGTCGACAACCATCCATATAAAACCGATGTGCCAGACCTTGACCTCATCCTTGACCTCATCACCAAAAGACGTCGTCGATCTGTTGTACAAAGTATCCATTCTACCAAGCGATCTTTAAATCGATATGAGATACTCGTTAGCGACCTTAATGAGTGTATGGTTCGTTGGGCCGACATTCTTAGGGAAAATGTGTTTTGTCTTAGTGGAAACCGGGATCATATCCGGGCGTGTATGACACATATGATATATTGCATATTTACCAACACCAAGTACAATCTTGCATATTATATCGCTCGACGGATCAACTATGCTCTTTCTATACCAACAAAAAACCTTCCCTATGTCATGCTCCTCACTCTCCTTTTTAAAAGGGCTGGTCAAGACTTCCCCGAACTCGATCTCACTCGCTTTCAACCGGCCAACCGTGTGATGCTCCCTATACAAAAGGTGAAACCACAAAGGCCTAGGAGTGATCGAGGAAAGAGAAGATGCGACCTTCAAGAGTCCAACAATGAGGAAGCTCCTACATCGCCAAGTGATGGTGATGATGTAGGCACTAGTACTCACGTTGGCTCTTCGAGTGACTCCACCCCATCCATGAACACTTTCATGAGTGGGTTAGACCAAATTGTTCCTCCTCCTCACTATGCTACTAGTGATCTTCCGTAAAATTTCGGACTTGAGGACGTTTATCGTTCTAATCTTCAAACTTGTGGTGAGTTATATGATCATCGTGTGGAGTCAAGGGGTGCATTCAAGGCTATAGGTAAAATGATCAAGAACTTTGGCAAGAAGAAGAAATGATGATCAAGAGAAGCTTTTGGCCAAGCATTTGGTTTATTATCATGCTTATTAACTCTAGTGTAATGTTGGATTATTTCTTTCTTTGCATTAGACTTATTTATTTTCTTGCATTTAGAATTTGGTTGGTTAAACTAATACTTTGTATTTGGATTACGTTATGTTTTAATCCTAATGTGTTCATGTGATCGATCTTTCGATTTACATGACTTTATGTAAGTATGTGTTAAATTGCTATCTAGATTTTGGTTGGTAGTCTGTTTTGTCTTGTTAAACCTTTGTCTAAAATCCGGGCTTTTGAAAATTGCTGGAAAACCATTTTATGGAGCCCTCTGCCCGCGGTTCTTTAATTCTGGGCGGTTCTTTATCAATTAAGAACCGAGTCTCTATTTGAGGAACTGCAGGCTCTGACTTCGACAACATCTTTGCTTTACACTATTTTCTCTAAATCTTTGTAATTAAAAGGCTGAATCTTTTGCTAAAAAACAACTTTTTCCCAATTTAGCCTACCTAATTTCATTATTCATCAAAATGAAATTTAACCCATTACTAGTTTGGATCATCCCATATCCTTCTTAAACCTCTCTTAGTTATTCTTCTTCTTCATCCTCTAAGCCTTCTTCTAAACCTAGACACACAACCATGGTGTCCACAAGATCCTCAAACTCCTCCAAACACTCTACTACCAAAAGAAACCTTAAGATTAAGATCAAGTTTCCTAAACAAGGTTCTTTATATTTTCTTACACCCAAGAATGAGATATCTCCTATTCTCATTTCTTCATCACCTTCACCACCTCTTGCACCATGTAAGACTAGTTCAACTCATGGTACTAACCATTCACATGGTTCTACCTCTTCTTCATTCCAATCTAGGATGAATGAGTTGTCTTCACCCCTCACTCCAAGTTCTCTCTTAGATGTGAACCCTCAACCTATTCAAAGCGTTCCTTTTGAGGATGACCTTGTTGAGCCTTTGATTACCTCACCTTTTAATCCACCAAACTCACCCATTTCACCATTGGACACCATGCCTCCTCCCCCTCCTCCCTCTAACACTCCAATTTTGGGTGTTCCCATTTCCCACTTCATGGGTGATCCATACTTCTTTGGTTTCCTAGAAGCTCATGGCTCTAATTGTCCTTGTTGCCTCTATAACAACTACATCATTTAAAACCTAAGAATGGAGATGTTTGGTTTACATAGGAGGTTTCAAGATTTCTTTGTTCACCATGCCTCCACCTCCTAGAAGATGAATGATGATTTTCTAAAAATGTTTTTAAAGAAAATCAAGTCAAGGAAGTCTACTAAATTAAGAACTATATTAGGTAACTTTGTAATAGTTAGTTGTTATTTAATTTCTTGTATTTACTTTTCCTTCATGAGTTTTTCATGAAGATGTTTAATAGATTAAGATTTTGTGTGTTTCAACCTATGTGCTCACACTAATCAACTTCAATTTAATTAATATGAACCTTAATCTAATCATAACCTTGTAGAACTTGACTAAAATTAGATCAAAATGTTATCTAAATATTTTGTCACCCTTTGTTAAGACACTCTTTGTGAGTGTGTTGCCTTTTGTGCAACCAAAGCATAATCTAGTGCTAACAGAGGTAAAAATCCAAGATTTGCTTAATTTTGAAAGAGTCTAAACTTTTCTCAAAACTTTGTAAAATTGATTTTTCATGTCCACTGTGGGCGGCTCATTAAATGTCGCGTGGTTCCTTATATTTAAAGAACCGCAGATTCTTTTAAAGAACCACGGACAGAAAGCCACTTTTTGGCTCCTTTTTAGTCTTTCTTCTTTGACCTTGGTATTTTTCAAGTTTCTTTGTTTGCTAATTTTGGCTAAACATTCCTTGAAACCTTTTGTTTTCATTTCAAATCTTTGCCTTGTCTACTTTCTTTAAACCCTCTTGTTTTGGGAGTACTTCTTCTCATCCCTCACAATGTCTACATCTTCTAAACCTTCCCTTGAAATTTCTTTGTCAGTTTCTTCTAAACCAAAAGCTTCTTCTTCTAAGCTTTCTAAGAAACCAAAAATCTCGATTCGACCCGTTTGGATCAAGAAGAATAAGGATCATCATGATGCCTCTTCTCCCAAACCTTGCAAGACTTCTTCTTTCTCTCCTATTGAGTATTGGAATGAGACTTTCTCTATCAATCCAATTATCGGAGAAAGAGAAGCTCTTCCACCACCACCTAAACCTTGCAACATACCTCACCTCAATGACCTTTCTTCTTTTCCCAACCTTTCAAGGCATTGTGGAAACCTCTCTTATAATCGATCTCCTTCTCCACCACCACCTTCTTATTTTGATGGTCCTCCCCCATCAAATGACTTTGTTTTGCATCATGGAAGCTCGTGTGCGTGTTGTCGATTTCAAAAAATTGAACTTGCTCATGTGTATGACAAGCTAAATTTTCTTAAATTTCTTCTCACTCGACTTCCTCTCAAAGTATTTGTTCCCGTGAAAAAATCTTCAAATGATGCCTCGTCGTCTTATTTTACCAATTAAAGTACACTTTGTGTTTTAATTGTTTGAGTCAAATAAAAACCTAAGCAATCTTGGAGGACTATCACTACTAGAACAGTTTATGTTTATATTGTTTATTTTCCTTATTTGTTGGTTTAATATTCATATTGTGTGTATGAATATTTCCCTTGTGTGTTCTTTCATAGTTTCGCAATATGATTGTTATGTGTGTTGTTTCTTTTCCGCTAATTCTTTATCACACATATTGTTAGGAGTTGATCATGGTTAAAATTTACAATCGTTTTTGGGTGATTCCAACAATTCTAAGTTTTTAACCCTTTGACATATTATCATTACAATTGGTTTGAATGTTTCTTTTCTACCTTTATTCCACCAATTGTACTTTGATTTTGTCAAAACACCCTCCTTGGACATACTTAGCAAATACTTACTTCTAATTTGAGATTTCTTTTCTTCCTCCCTCTCAAGTTATTTAGTAGGTAGTGACTAATATATACGTTGGTTTTTCTTTTCTTTCTACTAACCTTTGTATGTAGCTTGTCACCTTAGCTCAATCACTTGGTGCCCCAAGCTAGGGGGAGCTACTAGCAAATTCGATTCTTCTCTTCTTCAACGACTTGTGCTAACCTTTTTGCTTCGACAAAGGGGGAGAAATGATAGTGATAAACTCGTTAATAATTCGAATAATTTCGTATTTTAGATAAATGAGTTTATAGTTTGTCGTAATAAAAAAGGGGGAGATTGTTAATGCAAGTGATGCCTAAAAACATTATTAGTGTTAACTAATCTTTCTTAGTTTTGATCTCGACAGATTAAAAATACATTTATCATCAAAGACAATCGTAAGACGAATTATTTGAAAAGACTATCATCAAGGTAATAATCATTTAGGTATTGCACAAACATATCTTAATCATGTTTAGTGATTATAAAAAGTGATTAGCCTTAGAACTAACCAAATGTGACTGTTGATACAAAAGTTGGATGATCCTTGCTAGACCCGAATTAGGCTTAATTCGGGTTGGCTGGGGTCCGGCTCCTGCACCAAGTGAAATATCTGGTTGGGATCCTGCACACTAAAACAACACGCGTTAGACTTACCGTGGGAATGTATCCCACGATTAAGCTCCGGCGTGAGAGTAAGTAATCGGTTAGGGTTTAAGAATCGGATGAATTGTGAGTGTGTAGAATGTAATACCTTTGTGGAACCCTTGGGGGTTCCTTATATAGGCAGTGAAACCATAATGGGCTGTCACTGATACTTCGGCCCCAAGGAAAGGATAAATACTAGAATTAGATTGATTGTTATCTTCTAATTATGGTGAGTGAATATCCTCTTCTTTGGGGTAAATCCTAATCATAGTAAGAGTATGATTCTGTCTAACCCTGTACCGGCCATGCTGGGCCGTGGGCCACACACATGTGTGCGGTTACTGTTCATCTAAGCCCATAAGCTTAAATGACAATAATCCCACCTATCAGTAATGGGCCGGATGCGGGTAGTACCCGTGGGCCGGGTTCATGACCCGACTGGGGACTATACGTCATGATGTCCCCCCAGTCTAGTTGTTACAGCCGTAGGCGTAACCTCTAGACTATACAATGTCACGTAGACCTGTTTGTTGTAATTACGGCCGCACTCCAAAATAAGCCGACCGAGACAACTTTAATGAATGCATTAATGGTAGTCAATAGTCGGACGCACGCCTGCAAAAGTGCACCAGAAAGGCCCACCCTCGAGCCACGTAAAACTGTCAAGAAGTGACCCGTGCGTCCCTTCTGACGTTTCAGAAGTGTCAGAAATCCCATCCGTTGGATGAGTGTAGTGGCTTACACGTGGCGAACATCCACGCTACCTCGGAAATCGAGGCAACCCTATATAAGAGTTGGTGTGTGCTACTATTACACACACAGTGTATATTTCATTCCGCCATTGTTATTCCCAAGCTCATTCCTTCATACCTTCCCTTCTTATCGCATGGATTTTCTCCACTGCAGGTTAGATCATCACGCCTCTCAACTCCTTTTTATAAACCATGGTGAAGGACAATCCTCTTATTACGGATGTCCTTAACGTGATGCCTGCAGAGAAATACATAGACTTTTTGTCTAAGTATTATATTCCTGAAAGCGTACATCCGACCTATCCAGGTGACGGTGAAGCGATTACGGATGCTCCGAAGGGAAAGATAGGCGTGTACACGTGCCTATTTGATTTGGCTAACTACCGCATCCCCTTATCTAAGTTTTTAGTAGATCTGCTTCTATATTATGACTTCCACATAACCTAACTTCACTGCATAGGGGCATGTAAAATCAACCAGTTTGAGATTACCTGCCATACTTGTGAGGTAACCCCGACCGTGAATCTATTTAGGGTCTTCTACTCCCCCCAGCTGGTGAATGGGTGGCTATCGTTCAAGAAAAGATCCGCGACCGCTCCCATGACCTATAAGAAACCTTTAGAATCTCTTAAGAATTGGTACAACCATTATTTTTTCGTGGATGAGAAAGTATTCCCCACTCCATTCGTCCTCAAAACCAGAGCACCCAAAGACTATCCTCCCAAATCCAAAGACTATAGTAGTAAGGATTTGAAAATTTTAGATACCCACCGCATAGAATTCCATAGGGGCCTGCCGAGCACTTCCTGTGCCTAGTAGGGATCAGCCGATACTACTATGGGAGGGAGGCTAGATATCCGTGCTTTCTGACCGAACGTAGGCAGGGTAGGTCTTCCATACTGTAGATACAGACATATCTCATATTACTTTGTGAAATTACTAATCCGTGTGTATGCATATGTCCGCAGAGATGAAGCTGTTTGTTTTATTACGCCAAGGCGATCCAAGCAAAGTTCCACAGGGATCACGACCACTGAAAGAAGGGGAACCCCCTTACTAGAGGCCACCGTGAACATTACCATACCGGTGGAAGAAACTGCTGAGCAGCGGTCAGATGAAGAGGAACCTGTGATCCATAAGTCCCCTCTTGACTTCCATAATGAAGATGGTGAAGAACTGCTGCTGGAGGACGTCGTGCCGCACCAGGATGAAGAAGAAGAAGAAGAAGAACTCACCAACCCTGCCGACAATCGCACCGGTGATGATGAAGAAACAATACAAGCTTCTGGGTCCCCGCAGTCATCAAAGCCCAAATATAGGAAACGGAAGACTACCAGGAAGGTAGCAAAAAACCTAGGGGATGGGGCGGGGGTACATAATGCTCCCCCAAAGAAGCTAAGGAAGGACCATCCGCAGTTCCAGGAAGGGAGCAGCGCCTCTACGACCCAGGTCGACCCTTCGCTGCGCGCGGATGAGCAAGTCTGGATGGCCACTCCTGTGAATGCCGTGGCTCCTACCATCACGGAACCCGTGACTGGCACTACGTAAGTACCCATTAATACTCCAAAGGATATAATCCATAAGCAAAACTAATAAGTGTTAATAACAGAGCAGACCCGTCGACAGTAGCCCAAGAGAAGGAGGTGGAAAGGGAACCCTCACCCGTGACATCAATGAGACCTCCATCCCCTCCCGTAACTCATGCTGAGGAGCCACGTCCTGAGGGACTCGACACCAGCCTTCGCCTAGCCTGGAACTTGTCCAGCTTAACGAGATTAGAGGTGGAGTCCGAATGCACTGAATTCATTGAACACATCACTCCTCAAGCGCTGGCGCAAGATTTGGACGAACTAGAGCACGAGACGCTGCTGGAGCAGTTTGATGTATCCTCCGTACACCAGGTGACAGTTGGTGCGGCCCTAAGATGCCGTCTGATTAAAGCCTTAGCTAACGTGATCCGTCCTTATAGAAAGATAGCTCGCCGCAAAGAACTGGTGGACAAGCACGAGAAAACTATCACATCCTTGCAGGTAGCATTGGTCGTGGCAGAGTCAACTGTCAAGGAACAAGTCCACCATGCCAACGCACGTGAGGAACACATTGCTGAGCTGGAGGCCCTCTTAGCTGCATCCATTGAGAAGGTATACACTTACATTAACACTTATTTGTTCACGCAAAAAACCCACATTGTCTTTGTAGTAACTCCAAGTATCATTTATAGGTATCCGCAGCCGAAGCCGCCACTAAAGCCGTAACTATACAAGCCTTCACTATTGCTCAGGAACGCGACACGCTGAAGGATGAACTTACCCAGGCGCGGACAACGTTAGAAGAGCAGGCTGCGGTAGCTGAGGGTGAACTAAGCAGGATGGCAACGGACTGCGCCGAAGTGTTGTGTCCTCCTTTACTCACAGCCATAGCTGGGCTTAGATGGATGGTTGGCCAGGGAATGCGGCTTGCCGTGAACAAGGTAACTGAGGCTCCTTACCTGTTCCAGGCTTTTGTTGACGTTGTATCGGACGGTATTGACCGTGGTAGGCACGAGGGGCTGACCAAAGCTGCAGAGCTAATAAGAAAGAAAAAAGATATTACCCAACATGCCTACCACAACCCTCTAACCGAAGATAAGATGAACGCATCAATGGCCGCCCTTGGGGAAATCCAACACCCCTTCCTAGACGAGCTAGAGTCGCTGAAGGATGCTCCCAATGAGGCAATAATGTCAAGCTCACCGCCGATCCCATCCAACTGACCCTGTTCACCTACGACTCTGTTTCAAAGGTGATGAAAGGTGAGAAGCTGTTAGCCGAGGCACTGGATGCGAACATGATCAGGGCACAGGATGGAAAAAATGCTCGCGGGGAGGTCATCCGCACCTTGATTGAAGAAGGGAAGAAAGAGATAGGGGAGTTCCTACCTCCTTTGTAATTTACATTGTAAACATTTGTACCATTTTATTCGTCCGTGTATGTACACGGCTAGAACTGACGTTATTGTGATAACTTGTTATATTTATTTAAGTAAGTCCGTGATGACCACGACTATTTGGTGTTTTGAATTTAAAACTTGTTTATTTCCTTTAGATATCATGTACCTAAATTACATGACATGTCACGTCTTACCCAGAATAAAACCAAGTCTATATTTTACTAGATGTGCGACGTGCGTCTTTACAATGCAAAGCACCACGTGGGTGCGCCATATGAAAACTTATTACAACGTCTTGTAAATAAGGTGTCTAGTAAGGATTCATGATCCGCGTCACTGGGGTTGCATCCCTCTTATGCGACAAGTTGAATTATTAGGTTCACTTAATCCTCTTACCCCACCTGGAGGCGCATAGTACATGTACCGTTTTGAATGAATGCATATGAATAAGAGATAGCACATTATAGTAATAACAACTAATTCTATACGACAATAATTTATACATAGAATCTAAAAAACAAGACAATAATTTGCACAAGAACGAGCCGTGGAGCTAGCTAGGCACCACAAAATTTTATTAGAACGTTTACGCTTTTTGTTTTGACAAGAATGGGAAATCCTAAAAACAAAGGGAACCTAGAAAGCATGAAAAACAAAACAAAAGAGAATACATGGATCTTCATTGAAGCCAACTATAGCGAAGCGTCCATGCGGAAGCCGTAGCTTTTCAAAGATAACATCTTTTAAGATTGCAGATATTCCATGTGCGTTCCAGGTCGCGGCCATCCATGTCACGCAACTTGTACGCGCCCCGTCCTAAGGCTTCCGTAACCTCATACGGTCCCTCCCACTTAGGGCCCAGCTATCCTGTATTCTCCACTCGGCTTGCCTTGTTGGCACGATAGACAAAATCTCCCGATCGAAAAGAAACACCTTTAAACTTCGCGTCATAATAAGCCTTCATTCGTGCCTTGGACTTGTCTTCATTGATAGCCGCTATTTCTCTTTTTTCCTCCAACAAGGTCCAGATTAATCCGGAGTTGCTCGTCGTTCGTGACAACATTAACCTCCACTGTGCGGATGGTCGGCATTCCGATTTCTGCTGGTATAACAGCTTCAGTGCCGTAGGCCAGTGCAAATGGAGTGTCCCCATTGGCTGTTTTGATCATAGTCCTATGTGCCCATAGAACATGTGGCAGTTCATCTACCCATTTGGCACTTCCTTCATCCAAGCGTGCCTTGATGCCTTCACCCAAGCTTCTATTTGCTCGTTCCACAAGACCATTTGTCTGCGGATGTTTAACAGATGCGAAGCGCCGCATGATATTCAATGCTGCGCACCAGTCTTTGAATGGATTATCCGCGAACTGCTTCCCGTTGTACGAGATGATTTCTCCTGGCAAGCCAAAACGGCACACGATGTTCTCCCAAACAGACTTTTTAACTTGTTTGCCTGTGATGGACTTAACTGCCTTAGCCTCTATCCAACGTGTAAAGTAGTCCATTGCGACAATCAAGAACTTAAATCCCCCTGCAGCTACGGGGAAAGGCCTTGCAATATCAATCCCCCACTTATAGAATGGCCATGGGGATGTAATGGGTGTCAGTTCCTGCTGCGGATGTCGTGGTACTGGTCTGTGCACTTGGCAATCACTGCATTTACGAATCATATCGCGTGCATCCCTATGCATAATAGTCCAATAATATCCTGTGCGTAGAGCTCGAGCTACTACAGATCGGGGACCCGCGTGCATGCCGCATAACCCTTCATGTATCTCACTGATCACATAAGTAGCCTGGCGTGGCCCAACACACCGCAACCACGGCTGTAAGAAAGAGCGCTTGTAAAGAATACCTTCTCGAATCTCGAAGTGCTGCGACTTCCTTCTGATACGTCGTGCCGCCTTTTCCTCATCCGGAAGGGTTTCGTTAGTTAAATAGCTGATGATCGGGGTCATCCATGTAGGTCCATCTTCTTCAACTATAACTACGACTTCCCCTTCCGTTATAGACTTTTCCTTTATTATTTCTACCAAGACTTGCTTGGATAAGTGGGCGTAACTTGTAGACGCGATCTTGCTAAGAGCGTCCGCCTTCTTGTTTTCACCTCTTGGTACCTGTTTGATAGAAACTTGCTGAAAGCAGCGATGAGTGACTTGACTTTCTCCAAGTATCGAACCATGTTATCCTCCTTGGCTACGTAACCCCCTAGAATGTGGTTCGCGACAAGCCGTGAGTCCACGTAGGCCTCAAGGTTGCGGACTCCCATTCTAGCAGCGATTTTTAAACCCGCAATCAACGCTTCATATTCTGCCTCATTATTGGTGGCTGTGAATTCAAAGCGCAGGGCGTATGTAAACTCCATTCCTTCCGGATTCGTAAGGATGAGACCAGCTCCTGATCCATCCGTGCACGAGGATCCGTCCGTAAATAAGACCCATGGTTCTGCTGGAGTTTCCTCTCGTTGTACGACCGATCCATCCTCGTCCGGCTTCTCTATCAAGAAATCTGCTAAGATTTGGCCTTTAACAGCTGTCCTTGGTCTATAAGAGATGTTATGCTCTCCCAACAGAATGCTCCACTTCTGTAGCCTACCGACCGCGTCTGGTCTGGAGATGACTTGTTTTATTGTTTGACCAGTAATAACCACAATTGGGTGCGCCTGAAAGTACCAACGTAACCGTTTTGTGGCAAACACTAATGCCAAAACCAATTTCTCCATAGAAGAATAATTCAACTCCGGCCCTTGCAGTGTTCTACTTATAAAGTAGACCGTAGTTTGGACTGTGTCCCTATCCGTCATGAGTACCGCACTTATTGCTCCATGTGTGGCTGACAGATACATGATGAGCTCCTCCTTAGGTCGGAGTGCCACTAGCATGGGAAGAGCTGCGAGGTGTTGCTTAAGCTGACCAAAATCTTCCTCCGCATCCTTTGTCCACCGGAAATCTCCCTTCTTGATACACTTCTTGAGTGTTTTGAATAGGGGAGTGACTTCTCCGCGGATTTCGACAAGAACCTGTTTAGCCCGACCAGCTTCCCATTTAATGATTGTACTTCTTTTCGCGTCTGGGGAGATGGTAGCTGTATTACCGCGTCCGTCTTTTCCGGGCAAGGCTTGATACCGTTTGGATCAATCATATATCCAAGGAACATCCATTCCATTGCCCCAAACGTGCATTTCTTTGGATTCAGTTTCATATTAATCCTCCTCAATGTGTCAAACATCTCTTGGACGTCACAGAGAAGTGCATCCTCCGTATGACTTTTGATGACTAAGTCATCAACATAGACCTCAAGGTTGCGGCCTATCTGTGAGTCGAAGGCTTTGTCAACAAGCCGCTGATATGTTGCCCCGACGTTCTTTAGTCCGAATGGCATTTTTGTATAACAGTATACGCCTTGACTAGTGTGGAACGCCGTCTTCTCAGCGTCCTCTTTCGCCATCTGGATCTAGTGGTATCCTTTATATGCGTCTAAGAAGCACTTAAAGGGATATCCACATAGGGATTCCACCTTCCAGTCAATCTCCGGTAACAGATAGCAGTCCCGCGGATAGGCTTTGTTCATATCTGTGAAGTCCACGCACATGCGCTAGCTCCCGTCATGCTTCTTGACCATGATCGGGTTGGATAACCACTCGTGGTAGTATACCTCACGCATAATACCTGCATCCACCAATTTCCGTACTTCATCCAATATTACTTGGCTGCGTTCTAGTGCCTGACCGCACTTCTTTTGCTTAACGGGAGGATATCCCTGGCGGATTTGGAGTTTATGTTCTGCTATCGCACGCGGTACGCCCGTTATATGCTTGGGCTCCCATGCGAATACATCTAAGTTTGCTTTTAGGAGAGAGCACATGGCCCTCTTGCCGCTATCCGAGAGTGTTCCTCCTATGGATACCTCTTGTTCCGGATAATCAGGATGGATTGCCACCTTCCAGTTGGGAGGTGGTGATCCATCCTTGGGGGAACAGGTGGAACTGGTGTTGTCACAGCATGACATTCGGATGCTGGTATGATTGTGTTATAGATAGTGACAATTCCTCCTTCCACAGGGAATTTAATCATTTCGTGAGCTGTGGAGGGTACTGCCCGTATGGCTAGGATACCTGGTGTGCCTATGATCCCATTGTATGGAGAGTGTGAGCGTATCACCATAAAGTTCATCCACGCCGTGGTGGAATACTCTTTATTCCCAATGGTTACGAGCAGACGCATCTGTCCTATTGGCCAAATGGTGTCTCCACTAAAGCCGATGAGCGGCGACGTGACCGGTACTAATTGGCTTCTTATTTCTGGTTGTAAATGTACGAAACAGTGTTCGTATAGTACTTCTGCCGATGACCCTCCATCCACATACATACGGCGGACATTGTGTGTTCTAATGCTTATCTCAATCGTGAGAGGTGCATCGGCTACATCACTTGCCGTGATGGGAGGGAATGAGATTTCTCTGCCGCGTGAAAATTTTTGACTAATTTTCTGCCTTGTGCGGCGCTGCCTGGATTGGATCATGTATATAGTCAAAGGTTTGTCCTTTTGGGGATCCTTCTTGTCATTCTTCTTGTTGTCCTTTCCGTCCTTCCAGTCCTTGACCAAATGTTTGAGTTTGCCTGACTTGATCAGTGACTCAATGTGCTTCTTGAGCTGGATACATTCCTCCGTGTCGTGGCCCTTGTCGTTGTGGAATTCGCAAAAGCGATTTCCTTGACGACGGTCCACCGGAGTCGTCATTGGGGGAGGTCTTGGGAAGTTGGCCCCTTCTGTCAGCAAGATCTCCCGGTAGGAAATCTTTAGAGGGGTAAACTTGTCCTCCGACCGTGCTCCTTTGTTTTGGCCCTTGCAGTCCGAGCTCCTTCCACTGCCCTGGTTACCTTGACCACCCGACTGTCTCCTGGACTGGTCGTTCGATCGATAGTTGTTTCCTTTTGAAGGATAGACCGCGGCTACCGCGGTTTCTCCTTCTATGAAGTTCCTGACCCTTTCCATGAGGTCGTCATACTTCTCCGGTCGCTTGTCATTGAGACGTCTGATTAATTCCCTGTCTGTTATGGCATGCATATAATCCGAAATTTTTAGAAGTTCCGGCATTGTCTTTGTGCGTGTGCACTCGTCATTGAAACGTTCGGTGAAGGCCTCCGTAGATTCTCCAGGCCGTTGCTTGACGGTTGCCAATGAGACCGGGTCCCTATTATACTTCTTTCGCTGAGTATAATTGTTTTTGAATGCAGTACGCAGTTCAGTGAAGCTGTCAATGCTTCGGGGAGGAAGTCCCTCAAACCAATCACGAGCATTGCCGATCAAGGTTGAATTGAACATTTGGCACCATATAGGCATGGGCCATCGTTCAATTTTCGCCTGCGTGTCAAATATCTTTAGGTGATCATCCGGATCACCAGACCCATCATAAGTCTTGACGCGCGCCGGCATGCGACGATTTTTGTCCTCGCAGTAATTCCGTATGCGGAGAGTAAAAGGATCCTCCCTGGGGTTACACCATGGACGGGTGAGATTAGGATCACACCATGGGCGGGAGAGATCTTCTGCTTCCGCCTCACGATAGTAGGGGCCACCGTAGTACTCGTCATCGTCTGGCGGCGGTGGAGGAGTACGCCTAGGTCGGAGACGCTTAGGTGGATGGTCATCCGAATCCTCTCCTGATGGACCGGGAGAAGGGGGCGGTGCCCCCATTATTTGGCTGAGGATCGCTCTTGTGAGAAGAGCTAGGATCCTTCTTCCCGGTATTCATCCTGTCCCACACGCTTGTACGGCGATTAGTTCTGGTTAGCTCCAGATCTGGTCGTTCGGCTGAATCGTCGGACCTCTCTCCCTCCTCACGGGATTGTAGTAGTTCCTGCATAATGCGATCCCCTATGCGTTCGAACACATTCCTAGGTTGGGGGGTTTCCTCAAAGAGATTTCGTTCCTGGGGTCGTGCCCTTCGCTTCCTTTGAGTCTGAGGAGAGGTGCCGGGTCCGGCACTACCAAAGTTGAGCCTAGATTGGAGGTTCCTCCCTAGGTTCAATCTGGATGCGATTCCTGAGACGATCCTCTCGAAGTTCTGCGTGAGAACTCGAGTGAGATCTTCCTCACTAAGTGGTTCGACCTCCACTTCTTCCTCGGTTGATGGCCTGCGCGGCTCCTTATTAGGGGGCTTAGGCGCGCTCCCTGGATCAGGGTTGTCCAAGGTCGAGGTTGGTGGTGGGGTGATAGCGGACGTACCTACTCCACCCATGGACTAAAAAACGCTTCGGTTATTCGGTCCACCTGTTTAGTTGCCAGGGGACTGGTTGGGAATGAGTATCCCGTCCCCTATGGACTTCCGATTCGCAGGATTTGTGTTCCTGGGGTTTCCTTGCGGATGTCCCTTCGTCATTGAGAGAGATCGAGATGAGATTTGTTCTAGCTTAGTGTATTGGTCCCACAGATGGCGCCAACTTGTTGATACAAAAGTTGGATGATCCTTGCTAGACCCGAATTAGGCTTAATTCGGGTTGGCTGGGGTCCGGCTCCTGCACCAAGTGAAATATCTGGTTGGGATCCTGCACACTAAAACAACACGCGTTAGACTTACCGTGGGAATGTATCCCACGATTAAGCTCCGACGTGAGAGTAAGTAATTGGTTAGGGTTTAAGAATCGGATGAGTTGTGAGTGTGTAGAATGTAATACCTTTGTGGAACCCTTGGGGGTTCCTTATATAGGCAGTGAAACCATAATGGGCTGTCACTGATGCTTCGGCCCTAAGGAAAGGATAAGTACCAGAATTAGATTGATTGTTATCTTCTAATTATGGTGAGTGAATATCCTATTCTTTGGGGTAAATCCTAATCATAGTAAGAGTATGATTCTGTCTAACCCTGTACCGGCCATGCCGCGCCGTGGGCCGCACACATGTGTGCGGTTACTGTTCATCTAAGCCCATAAGCTTAAATGACATTAATCCCACCCATCAGTAATGGGCCGGATGCGGGTAGTACCCGTGGGCCGGGTTCATGACCCGGCTGGGGACTATACGTCATCAGTGACAAAATATTTTAATAAACTTTCTTTTTAAGAAAATATTTTATTAAAATGCAAAATGTAAATTTGATTATGGCATATTCCAAATGTCATAGGAATATCTTTTGAAGGTAAAACTAGATATTACTTCCCCACTAAAGGACAAAAAGGAGCGGAGTCTACTACCCGCGGTTCCTTAAGTAGCTATGTGGTTCTTTATCAATAAGGAACCGCATAGACAATTAAGGAACCGTAGGCAGAGAGCTGTTGGGTTTTGTCTCCTATAAATAGTGGATCAAATCTACATTTTCCATGAACCTTTTTGGACATTCTTTCTGCCTCTTTTCTCTTCTCTAAATCCTAATCATTAGTAAATGATCACTTAGTGTGTTAGGTATGTTTACTTATGATTATCCTCTTAATCCCCCTGTAAAACGCGCATTTAAGAATTCCCGAATATTAAATACGCACACTCAGTTTCAGTTAAATATTAAATATTAATTATTCAGAAATAAATTACGAGATTACGTAAATAAAAATGTTAAACCAAAAAATCAAACGAAAACCCCACATACATACGTAAAAGGGGGCGGCATGTTTTGTTAAACATAAGAATGTATATGGGCTTGGCCCACCCCACTCCATATTTACACTACTTGAAATCAAATCACAACATTTCCATTCATTCATGCGTTAAAAAAAGGGAAGTTGGGCTTTGATCCCATTGCACTAGTAAACAAACAAACGCGACTCACCCCCCTCTTTTCATAACAGCGAACAAAAAAAGGGTATTAGGGTTGGGAGTTGGAAACCGCCGGCAGACAACAACAAAAAAGAAAGAAAGAAAGAAAAGAGAGCCGTTGTTTTGTTCTTGTCTTCTTACTGTCGACGAACAAACATCAAGGATCAAGAACACGAATCCAAATCACGCAATCAAGGTAACCCTAATCACGTGTCATTCTTCTTTATGTTTGATGAATCTCGAATTCAATCAGTTTGGTGTCGGGTTTTTGCTTGATACACGAAAACCGAGAGTAATTAGTCTTGGTGTGTGTGTTTTGATCAACCGTGAACCAACAGGGGGCTGTTTGGCTTTTCGAACAGTAGAAACAAACAACCGGGGGGCGTTTGGATTGTACATGAGTGTTTGTGTTAACAAAGCAGAGGGAACAAACAACAATCAGCAGGAACTTTACCAAAATCAGTGGGTATCTTATATTAAACCAGTAGTTAAATTCGGGTAGAAAATTACAGCTTTTAAAATGACTTTAGCGATAGATTAGCGACAAAAATTTCTGGCGCAGATTCTAAGTGACAGTTTCTAGGGACAGTTTTGAGCCAGTGTTAGTCACACTGTTTATAGCGACACAGATTTCTGTCACTAATTCATATAGGCAGATTTTGTATATTTTGTTGAATTGTTTTAGTACGACCGAGAAGGGGTATCTCGGTAGGCTCGGGTTATAGTTAAAATAATAAAAATGAAGATTTTTGAATTATACCTTTTTATTACTTTATGTTAATTAAATGTTTTAACGATGGATTTAATAAATTAAATATAAACTAGTTATAAAGTTTAAAAGGGTATAATTTTATTAAATAAATTAAAATATTTTGGAAACTTTCTTAATTAGGAAACTTTCTATTTTTAGCAGGTTACCAAATATATATTTTAGTATAACGTCAGAATACGTGTTATGTCAAAAATAAATAATAGAACGAAATATGATTAAAAGAAATATTAGAAGGCTCAGATTTACCAGTTTATACATACGGACAATATTGCAAGAATAAATTAAATCCAATGAATACAGTTAAGAGCAGTAAAATATATAACATCAGTCAACTTATTTTCGCGTCCGTTATTTATGTAGTGTTTGTGAAGTCGGAGTAGGTCTTTCAGCTTTCGTTCTTACTTCGTTACTGGACACGAGGTACGGATTTTCTGTCCTTTCAGTAAGGACTTCCTTTCTATGCATGATTAGGATTCCCCGTCTTCAGCCAAATGTTTTCCCCAATATATGTTTAAGCTTATCAGTAATCATGTTAATAACTAAATAAATTGCCTGAGCATTATATACAAGCATGACCAGTTTATGTACTAGTTACGGAGGTACCGTAACCATGGTACTAGAGGCACCGGTGTCGTGACTCACATGCGGGAGAGTGATATCCTGCATCGTCCCACTCAGCTCAGTTTGGCCATTTTATCAGTATTATTAGTGGGGCATATGGATGCATCCTAGGCTTATCAGTTTACAGTTATCAGGTGAATGTGGTGTGTGCTTTACATCCTTCATATTGGAGCTGATCCCTCCACCCATCACAGTATTTAGAGGTCACCCCTCTATAGTATTTAGAGGTCACCCCTCTACAACATGACGAGGTCACCCCTCCAATTATCATGCACTGTTGTTACAGCACATGACCTATATAAGCTCTGGCAATTAAAATATAGTAAATGCACGTTTTCTTTAACAGATAACAGTTCAGCTTTATTATTTATAAATCAGACTTTACAGATTATAGACAGATTTTTGCTGCAACTTTACTTATCAGTCTTACAACTTTAGTATTTTATCATCTGCTTCATTTCAGTAATTCCTTATCATGCTTTATATTCGTTCACTGAGCGTTATGCTCAGCCGTAGTTCTTTCACGTTCTAACGACAGGTACACCAGGACACCCTTAAGATTCTGAGAGCATGTGCATTTGGATGGAAGCTATCCAGACTTCTTACTTTATGCACTTCTTACATTATTCTACTTATTTGTACATTGTTTAGTCCTTTCCTTCAGTATTTTACTTTTCATGTTTTGAGCTTATGTTCGGATTACCGATGTTTGATTCCGGTAATTCTTTTATGGTCAGTTAATGTTTTAGGACATTTACCTTATGCTTTGATGACACGCCATAAATACATGTAACGGTCCACTTATCCAAGTGGGGTGTTACAATTATGGTATCAGAGAGCAAGGTTCGACCTGTAGGCTCTAAAACTTGACCTGTGACTAGTGGGTAGTCACCAGGAACTTCCCAGATTTTGGCGTGTTATCTTTCATGTTTCTCATGCAATTATCAGTCTGTTTTCTTCATTTATCAATCAGTTTTCTTAAAGTTTTTGACTAAGTAAAAGGTTGGTGCAGGACCGGCCATATTTAGTCGCATGTGCTTTTTTGCGAATTTTGTTTTGGTGAACCGACCTATAGGCATTCACCCTTGCCCGTTCAGATTTATGTATAGATGAACTGACCATAGGCATTCATCCTTACTCATGTCAGATTCATGTTTTCAATCGAATATTACTTGGTGAACCGACCCAAAAACGTTCACTATTTTTCCAGATCAAATTTTTATGTTGTTCAGTCGAATGATGTTTTGTGAACCGATCCACAGTTGTTCACCTTTGTCATATCAGGACATTTCATAAATTTTAACAAGTATGGATTGGACTACAGCCAACCATATTTAGTCCCATATTATAAATTTCTATGCTTGACAGTTCTAATAAAATTTTGACAAATATGGATCAAGCAAGAATCGCCCATACTTAGTCATATGATTTCTTCCTTGGATTCTGTGGATTGAACCATAGCCATCCACATCAGCTGATATTAAACCTCAGTTGATTAGACTTTTTATGTTCTCTTTAACAGTTAAATTTTCATACCCTCGCGTTGATGTCGTCTTCATGCTGATTCAGCATCATGTCTCCTTATGAGGATTACGTTTTTAGCAAGGTGATGATGTTTCATGCTAAGATACAGAAGGGTCACAGTAAAATCCTGTTTTTCATAATAAATCATGGTTGGTCTTCATCAGTCATGTCTTCATGCCGACCATTGTTAAAATTCCGTTTAATCATATCCTTGAACCTCTATAAAACCAGTATTAAGTCTATGCAGAAATTATCAGCCTATCATGTTAACCATTTCAGTTCAGTTTGCTAACAAGTTAAATCAATTTAATCCTTGATCATGTCAGACAAGTGACACCAATATTGATCATTCCATAAAATTTCCACCAGTGCCATGTACAGTATTCCATATGTGCCATTTGTACAGTGCCTCAGTTATACTCCATGTACAGTATTTCCTGTGTACTCCACGTACAGTGTCTCAAATATGCTCCACATGTAGTATTCATTTTGTACTTCATGTACAGTAGTCTAGGTGTACTCCATGGATATTGTTAATCAGTCCTTATTCATCCCAAGCGTTTTCCACTTGTCGATATTCTACCAGATGCTGATACTGCTCGTGAGTTGAAGATTTTACCAGATACTGATGCTGCTAACACTTTGAAGACCGCACAAATGCTGTTGCTGCCGATGCTTTAGAGATTTCTTAAGATGCTGATGCTGTTTATACTATGAAGACTCTGCAGAACAAGGACGAAAACTATAAATTTGAAATTTCTGACCAAGTGAAATATCTGGTTGGGATCCTGCACACTAAAACAACACGCGTTAGACTTACCGTGGGAATGTATCCCACGATTAAGCTCCGACGTGAGAGTAAGTAATTGGTTAGGGTTTAAGAATCGGATGAGTTGTGAGTGTGTAGAATGTAATACCTTTGTGGAACCCTTGGGGGTTCCTTATATAGGCAGTGAAACCCTAATGGGCTGTCACTGATGCTTCGGCCCTAAGGAAAGGATAAGTACCAGAATTAGATTGATTGTTATCTTCTAATTATGGTGAGTGAATATCCTCTTCTTTGGGGTAAATCCTAATCATAGTAAGAGTATGATTCTGTCTAACCCTGTACCGGCCATGCCGCGCCGTGGGCCGCACACATGTGTGCGGTTACTGTTCATCTAAGCCCATAAGCTTAAATGACATAATCCCACCCATCAGTAATGGGCCGGATGCGGGTAGTACCCGTGGGCCGGGTTCATGACCCGGCTGGGGACTATACGTCATCAGTGACAAAATATTTTAATAAACTTTCTTTTTAAGAAAATATTTTATTAAAATGCAAAATGTAAATTTGAT
The DNA here is from genome assembly GCA_025667525.1 of Glebionis coronaria. Taxonomy (NCBI): domain Eukaryota; kingdom Viridiplantae; phylum Streptophyta; class Magnoliopsida; order Asterales; family Asteraceae; genus Glebionis; species Glebionis coronaria. Next base: position 520,022,355 of record CM046882.1, read on the forward strand.
TATGGCATATTCCAAATGTCATAGGAATATCTTTTGAAGGTAAAACTAGATATTACTTCCCCACTAAAGGACAAAAAGGAGCGAAGTCTACTACCCGCGGTTCCTTAAGTAGCTATGCGGTTCTTTATCAATAAGGAACCGCATAGACAATTAAGGAACCGTAGGCAGAGAGCTGTTGGGTTTTGTCTCCTATAAATAGTGGATCAAATCTACATTTTCCATGAACCTTTTTGGACATTCTTTCTGCCTCTTTTCTCTTCTCTAAATCCTAATCATTAGTAAATGATCACTTAGTGTGTTAGGTATGTTTACTTATGATTATCCTCTTAATCCCCCTGTAAAACGCGCATTTAAGAATTCCCGAATATTAAATACGCACACTCAGTTTCAGTTAAATATTAAATATTAATTATTCAGAAATAAATTACGAGATTACGTAAATAAAAATGTTAAACCAAAAAATCAAACGAAAACCCCACATACATACGTAAAAGGGGGCGGCATGTTTTGTTAAACATAAGAATGTATATGGGCTTGGCCCATCCCACTCCATATTTACACTACTTGAAATCAAATCACAACATTTCCATTCATTCATGCGTTAAAAAAAGGGAAGTTGGGCTTTGATCCCATTGCACTAGTAAACAAACAAACGCGACTCACCCCCCTCTTTTCATAACAGCTAACAAAAAAAGGGTATTAGGGTTGGGAGTTGGAAACCGCCGGCAGACAACAACAAAAAAGAAAGAAAGAAAGAAAAGAGAGCCGTTGTTTTGTTCTTGTCTTCTTACTGTCGACGAACAAACATCAAGGATCAAGAACACGAATCCAAATCACGCAATCAAGGTAACCCTAATCACGTGTCATTCTTCTTTATGTTTGATGAATCTCGAATTCAATCAGTTTGGTGTCGGGTTTTTGCTTGATACACGAAAACCGAGACTAATTAGTCTTGGTGTGTGTGTTTTGATCAGCCGTGAACCAACAGGGGGCTGTTTGGCTTTTCGTACAGTAGAAACAAACAACCGGGGGGGCGTTTGGATTGTACATGAGTGTTTGTGTTAACAAAGCAGAGGGAACAAACAACAATCAGCAGGAACTTTACCAAAATCAGTGGGTATCTTATATTAAACCAGTAGTTAAATTCGGGTAGAAAATTACAGCTTTTAAAATGACTTTAGCGATAGATTAGCGACAAAAATTTCTGGCGCAGATTCTAAGTGACAGTTTCTAGGGACAGTTTTGAGCCAGTGTTAGTCACACTGTTTATAGCGACACAGATTTCTGTCACTAATTCATATAGGCAGATTTTGTATATTTTGTTGAATTGTTTTAGTACGACCGAGAAGGGGTATCTCGGTAGGCTCGGGTTATAGTTAAAATAATAAAAATGAAGATTTTTGAATTATACCTTTTTATTACTTTATGTTAATTAAATGTTTTAACGATGGATTTAATAAATTAAATATAAACTAGTTATAAAGTTTAAAAGGGTATAATTTTACCAAATAAATTAAAATATTTTGGAAACTTTCTTAATTAGGAAACTTTCTATTTTTAGCAGGTTACCAAATATATATTTTAGTATAACGTCAGAATACGTGTTATGTCAAAAATAAATAATAGAACGAAATATGATTAAAAGAAATATTAGAAGGCTCAGATTTACCAGTTTATACATACGGACAATATTGCAAGAATAAATTAAATCCAATGCATACAGTTAAGAGCAGTAAAATATATAACATCAGTCAACTTATTTTCGCGTCCGTTATTTATGTAGTGTTTGTGAAGTCGGAGTAGGTCTTTCAGCTTTCGTTCTTACTTCGTTACTGGACACGAGGTACGGATTTTCTGTCCTTTCAGTAAGGACTTCCTTTCTATGCATGATTAGGATTCCCCGTCTTCAGCCAAATGTTTTCCCCAATATATGTTTAAGCTTATCAGTAATCATGTTAATAACTAAATAAATTGCCTGAGCATTATATACAAGCATGACCAGTTTATGTACTAGTTACGGAGGTACCGTAACCATGGTACTAGAGGCACCGGTGTCGTGACTCACATGCGAGAGAGTGATATCCTGTATCGTCCCACTCAGCTCAGTTTGGCCATTTTATCAGTATTATTAGTGGGGCATATGGATGCATCCTAGGCTTATCAGTTTACAGTTATCAGGTGAATGTGGTGTGTGCTTTACATCCTTCATATTGGAGCTGATCCCTCCACCCAGCACAGTATTTAGAGGTCACCCCTCTATAGTATTTAGAGGTCACCCCTCTACAGCATGACGAGGTCACCCCTCCAGTTATCATGCACTGTTGTTACAGCACATGACCTATATAAGCTCTGGCAATTAAAATATAGTAAATGCACGTTTTCTTTAACAGATAACAGTTCAGCTTTATTATTTATAAATCAGACTTTACAGATTATAGACAGATTTTTGCTGCAACTTTACTTATCAGTCTTACAACTTTAGTATTTTATCATCTGCTTCATTTCAGTAATTCTTTATCATGCTTTATATTCGTTCACTGAGCGTTATGCTCAGCCGTAGTTCTTTCACGTTCTAACGACAGGTACACCAGGACACCCTTAAGATTCTGAGAGCATGTGCATTTGGATGGAAGCTATCCAGACTTCTTACTTTATGCACTTCTTACATTATTCTACTTATTTGTACATTGTTTAGTCCTTTCCTTCAGTATTTTACTTTTCATGTTTTGAGCTTATGTTCGGATTACCGATGTTTGATTCCGGTAATTCTTTTATGGTCAGTTAATGTTTTAGGACATTTACCTTATGCTTTGATGACACGCCATAAATACATGTAACGGTCCACTTATCCAAGTGGGGTGTTACAACTATGGTATCAGAGAGCAAGGTTCGACCTGTAGGCTCTAAAACTTGACCTGTGACTAGTGGGTAGTCACTAGGAACTTCCCAGATTTTGGCGTGTTATCTTTCATGTTTCTCATGCAATTATCAGTCTGTTTTATTCATTTATCAATCAGTTTTCTTAAAGTTTTTGACTAAGTAAAAGGTTGGTGCAGGACCGGCCATATTTAGTCGCATGTGATTTTTTGCGAATTTTGTTTTGGTGAACCGACCTATAGGCATTCACCCTTGCCCGTTCAGATTTATGTATAGATGAACTGACCATAGGCATTCATCCTTACTCATGTCAGATTCATGTTTTCAATCGAATATTACTTGGTGAACCGACCCAAAAACGTTCACTATTTTTCCAGATCAAATTTTTATGTTGTTCAGTCGAATGATGTTTTGTGAACCGATCCACAGTTGTTCACCTTTGTCATATCAGTACATTTCATAAATTTTAACAAGTATGGATTGGACTACAGCCAACCATATTTAGTCCCATATTATAAATTTCTATGCTTGACAGTTCTAATAAAATTTTGACAAATATGGATCAAGCAAGAATCGCCCATACTTAGTCATATGATTTCTTCCTTGGATTCTGTGGATTGAACCATAGCCATCCACATCAGCTGATATTAAACCTCAGTTGATTAGACTTTTTATGTTCTCTTTAACAGTTAAATTTTCATACCCTCGCGTTGATGTCGTCTTCATGCTGATTCAGCATCATGTCTCCTTATGAGGATTACGTTTTTAGCAAGGTGATGATGTTTCATGCTAAGATACAGAAGGGTCACAGTAAAATCCTGATTTTCATAATAAATCATGGTTGGTCTTCATCAGTCATGTCTTCATGCCGACCATTGTTAAAATTCCGTTTAATCATATCCTTGAACCTCTATAAAACCAGTATTAAGTCTATGCAGAAATTATCAGCCTATCATGTTAACCATTTCAGTTCAGTTTGCTAACCAGTTAAATCAATTTAATCCTTGATCATGTCAGACAAGTGACACCAATATTGATCATTCCATAAAATTTCCACCAGTGCCATGTACAGTATTCCATATGTGCCATTTGTACAGTGCCTCAGTTATACTCCATGTACAGTATTTCCTGTGTACTCCACGTACAGTGTCTCAAATATGCTCCACATGTAGTATTCATTTTGTACTTCATGTACAGTAGTCTAGGTGTACTCCATGGATATTGTTAATCAGTCCTTATTCATCCCAAGCGTTTTCCACTTGTCGATATTCTACCAGATGCTGATACTGCTCGTGAGTTGAAGATTTTACCAGATACTGATGCTGCTAACACTTTGAAGACCACACAAATGCTGTTGCTGCCGATGCTTTAGAGATTTCTTAAGATGCTGATGCTGTTTATACTATGAAGACTCTGCAGAACAAGGACGAAAACTATAAATTTGAAATTTCTGACAAGAATAAATTTCAACCCTCAGACACTACCATTCTATTCCATGCTTTTACTTTCCCAGTTAGATGTCACACTTCACTCATCTTGTAAAACCCGCATGCTTTTACCATGAATAGTGCCCTTAAGATCGTACGTCCTAGATTAAAACTTACCTCATTTAGTATTGATCACATTCATGTGCTAATAATCAAGCAAGTGCATACGTGTATGACATGACAAGTATCGATTACGTACGAACTCATGATAAACAGTAATAAATATATCACGTGAACATAATTAATTCATGATCACCATTTAAAATACGAACTAGAATAATTACGTAAATACTTATAATATAATTACGAACGTTAAGTTTACGATAACGACACGATAGAATAAACAGAAACACTTTAAACACGAGCACGTTTAACCACGAACGAACACGAAACATCAGGACACGAGAAAGGTACGGGTACCCCATGTGGGGCCCCCATACCCACGGCACACAACAAGAAATGGGCCTAGCCCATGGACTTTACAAGTAAAGGGGGTAAGAGTAAAAACATGTTTTCATTTTTCACTTTCAAGAAAGAAACACAAAAACCCTAAAAAGAGTTTTCTCCTCCTCCTTTTTCTCCTTTTGTGCCGCCACCTAAACACCACCATTGGAGGGTGATTGTTTGATTTTGATCTTAAAAACAAGTGTTAGAAACCGTGTTTGTTCATCCTTTTTCCAAGCTACATAGTGGTATACCTTTCTAACCCTTCTTTTTAATTCTTTTAATTCTTTTAATCTTTGATTATTTTCATGAACATGTTATTATTATTTTTTTATTTAAACATGATAATTAATCATTGATCTAACATGTTTTGGTATTAAATAAAATCAAAGAATGATTTAAAAGGGATGCTTGTTTTGGCCGCCTAGCAAACAAACCCGAGGGGGGTTTGGTTTGCTATTGCCGCCACCACCAAGACCATTTTTGGTCTTGGTTGGCTCATGTGGGACCCACGGCAGCAAGGAGACACATGTGCCCCGGGTTTGGCTCGGGGTACGGTGTCGAATTCATGCCCGATTCATGGTTCGTTGGTTAAATCATGATTCATGCTACATGTTAATTTTTATGAATTATGAACTTAGGATATAATTAATTAATAACATGAAATATTAATTAAATCATGACTTAGGTTATTTTAATTATTAGTTTATCATGACATTAATTTAACCTAAGTATTTTATGTTATAAGTTATAATTAATTAATTATTAAAACATGCCTATAGTTAATTAATTTAGACATGACTTAGGTTATATTATTAATAATAATAATACACATTTTAACCTAAGTATATTCATTTCATTTTAATTAAAACATGTTATACTTTAATTAAAATGCCTAACCTATAGTTTAATTAAAATACATGAAATAATAATTAAACTATATACTATATCATATGACTTAAGAAACAAGCTTATAAACACTTAGACTTATATGTTAGCTTATGTAACCAGCTTAATTCTAAATATGGAAACTTCTATTTATAGAAACTTAATTAAATAAGGCAACTAATCTATTAATGGAAACTTTCTATATATGGAAATCTATATATTTCAGGCAGCTAATCTAATCATGGAAACCTTCTATATATGGAAACTTATTTAATTAAGGCAGCTGATCTATTTTTGGAAACTTTCTATTTTTAGAAACTAATCTATTTTAAGCAGTAAATTCTATTTTTGGAAACTTTCTATTTTTGGAAACTTTCTATTTTTGGAAACTTTCTATTTTTGGAAACTTTCTATTTTTGGTAACTTTCTATTTTTGGAAACTTTCTATTTTTGGAAACTTTCTATTTTTGGAAACTTTCTATTTTTGGAAACCTGCTATTTTTGGAAAGTTACTTATTATTACACAGTAAGTATATTAATACATGAAACACCAGTAATACTTAATCAGATGAATCAGAATACAAGATAAACACAGTTTAAGGCTTTAAACAGTGAACCATGACCTAAAACATACCAAATCAGCTATAATGAGACAGAAAAACCCAGTACGTAATCAGTGAATCGATACTTATACACGTGTGTATTCATGTAGCGTTAGTGATCCAGAAGTAGGAGTCTTTCTTCCGTTCATTCACTGGACTTGAGGTACGGATTCCCGTTCTTTCAGTATGGACATTCTTTCCTTATTAGGATTTCCCCGTATGCAGCCAACTGTTTTCCCCAGCATTTGTTTTATTGTTTTGAACTGCTTATGTTTAATTAGCATAATCTATAGCCATATACAAGCATGACCAGTTTCACCTAGTTATGGAGGTACCATAACCATAGCATTGGAGGCACCAATGTTATGACTTCCCCACGGCGGAGTGATTGCTCGTGGCGTCCCTTTTCAGTTTTGGCCATATTATTATATCAGGTGGGGCGTATGGGTGCATCCTAGTTACATGTTTTATTCAGTTTATCATGGTGAATGTGGTGTGTGCCTTGCACCCTTCACAAGGAGTTGATCCCTCCTACCCAAATCAGTATATTGATTAGAGGCATCCCCTCTAATCAGTATGATGAGGTCACCCCTCCAAGTATTCATGAACGTGACCTTTTCATGACCTATATGGGCTATGGTATATATATGTTAAAACAGTTTTCACAAGATAAGCATAAGGCTTTTCAAACTATAAAACCAGTTTTCTTGATACTTAACCAGTTTACTCAGTACTTAGTCTTCCGCTGTTATATGTTACATGTTTATCCTATTTCATGCTTTATTGTACATCCGTGCACTGAGCGTCTTGCTCAGCCGTTTTCCTTTTCATGTTCCCAAAATGGCAGGTACTCAGGGACGCTCGTAGATCTCAAACGTAGGTGCATATGGACTGGAAGATTTACTGTCTTTCTTTACTTTATGCATATCCTTTACTTTGATACAGTTGCTATGGACATTGTTTCGTCCTTTCCTTTTACAGTATTTATGTTTGTGTGTGATGAGCTTTACTTTGGGGTTACCGATGTTTGATTCCGGTATTTCCCTTTTATGGTTGAATAATGCTTAGACATTTATCCTTGTATGCTTTGATGACACGCCATCATTATGCGTAATATTCCATTTCCAAAATGGGGTGTTACACATCTAATCTTTCAGTCAGAAGAGTGGGAACCGGTAACCAGTCGGCCACTCAGCAGAAATAGTTACATGAATCACGGTCATAATAACGACCATCGGGAAACTGACAGACAAGGCGGTAATGACAACCACCGTGCTTAAATTTAATCAGTCAGTAACCATCAGAACTCCAGAACAGACGTGACCAGAAATACAGAGGTCAGTAGTCTAGCCGGTTCGCCAATCCTAGCAGTTACCAGAAATTAGTAACCTTATTCAGACTCACCATTTAAATACATGTCCAGACAACAGCTAAGACACAAGTCTCAAGTATCATTTCGGAAGACATTTGTTAGGACACTAGTATGTTTCTAAACCAGGCCCTCAATGATTCAGGGCACCCTCCAAGGGGGATACACTCGTTCTATTATGCCACACATAAATCAGATCATTTGAAAAATTCAGTCACCACCACTGGAGTATTATTTAGGTTAAACACGCAGTATTCACTCTGTGAGGTTACAGACGAACACATTCAGTGAAAAGTCGCCATGTTTACTTCATGTATTCCTATGTCAGCTTTATCTTAAATCAGGTAGTCACTTGCCTCTCAGCCAGAAAGGACTCAATAGTATCACTATATTTATTAAAGATTTATTTTCAGTTAACGACGAGATCTGTCTTACCAACCCTGAGCATATTCATTTTACTCCTTCTAGAAAAATCAGTACAATTGTTCCAGCTTTACGAGCACGTGAATTATAATCTTTTAGCTGCGAAGACTTCTGGTCACCATTCATGATACGAATTCTGAGATTCCTTAAATTCATGATCAACAGATTATCCTAAATTTCAGATGTAATTTCGGAAGGTTTTCTAGAAATTCATTCCCGACCACAAGACAGAATTTAACATCGAGTTAGTCTCAAGAACGGAACCTGTTTTCAAAACTCTTTATTGCAAGGCTTCAGCTAAGTTAAAGAGTTGCAGCATTTGCTGCAAAAGTTACCGGAACGAGGCCTTATTCGCCCTAGCGCACCACCAGGAAGTGCACCGTTTATGTCTATCAGGAAGAAGGCCGGTATCATGGGATCATGTATCGACCACTAAAATTTTTGACAAGATCACCATTCTTAATCAATGTTCATTCCATAAATAGCAGGTTTATCTGATCTGCTACGATGTCTTAAACAATTTCTAGAACAAATTTCCGATCATGCTACCATCAGTGGTGAGAGAAAGAACATGACGTTTCCAAACTGCTGTTGCACATATTACATTCTCTCTAAAAATTTTGATTTTGTACTTCTGAGCTCCCTAATGCTCCAGCTATATTATGAAATTATGAATAAAATTCTTCCATGACTCTCAGGCAATATCATCAGTATATTCATTGATCACATTCTGATATGCCTAATGCTAGAGAAGAACACGAGACTCATCTTCTCACAGTTGTACAAAATCTTCAATAGGAGTAATTTTTATACACAACTTTCCAGATATAAATTTCACTTGAAACAAAGTGGCATTTCTAAGCCACCATATTTCAGCAGAAAGAAATCTCAGACAATCCTGCGCACGTGAAGTTCATCACCTGATGGTCCCGACCGATGCCTGTGAACGAAGTACCAAATTTTTCTAGAACTTAATTGACTGCTACCGCAAAAATTGCTGACAGTTCTCACTAAAAATTCTTCCATAACTATTCAACCAGATTTCCACCAGAATGTCCCATAAACCCAGGCATAATTTTGATAGAAGCAGTATCACATATTGATGCAACTATGTTCATATCTCGAAGCTTGACATACCGCAGATTGAAGATAGAACGCTGTCATGCTAGTGAGTTACTACAGTCCTTAGAAATTTTTGAACAGAAATGAGACGAAATTCCATGAAATTGTTATCAGTTCCCACAGACTCAGAAAAGTATGATACTATCTAAGTCATTGTCGGCTATGTAATCAACCTACGCATTTTCTTTCATCCGGAAGGATTACGCAGTAGTGGACCAAAAAAAAATCAGCAGAAAATCGTACGATTTCAAGGCATTCCACCGACCATCATATCAGACAGAATTCATGTTCACGATGACGTGTATGTTTACGTTCACCTACGTTCACGTTTATTTTCACTTTCACGTTTACGTATCATTCACAGTAAGATGCTGATTCAGTTCATGTTTTGTGCTATCTCATGATTTAAGTTCACGTTAGGGTTCATAACATTGTCCACGTTCAGGTTCGTGTTCTATCTCGCGATACGCGTTTCATAGTTTATTACCAAATACGGTTGCAGACAGCGTGAGAAACCAGACCCAAGTATGGCACAACTATTCCATAACTAGGCAGATGTTTCACGTATCAGGCCGTATCGTTTGGCATTCTTCCTCAGTCAGCATACGTTCATGATATGTTCTAGTATCACGCTCACAATATGTTTCACGTATCACATTCACGATATACTTCATGCTCAGCATTCCTCATATAACCGCGAACCACGTTCACAATTTCTCATGTAGCACGTTCACAATTGTTCACGTAGTTTATCCCTACATATTTTCAGCAACTTGCTCAGAGATAAATGTTATATTTTCAGAATATTTGTACGTATCATTCCATGTATCCTACATGCTATAGCTTATTCATTCTATCAGATTCAGGAAAATCCATCTTAAGTATGGAACCAGAAACTAATCAGCATCATCAGGACAGGGTCATCAGGACCAAGATTGTCATTATGTTTAAACCTTTTAAGGAATCATTTCGAGCGGGAAGCCACTCGAAACGAAGGAGTCTATCCGGACCTCTCATCCTTTTCCTTCAATAAATTCGGTTAGGTTCTTTCAGTCATGTTATATTCCATATCCTCTTCAGCCATGTCACGTTACATGTCACTTCAGTCATGCCAGGTTTATACCTTGCAGCATCATGTTTTAAATCAAGGACGAATGATCTTTCAGCTTATATGTCTTTTCAGCTTTCATATTTTTTAGCCTATATGTCTTCCCAAGTTTTATAACTTCACCAACTTAATTACCGTTAATTCGGGGACTAATTATTCTTTTTAGAGGGGAAGAATTGTAAAACCCAGTATAGTCGTATCCTTAATTCGGGGACAAATTAATTTTTTAGAGGGGAAGAATTGTAAAACCCGTATTTAAGAATTCCCGAATATTAAATACGCACGCTCAGTTTCAGTTAAATATTAAATATTAATTATTCAGAAATAATTATTAGGTTTCAGAAAAATATTACTTATACATTATTTACGATACCAAAACGAGTAATTAACATTCAAATAGAAACACGGGAAATAAATTACGAGATTACGTAAATAAAAACGTTAAACCAAAAAATCAAACGAAAACCCCACATACATACGTAAAAGGGGGCGGCATGTTTTGTTAAACATAAGAATGTATATGGGCTTAGCCCATCCCACTCCATATTTACACTACTTGAAATCAAATAACAGCTTTTCCATTCATTCATGTGTTTTAAAAAAAGGGAAGTTGGGCTTTGAGCCCATTGCACTAGTAAACAAACAAACGGGACTCACCCCCTCTTTTCATAACAGCGAACAAAAAAAAGGTATTAGGGTTGGGAGTTGGAAACCGCCGGCAGATAACAAAAAAAGAAAGAAAGAAAGAAAAGAGAGCCGTTGTTTTGTTCTAGTCTTCTTACTATCGACGAACAAACATCAAGGATCAAGAACACGAATCCAAATCACGCAATCAAGGTAACCCTAATCACGTGTCATTCTTCTTCTTGTTTGATGAATCTCCAATTCAATCAGTTTGGTGTCGGAATTTTGCTTGATACACGAAAACCAAGACTAATTAGTCTTGGTGGGTATCTTTTGATCAGCCGTGAACCAACAGGGGGCTGTTTGGCTTTTCGAACAGTAGAAACAAACAACCCGGGGGGGGGGGGGGGGGCGTTTGGATTGTACATGAGTGTTTGTGTTAACAAAGCAATGGGAACAAACAACAATCAGCAGGAACTTTACCAAAATCAGTGGGTATCTTATATTAAACCAGTGATTAAATTCGGGCAGAAAATAACAGCTTTTAAAATGACTTTAGCGACAGATTAGCGACGAAAATTTATGTCGCAGATTCTAAGTGACAGTTTCTAGGGACAGTTTTGAGCCAGTGTTAGTCACACTGTTTATAGCGACACAGATTTCTGTCACTAATTCATATAGGCAGATTTTGTATATTTTGTTGAATTGTTTTAGTGCGACCGAGAAGGGGTATCTCGGTAGGCTCGGGTTATAGTTAAAATAATAAAAATGAAGATTTTTGAATTATACCTTTTTATTACTTTATTTTAATTAAATGTTTTAACGATGGATTTAATAAATTAAATATAAACTAGTTATAAAGTTTAAAAGGGTATAATTTTATTAAATAAATTAAAATATTTTAGAAACTTTCTATTTTTAGCAGGTTACCAAATATATATTTTAGTATAACGTCAGAATACGTGTTATGTCATAAATAAATAATAGAAAGAGATATGATTAAAATAAATATTAGAAGGCTCAGATTTATCAGTTTATACATACAGACAGTATTGCAAGAATAAATTAAACCTAACGAATACAGTTAAGAGCAGTCAAATATATAAGATCAGTCAACTTACTTTCGCGTCCGTTATTTATGTAGTGTTCGTGAAGTCGGAGTAGGTCTTTCAGCTTTCATTCTTACTTCGTTACTGGACACGAGGTACGGATTTCCTGTCCTTTCAGTAAGGACTTCCTTTCTATGCATCATTAGGATTCCCCATTTTCAGCCAAATATTTTCCCCAGTATATGTTTAAGCTTATCAGTAATCATGTTAATAACCAAATAAATTGCCTGAGCATTATATACAAGAATGACCAGTTTATGTACTAGTTACGGAGGTACCGTAACCATGGCACTAGAGGCACCGGTGTCGTGACTCACATGCAGGAGAGTGATATCCTGCATCGTCCCACTCAGCTCAGTTTGGCCATTTTATCAGTATTATTAGTGGGGCTTATGGATGCATCCTAGGCTTATTAGTTTACAGTTTATCAGGTGAATGTGGTGTGTGCTCTACATCCTTCACATTGGAGTTGATCCCTCCACCCAACACAGTATTTAGAGGTCACCCCTCTACAGTATTTAGAGGTCATCCCTCTACAGCATGACGAGGTCACCCTCCAGTTATTCATGCACCGTTGTTACAACACATGACCTATATAAGCTCTGGCAATTAAAATACAGTAAATGCACGTTTTCAGATTTAACAGATAACAGTTCAGCTTTGTTATTTATAAATCAGACTTTACAGATTATACACAGATTTTCGCTGCAACTTTACTTATCAGTCTTACAACTTCAGTATTTTATCATCTGCTTCATTTCAGTAATTCCTTATCATGTTTTATATCCGTTCACTGAGCGTATGCTCAGCCGTAGTTCTTTCATGTTCTAACGGTAGGTACACCAGGACACCCTTAAGATTCTGAGAGCATGTGTATTTGGATGGAAGCTATCCAGACTTCTTACTTTATGCACTTCTTACATTATTCTACTCATTTGGACATTGTTTAGTCCTTTCCTTCAGTATTTTACTTTTCATGTTTTGAGCTTATGTTTGGATTACCGATGTTTGATTCTGGTAATTCTTTTATGACCAATTAATGTTTTAGGACATTTACCTTATGCTTTGATGACACGCCATAAATACATGTAACGGTCCACTTATCCAAGTGGGGTGTTACACCTTCTTTACTTGTCCAAATAGAAGATCACTCATACATTTGTGATATGATTAAAGATGAAGCCTTGATGAATATCAACCTACCTTAGATCTAGTCATGTTCATCATTTTTATTTGAGCCTTATGTAGATCCATTGTATTTTTGTATACTTGGATTAGTTGTGTTAATCCAATGTATTTGTGAATACTTGGATTAGTCTTGTCTAAATCCATTGTATATGTGTATACTTAGATTTGTCTTGTGTGGATCCAAGTTACATGTGTATACTTGGATATGTTTTATTGAGTTGTAAGTGTTGTGAGTAAGTTCTCACTAAACTATAAAGTGATGTGTGTATCTGTCTTGTGAGTTCTCACTTAGCTTCAAAGTGAAGAGTTGTGAAGTTGGTTCTAGCTTTGGATTAGAACTCGACATCTAGCCTTGTGACAGAAACGAAGATTGGCGACAAAGATTGGTTCTAGCTTTCGATTAGAACTCGACATCTAGCCTTGTGTCGGAAAATGGTGAAGTAGGTGACATGTGTAGATTGGTCCTAGCTAAGATTAGGTCTCGACATTTAGCTTAGTGTCGGAAAATAATGTAAGCGACGTTGTAAGGTTTTCTCCGCCAATAAGGGAGCTTGTGAATATAGTGGAAATATCGAGTAAGGTGTACTCAAGGAGTGGAGTAGGAACGAGGATAGAGCTTTGTTGCCGAACCACTATAAATCTTGGTGTCGTTCTTTAGGTTTCTTCTTTCTTTACTCTTTACTTATATTTTCATTCTTACATTGCATTTAATTGTCAGTTATCATTGTTAAGGCATTTGGAATTGAACCTAACCACTATGAAACTAGCTTTCAAGTAAAAGGTAGTTTTGACACAAACCTAATTGAAAGAATTTTTAATTAGGACATTAACCGAAGAGAAATTATTCAACCCCCCCCCCCCCCTTCTAGTTTCTACGCTCTTTTTCAGGAACAAGGCAAGATTGAAATGTATGACACTGCGAAGGCATTTCACGCTTGCAAACTTGAAGAGGGACAATCTGTTAGCACTCATTTTCTGCAAATGAAAGGCTACTTGGATACTTTGGAATGCCTAGGATATCCCATGCCACAAGAACTTGCTGAGAGTTTTATCTTGAACTCTCCCAACAAGGATTTTGAATCACTTGCGCAAACTTACAATTTGCATAGCATGGGGAAGACATTAGTAGAGCTACAATTATGCTATAGTCTCATGAGAAAGGGCTTCCAAAGAAGGTTAAAACTCATGCTGTAATGGCTATTAGAGCAGGAAGGATCCAGAAAGACAAGGGTATGAAATCGCAAAGGGGTAAAGGAAAGAATGTTGGAAAAGATAAGTCAAATTACGCCCAAAACAGAAAGTTCCTCCATCACCAAAGAAAGATAAACCGACAAAGGAATCTGAGTGTCACCACTTTAAAGAGGTAGGACACTCGAAAAGGAACTGCCCGAAGTATCTCACTGAGGTGAAGAAAAGCAAGAATGCTAGCGGAACTAGTACTTCAGGTATGTTTATTATAGAACTTTATGCTATGTATAATAATAAGTTGATGGTATATGATACGGGTTGTGGAACTCATATTTGTAATACATCACATCGACTTAGAGATAGCATGAAATTGAGTTAAGGATCTTTGAGCTTGTACGTAGGGAATAGTATGCGTGCAAACGTTGAGGCAATTGGAAGCTATGATTTGATACTTCCAAATGGACTAGTTATTACTTTAAATAGTTGTCATTTTGCACCTTCTATAACTAGAGGCGTTGTTTCTATTTCTAGATTGATCGAAGACAGTTTTAATCATGTTATTTTGAATAGTGTAATTTCATTTTACAAATACAATGTATTTTACTTCAATGCCGTACCACGTGACGTAATTTTTGAAATCAATATGCATGATCTTAATTTCAATCATAGTTTTATACAAAATGTTAGCAGGAAAAGAGCCAAACATGTGACGTTGGACTTGAAAGTCCCTAAATATAACAATTGTCAAAACTATTACTCGTATAAACACAAATACACAACGAAATACTCTTCAAACGTGTAATGCTTTATTAACTATTATAAACAAAGTATTACAAAGTGTTATGAATACACCCGTTGAATGACAATAAGAAATGAACCCTAGAACAAGTAAACTCGATTCGAGACTCAAGTTTACAAGAGAACCCATGAGTTGCTGGTAGACAGCTGAGGGCTCAGAGGTTCCAAAGGGAGAAAGAACTTAGATAATTTATCCAAGCACAAGGGTTGATATAACTCTTCTTTCTCACTCCTATTTATAGTGGTACGAGGTTGCTTCCTTAGTGGGAGTAGTTGATACGTGTCATCTTCTGAGTGGAACAATACAACGTATTAAATGCATGTCCAAATCGAGACATGCCTTTAAACAACTTTAGGTGAACAGTTCTGCCAACTGTTCACCTTTTGTCCCACTAGGTCGTACTAGGCTTTATCTTGAATCTCTTGTTTTGTCCCGCTCAAAACACTTTGTAGATTATCCCGCCTAAACTATAAAGGATTAGACAATCTTTGCTTGTATCAGACTTCTAGGGTTCTTAAGTGATCTCTGAGTATTGTCAACTCAGAGATCCTTGAACACCAGCACATTCCTTCTACATCCGAGCTATTCATAATCGCTGGTAAGTATGAGTTCAGATTGTCTTTGATTTCTCTGACGTTGTCTTTGACTTGAATGTTCCTGGTGTGCCAGCTGAGGCTTTGCCTTCCGCTGGTCTGGTCTCTGTTGATGGTCCTCTCAGCGATCAATAACACTTAGTCTAATAAACAAATCTAGACTGGGCCATAGTTAAAACTTTCATTGGCCCAACAATCTCCCCCTATTTGTTTACAAGTTATATTAAGTCTAGAATTATTGTAAGTGAGTACACAACTTCTTCTTACACATAATTTTAACAAACATACCTCAGAGTTTTATTCATTATAAAAAACCTAACTTATTACATGAACACCCAGTGGTGTAAAAATAAAAAACAAAAGGTTCTTCAGCGATCACGGCCTTGGTCCATAGTTCTTTGAGCTTCAACTTTATCATCCCTGGAGTTGATGATTAACTCCATCTCGAATTCAAAGTCACTAGCTTCCTTGCAGTTTCTGAGCATGCCTTGTTTGAGTCTGATGAGTTGTATGGTTGAGGCCAAGTGTAACTCACCTTTTCTCTAGAAGTAGTATTCACAGTTCCCATTCATGAATACCAATCCTATCTCTGGTTCTGAGTAAACTTGTCCACCTACTGACTTAGCAATCTCTTTAGGAATTACAAGGTTTCTGTACATTCCATCTACCACAACGTTCTCAGTGGCTAGCTTCGTTTTCCTTTTTCTTTGTCCTTGAGTTAGTTGTTGTTGTGATAGTTGGGGAGGCAGAGGTAGCTTCAGCTTTTTAGCAGTGCCTCTTACCCAATTAAGCTTAGCTTGTATGTTTTTCATCATTTGGGTAGCACCAGGCCCAGTCTTCTTTTGGGCAAGAGACAACACTTCCAACCATTCAGAGAGGCCCAGATCTCTGAGTCTAAAATCACCGAAGACTTTGTAGTTGGTTATTTGATTATCTCTGTATAAGGTCATCACTACTTTCTTGACTTTATCAGTGTAACAAGTGTAGTTGGTGATTTGTCCGGGCTCTGCTCTTTGGTCCACTATTCTCTCATATTCCTTTTGAAGGTTGCTCCTTTTGACTTTAAGTTCTTTGAGCTTATTTAGTTGAGCTTCCTTTACAGCTGGAGAGAGTAGTTTATTCAGAGCCTCTTTGCTCTTGATTTCAGCAGCTCTAATGTCAGTTAACCTCTTTTGTTCCATGATTTGAGACTTTGCCTGCTCTGGGGTTAGTGGTGGTTCATCTTCGCTTTTAAACTTGTTCAGATCAGAGTGTCTGGCAGTAGATCCACCTTCTTCTTGGAGGGAGTGCAGGGTTGTTTCTGGCACCTCAATGGCAATACCTTTTCCCTTATCTTTTGCCACCTCAGTGATGGGTTTGAAAGATCTAATGGGTTTTGGTGTGGGGACATCTGTTGTGGGTGCAGGTTGTTTAAGTGATTGCTCCCCCTTAGGTGGAGCATCATCTTCTTCTTCAGAGGTGGAAGTAGCAGAATTCTCCCCCTCAGGCATAGCGCCAGTAGTAGCTGTGCCTGTTCCTGCTCTATGGAACTTAACGAAGTCTTGATGTACAAAGAGACGGATTTCTCTAAGTTATTCCCGTAAGAGTTCCTGAAGAAGTTGCCTGGAAGGTTCAGATGCCTTGGCAATAGCAGCAACATTAGCCTTGACAGCTGCTGTGAGGACTGATGGCATGTACTGCTGTAGACTCTGGTCTATAACTACTGGGAGTTGAGTTTTCAAGGCATTTCCCAGTAGTTGCGGAAGAAATGAAGCCAGAGAGGATTCCACAGATGAGAGTAGGGAAGTCTCTAAGTTTGTTGTGAGTTCTTCAGCAGCATGTGTGAGAGTTTGTATTTCAGAAAGGATAACATCATTTGTGACTTTGGGCTTTGTGATACTGATGTCTCCCCTCTTAACCCATAGCTCCTTAGCGGCCAGTTCTTGAACATCTTTCATTCTTGGAACAGGGATAGGCTTGAGGTTTTGTAAATCTTCTAAGTGTTTCTTTGCCCCCAGTTTCATGACATTTGGCAAAGTTGGGAAGGGGACTAGGGTTGGTGTACTGAGCCACTGATCTCATAGCTGCTTGGCGGCAAGTTCTTGAACATTAACCATTGATGGGAAGGGAATGGGCTTCAACTCAGATGTGACTTGGTCATCATTAGAATCCATGTCTACATAGTCTGAAATGGTAAGATCATCTTCAATGGTAAAAACCTCATCTTCAGGCATGGAGTCAATGTCTGACATGGCATCCAGATTAATGTTGGAGGCTTCAGCATTATCGTCACCAACAATGGAATAAGCCTCATCGTTCTGTTGTTCTTCATGAAGATTGTGAGCCTGTTATGAAATTTGTTAGTAACCAGTGTGAAATAAAATGAAGTTCGCCATTCGCTGCCCCTAGGAAAGCTGGGTGTGATTATCCAGCCCCCCTAAGGATTTCTCCTTGTGACTCTTTTATTGTGAAACAGATATCTTGAAGGATCGCCATTCGCTGCCCCTAGGATAGCTGGGTGTGATTATCCAGCTCCCCTATAAGGATTACTCCTTGGTACTCTTTTTATTTGTGAATATTATGAGGTGAATGGTTACCGTTCGCTGCCCCTAGGATAGCTGGGTGTGATTATCTAGCTCCCCCTTAAGGATTTCTCTTTGGGACTCTTTTAGTTGTGAAACATGATATGGGAATGGTCGCCTTTCTCTGTCCCTAGGATAGCTGAGTGTGATTATCCAGCTCCCCCTGAAGGATTTCTCCTTGGTACTCTTTTAGTTGTGAATTATTTAAAGGTAAAGGTCGCCTTTTATCGCTGCCCCTAGGAAGACTAAGGGTGATTATTCAGTCCCCCCAAAAGAATAAATTCTTAGGGAGTCTTTTTAATATGAGGGGACACAGAGTCTACGTGAAGTGCAGAGACTCTGGGTCGGGACCTATAGTGTGCTCAAGTTGTTATAGGCAAGAGCACAGTCGAGAGGGTGAAGGATCATCGGGGTCCGTTATGAGCACAAATGAATCATATCCTAGTGCCAAGACAGAGTGTACATATAATCCTAAGAGATCTAGGTGTTGACACAAACACTCTATGCGTTGAGGCATACCCTAAACTTCATCACCCTCTCCTATAGAAATTTGAGAGTGATTGCTTGTGAACCTCAAAAAAAATGAAGGGCAGACTAATATGTTGGGTCTACTAGATGTAGATCTTGCAGCCTGTCAGGACCGGTGAATGACTTCTGTAATCACAAGTCAAATCACAAAGAGACTCTATACATAATATGAATGTAGAATACAAATATAATAAAGAAGAACAGAATAACTATAAAGACTTGATCCTTTCTAAGGATTTCTAATATTGATAATCACTAGAACTACGTTTGGTGAAGGTGCGTCTAACCCTTCTGCCTAAGGTTCCTTTTATACTACAAGGAAACCCTAATACAACATTAAAGAAAACGTGTAAAACTGATATGCATATCCTTTCCTAACATATCTCATGCATATCCTAACAGAATATTAAGTAAATAATAAAGTTTGACTTCGACTAGGACCAGGAGCAGGACTTGCTCCTACTACTACTAGGACCAGGAGGAACTACATACCTCCTAGTCTACCTATTACATTTAACTATTACAATGGTCCTAACAATCCTCCCCTAAACTTGAATTTGACCTGTTGAGTTCAAGTTTCTTGGAAAACGTGCAAATAAAGCCCGAGGATTAAATCAGCAAAACTAATAGCAGCATCAGAAAGATAAGAATCAGAGTAACCGCCGCAACATGAAACACTAGAAGCTTCTCCAAAGCTTGGAACAAATCAGCATCGTGTTGAATCAGCAACATGAGCAGATTTGATGAGCCTTTACCAAGTAGCTGCTCGCTCTTGGGCTAGCCAGTCTTTCTGGTGGAATAAGCATCACCCTGGGAGACTAGAACCCAGCCCAACTCTTAGAACGTAAATCAATGGTGAGTGGGAGTACCCTGATGATTTTAGGCAAACCATCACAGCCGTCAACGAATTTGATAGGTCTTTACCAGAAGCCGTACCCTTCTGGACTCGCCAACTCTTAGCAATAAAGCATCGGTGAGTTGAACACCCTATAGCTTTAAGCAAGCTATTACAGCTATCAACGGATTTGAGAAGATCTTTACCAAGAGCCGTACCCCCTTGGATTAGCCACTTTTTAGTCCAGGACTATGGCAAGTGAAAACCATCCAGTTTTGGGTAACCTGGCAACCATCAACGGATTTGAGAATCGCACCAGGAGTCGTACCCTCAAGGTGAATCAACTTTTTCTTGTCGATTAGACATGGTAAGTTGAGAACCATTTGTTGTGAGGACCAAGTCCAACACCAAGTGAAACCAGTAACCAACACAATCACAAAGCAGTAACCAGAACCCATAGTATGAAGCAGCAAAGGGTATCATATTCACAAGTATAAAATCCAAGATGTGTTAAAAGTATAAGCAGATATTATATAAAATGTTTTTTTTTTTTTTTTTTTTTTTAGTTTTTTTTTTAGTTTTTTTTTTAACTATAAAGAATGAAATTCACCAATCACTTTACATATTGGTGAAAAGAATGATAATAAGAACAAATGAACAAAAAATACAAAACAGAAACACTTACAACCCAACCACATCACAAACCAGAAGCAGCCTTCTTATCTGCTATCAAACGAGCCTGAATACCTTCCACCAATGCCGTAGCCATAGAGGACTCATTTCCTGATGGAGCATTTGAAATTTGCAAGTGAGTGGCCAACATCGCCTCCATCGAAGAAATTGTCAAAGGATAATCCACGTGAGTCAAGGGGTTATGTTGACCATTAATAAGGAAAATGGTAAATGTTCATTGACCCCTATTAATGGGGGGTTGCCCTTTCAAATTTAGACATAATTGCATAGTAACCACTTGCCCTTTTTAACATAATTACCAACTCCCAATTTACCATAGTTAATTAAAAATGTAAATACCAGGACTGGGAACGTTGACCAAAAGTCAAAGCACACAATGGTCAGACCAGGAGCAAAATATGGTCAACAAAGGACAAACAGAATGAACAGTGTCCCAGACCAGTACCAGAAGCCAGTCACCACTTGACAAAACAAGGATTTTGAACCACCAGAAGCCAACCAATTATGACTAGAAGCTGACCAAAGAGGACCAGAAGCCAGTCATGTAATACCATAACCACCATAAGTGAGCAAAATCCTCCACCAGAAGTAACACACACCACCAGAAGCCAACCAATTATGACTAGAAGCTGACCAAAGAGGACCAGAAGCCAGTCATGTAATACCATAACCACCATAAGTGAGCAAAATCCTCCACCAGAAGTAACACACACTACCAGAACCAGTCAAATAAATTGTTAAAATCTATCAATACGTTAGTCTGTCCTAAGAATATGTACACAAATCCTCCCCTTAGGCTTAGCCTCCACTCAATCCTGGACCTCAAGGATTGACCATCCCAATGTGAACCACCAAGTGGTTAAACCGAGGACCATCAAATGCTTTAGTCAGCAAATCAGCAACATTATCATCCGTATGAACTTTAAGAACCTGAATCAGCTTCTTCTCATTGGCATCCCGTATAAAATGATGCCGAATTTCAATATGCTTCGTTCACTGATGAAAAACAGGATTCTTCACAATGCAGATAGTGCTTTGATTACCAATAAAAAATTTGGTATTCATAAAATTGAAACCATAATCCAACATCTGATTTTGGATCCACAAAACTTGTCCACAACAACTAGCAGCAACAACATATTCAGCTTCTGTTGAAGAAGTAGCTACTATTGTTTGTTTCTTGCATTGCCATGAAATAAGTTGACGACCCAAAAACTGACAACCACCAGTAGTAGACTTCCTGTCATTATTAGCACCAGCATAGTCACTATCACTATAGGCTTCTAGAACAAATGGTGATTCTCTAGGATACCATAAGCCCAGTTTTGGTTGAGCCTTGATATACTTGAAAATCTTCTTTACTGCATTTCAGTTCGAAACTGTTGGAGTCACCTGGTGTCGAGAACAAGCACTTACTGTAAACATGATATCCGGACGTGATGCAGTCAAATACATGAGGGAGCCAATCATAGACCTGTACATGTGAACATTGACCGGGGGTCTGGCTCATTCTTAAGTTTGATTTTAGCAACTTCATAAGGAGTCGCTGCTGGTCTAAGAGGATCCATGTCAAACTTTTGAAGAATCTCATGAACATATTTATCTTGACTGATGAAAATCCCATCCGATTGTTGCTTGACCTGAAGACCAAGGAAGAAAGAAAGTTCTCCCATCGCACTCATCTGAAATTCGCCTTTCATCAAGTGTTCAAACTCATCGCACCATTCCTTCCTAGTAGAACCAAAGATAATGTCGTCCACATAAACCTGAACAAGGATAATGTCCTTGGTATTCCTCCGAAGAAATAGTGTTTTGTCAATAGTACCCCTTCTATAACCATTCTTTAACAAGAAAGTTGAAAGACGCTCATACCAAGCTCTAGGAGCCTGATGTAATCCATAAAGAGCCTTGACCACTTTGTAAACTTTCTTGGGATGAAGTGGATCTACAAAGCCCTTAGGTTGAGTGACATACACCTCCTCATCAATTTTGCCATAGAGAAATGCACTCTTGACATCCATCTGAAACACCGTAAAGCCCACATAAGAAGCGAAAGCCAAAAACAGACGAATGGCCTCTATCCTTGCAACCGGAGCAAAAACTTCAGTGTAGTCAATGCCCTCAATTTGAGTGTGGCCTTGTGCGACAAGCCTAGCTTTATTCCTCACGACAATTCCCCGTGCATCCTTCTTGTTCTTGAGAATCCATTTGGTATTGATTGCTGTCTTTCCATCTGGTAAGTCAACCAGAACCCAAACATTCTGAAACAAGAATTGCTGCATTTCCTCCTGCATATCCTCCACCCAACTTTGATCCTCAAGAGCATGAGAAACCGACCTAGGTTCCACCTGTGAAAGAAAACAAGCAAACAAACAGTGTTGAAAGTCCGTATGATTATTACGCTTTTGATCTTCAATATAGCTCACAAGAGCATGATGATCAGACGAGGCCTTCTTCTACATTCTGCGTGGCTTGACAGTAGAACCAGGATCTCCAATGATTTGAGTGGTAGGATGATATTTGTGTGATTGCAAAACTGGATTGGAAGAGACCTCCACTTCTGGTGCCAAGTTATTGAGATCACCAACAAAGTCAGCATCATATAAAGCAGTGTTGATAATCCCATCTACTGGTTGTTTATGAATATCATCCAGCTTGGTAGAGGACTTCTTTTGATGGTTCCCCAAATCAGAAGGACTGGAGAAACGAGTATTGGAAGCAGACTCACTAGCCGGAGTACCAGTAGGTGATAAGCTAGCACTAGGAGCAGAAGCTGGAGTACCAGGAGCAGCTTTGTCAGAAGGCTCAACCAAGGGAAACTCAAAACCACCTTGAGTAGCTGCTGTAGTAGCTTCTTGTTGTTGTTTGAGTAGAGTGTTAAGAGCTACTTGAGAATCCGGTACATCCAATGGAGTTGCATCACTAGGAGGAGTAGGAGAGACTGTGGTGGAGTAGGATGGAACCACAAAAATGTCATCCTCATCATCTGAATCAGAAAGACTAGAAGGAACACCAGTACTAGAAGTTGCAAACACTTGTGGTCCTGCATCATGGTTAGTTTTGAAACGAAAATATCCTAACGAATCACTAAGATAATCAAGATCAAAATACCATTCAGGACCTTTGCCTTGGATGTTTGACTTCTCTTCAAAATACCTGAGATTTATAGTTTCAATGATCCGCTTGGCTTGGAGATTGTAGACACGATAAGCCCGAGAGTGAGCTGAATATCCCACAATGTATCCTTCATCTGCCTTGCCATCAAACTTCCCCAAATAGTCACTAGTATTCAGAATGGTGACTGGACACCCAAAAGGCTTCAAATGAGCAATATTTGGAACTTTGCCTGTTAGAAGCTCATACGGAGTCTTCTTGTGAGGATTGGTAATAGAAACCCTATTCAACACGTAACTTGCAGTATTAACAGCTTCTGTCCAGAACATGGTTGGAAGCTTGGAATCGGCAAGCATAGTTCTTGCTGCTTCTATTAGTGTCCTGTTCTTTCTTTCTGCCACACCATTCTGTTGAGGAGTCTGATGTTGGAGTTTTTACTACTCTTTAGGAAAAGAGCAATAAATAGGGCAAGTGAGCACGACGATTTAGGAAAACCGTGTGTGTGTGACCCTAAAAGTGAGTTCGTTCTCGAGGAGGCTAGTGCGTTGTGTGTTGAATTGATTAATGATTTGTGATTATATGATTGAAAAAGGAAGAAAGAAATGAGATTAGAAGAGAAAGATGGTTACGAAAACGAATTAAACTACGACGAAAAAGGCGATCATGCAAAACCGTAAATAGTGCAAAAATTAAAATTTTAACCTAAAAATTCCTAAAAATTACTAAAAATCCCCAATAATATTCTAAGAGTTTACAAAAAATCCAAACTTGTTAAAACCTTTTAATTAATAAGATAATGACTTTTTAATGCTAATTAAAGCCCTAAAAATCACAATTAATTATTAAAAAGCCCAAAACAAGATCTTAAAGTTTGTAAACCTCAAAAATATCCTAATTAAGCTAAAAAGTATTTTTTTTAATTCTAAAACCTATTAAAACTATTTTTAAACACTTAAAAACTATTAAAATCAATTAAAACTTAAATTAATTCTAGAAAATAATTGAAAAGTCCTAAAAATATTTGGAAAGTTACAAAACTCCTAATTAAGTGACTACAATAAAGGAAAAATGTTAAAACTTAAAAAATCAAACTTTCAATTTTTAATAATAAAATAATATTAAAATATTCAAAAAAAATCAAAGTTCATAAAAAAATTCTAAAAAATTACCAAAAATCTTAAATAATGTAACTAAGACAGAAATGAAATCAAAAGTTTCTAAAACCTATTTAATAGTTTTATATTAAATTTTAAAGTTAGCTAAAAACCCTAAAATCCTATAAAATCAAAAATAAGCTAAATTGAAAACTTAACTAGTTGTAAACCTCAAAAATATGATTAAAAACCTAAAAATTATTTTTTCAGATTTTTAAATTACTTTTTTCTATTTTTAAATTACTTTTCAAAATTTAAACTAAAAATAATCCTAGAAAATAAATTAAATAAGAGAAAAATAAACTTTTTGCACTGAAAAGTCTTAAAACCTAATAAAAACAAAAGAAAAATGATAACTTGGAAAAAGCCCTAAGGAATAAGCTGAAATCAGCTTAATATTAAGCCGATGGTTTAATAAGCCAAAAAATCAAATGCCCTTAAATATTACACCTATTGACAATGTGACATAGAAAGTCACATAGATCACTGGTAAGACGCTTCACTCCTGCACGACAGGTCGAGCGTTCAAGCCCAGGCTATGGAGGCTTTTTGCAAAACTTTTTTTTTTAACTTTAAAACTCAATACCAGTTACTTAAATCACTCTAAAACAAACTTTTTAATCAACAATTAACTAGATTCAAGCTATAAGAATAAAAAACGTGCCCAGGTTTGTTATTTTTCTGATGAACACAAAGTGTAATCTTCACTTGTGAAGAGAATCAAGAGGACTTGATTTTGTGAGTTTTTGTGGATGTTTGCTGGACAAATGGGCACCCCTACACTCAGTTGGAGTGTAGGGAGTCAAGTATAGCTCCAAAACACAAGGTCTAAACAAGAAACAAGCACAAAATGCACACAAAGATGACTAATTAAGCCTATGTGGTTACTGATGAACAATAGACCAAGTTACATGCACACAAGTGGATTTATATGGCCAATAACTTGCACACAATCAAATCAAATGGCATATAATCAGTTCACAATCCTAGAATGAACTATCTTCTAACAACCTTGGCACCTTGAATGGCAAAATCACACAAATACATGCAAAACAAGCAGTTTCTGACTTTTAACCACTTAAACCAATTTTTAGCATACAACTTGTTATAAAAGCTTTCCAAAATGAAAGACAAGTACAAATACCACCTAATACTACCCTAATGAGTATGTCTAAATAGGTTTTAACTCACAAACCTTTACCAATATCAATTAAAACTAAATCCAAACACCCCTTTATATTTCTGATAATGAATTTTTTCAAAGCAAATCTTAACAAAACTCAAGCAAATGATTCCTAAACATCTATAACATGCATACAAACATGAAATAAGTAAACTCAAACACTCAAACTACACATAACAGCTTTCATGCATCAAATTACATAAGTTTCACAAATCTCATATAAAACTTGAAATTGAAAACCAAAAATAGAAACAAGGGATTTTACCTTGTTGGGCCTACATCCAGGCCCAACAGTGACTGAATGTCACCTCCAAATAGACTCGGGTCTATGCTGAACCTCTTGGAGCTTTTGGCTACAAAAAGATGATAATGGTACCCCATGTTTTCGTTTGATCCTGCACAAACACAACAAACCAAAAGGAGAACTCCAAGAATCAAGAGCTTCAAGCTACAAGCTTGAAGCTTTTGATTCAGTAAGTAGTTAATAAAAAAAAGGGAAAAAAGATTTTGAGAAAATCTTTGAAAACAAACTTTCTGAAAACTGATTTTTTGAATCCTTTGAACTTAAACAGCCAACAAACAAGAATTAAAAACAAGATTTAAATTAGCAAGGAAAGTAAATGGAACTCGTCTCTTTTCATCAACAAACACTTAACCACTTTTCATTAATTCATAAAAGGGGATTTACAAGCTTGTGACCAAAGAAAAGAAAAACAAGAACAAGAGGTATGCACAAGTCGCATCCTTCTTATATAGGCCTCATAGAACTATCTAGATACTTTCAATAAAATAATACAAGCATAAAACCCTAATGTTTGAAAATCCAAAACTGCCCTTGAGTTTGACTGAAATTTGGGTCAAATTGCCAACATGTGATGATACCAGCTGTTGTTGGGTGATCATGAGCGTCCATTTGAGCTTGGGGTCCAAGTACTTCCATCTAACCATTCATTTTGTCTGGTATTAGGTTTGGAGGAAAGTGACGGGTGCAGGGGACCCTTGGGGTGGTCGCATGGGTTGAGTGTGATATGTTTTGGGAGGTGGGATGTGATGACAATAAGCTTAATCACCCATCTGGAAAGGTTGGATTAAAACCCCTTTGTTTTGGTGGTAATTAATCCTGGGAAAAATTAGGGTTTAAGGGTGATTAAGGGGTGGTTTAATCTGAAATGGGAAAGTTTAGTTTTAAAAACGTGTTTGCCACCAAAATTTAAACAGGTTTAAGTTTAATAAATAAATGAGTGGGTGGATGTCTGACGTGGGAGTTTGGGACATTTTGATTGGGTGTGGGGTGGAAGTGGGTGATGTGGCAACTTGTGAGTGGGTGGATTAAGTTTGTTTGTCTGGCAGGAATGGCCCCCAAAGGTTTCACTTCCCTTCACTTTGTTTTAAATAGCTTAAACTTCAAATCCTTTTGTAAATAAGTTTTGGTAGTTTGTCATTTTTGGCACAAGTACTTTTATAAACTTTGAATAAAGACTAAAAGTGCAATTTTGGTAATCTTCAAGGGCTTTCAGTGACATGTCTTCATACTTCAAGGTGTTGACTTGTTTGTTGACTTCTTAGAGGACCAATATTGACAATTTAGTTTTGTTGAGGGACTAAATTTGCCAATTCTTCAAAGTTAAGGGTCCTTTTTGTAATTTTGACAAATTTTAGGGACCAAACTTGTAATTATGAAGATACAATGGTATAAAGTGTCAATTCTTCAAACTTGGAGGACCAATCTTCATAATTCTTCAAATCTTCAAGGGTTTTCTTTGGAAAATTCTTCATTAGGGCTTGGTTCATCGTGCGGCTTCGTTTCCCGTGTTCGTTTTTTTGCATGATTCTTGTGATCTTTTGTCATTTTCTCAATATCCGTACCTAAAATACACAAGCAACAAACACAAGCATATATTTGGGTATTTTGATGATATTTAATGCATTTTAAGCCCTATTTGGACGATGAGACTATGTATAAAAGCAGTCTCATCACTCCCCATACTAAACCATTGCCGTGCCCTCACGCAATGCTAGAATTAAGTATCTTAGCATCTCCAAAATTCATTTTATTCACTTTATTGAAATAATAAACTAGCTACACTACTACTATTACTACTACTTGTGTTTTAGACATAATGTATGATTTTCATCGCAAAATGGGACGTTTAGGTTCATAGAATAAGAACACGTGAATGCTTCGTTAGAAATAATTTCATCGTCCTCGATTTTCACCCCGATTCCATGCCAAGCGTGCAACGAGATCATTGTCATTATAAGTTAGTAATGCTAACACTACTCATATGCCCTAATCACGTACTTATCCTCCCATTATTCCTAAGTTGTATCTCTTATATTTTATTTTGTCTTGAATGTTTCACGAGGATACATTGTTTGACTTATGCGATAATAGAGATTTAGGTCTAAAAATAGAGTCCTAACGGTGTAACCAAGAACATCAAATCAATAACCCCTCCTAATAGACAACGATGTCAAAAAATTAAGTTGACAAGAAGAATCGATAAACACGGTTTTATAACGGTTTTGAACATGAGACTTATTACTAAGACTTTTATACGCCCCCTAACGGAAGGACCTTATTATCTTTGTTTTACCTCCATCTTTTATTCAACTTCGCCATGAAGCTTTTATTATGACTTCGGTCTTGCCTTGCCTTTTATTATCCGCCTCATCGGTGGTTTTATTAGCCAAAGACGTATATCCTCACGCTAAAGCGAATTTTGGATCTTTAAAGCTTCGAAGATTAAGGCTTGATTCACTTTCAATTTTGCATAGATTTTTCGGCCTTGTGGGGCTTCAAATTGTTTGCTAGATTTAGGTGAGCACTTGAAATCTTATTATTGGGTGAAGCTTTCGATTATTCGGGTGCCAATACTTCAAAATCGTGACGCTGGCGATACCTTAATGTCTTCCCAATTTAATTACACGGAAGCTACTAGAAAAGACTAGAAACCCAACAATCCCAACTAAACCGCTAAGTCAATATTTATTAAGCAAAAAATATTTACAAGCGAAGGGAGAATAAGCAAACAACGAGAACACATGAGTTTTTGAAAGAATACGAGTACTCTACGTTTAGCATAGTAACTTATAATTAACTCTATCATTTCTCGTCATCATTTAAGAGACTTAGCCTAATGTGTAGTTAAGGAATCAAAGCTAAGTGCTCAACACGCACGATCGAGTCAAAAATTACTCTTATTCTCGCCATCGGAAAATCTACATTCGTGTCTTAAACACTTATAAAACATGAGAAAATTTTTAAAATTTGGCCATTTTTAGCCTTATTTTGCAACAAAACGATAAACAAAACATAAACTTTGGAAAGCGTGAAGGTTTGGCAAGGCAAGTATCTATTCACCCCCCCATACTAAAGTTAAACATTGTCCTCAATGTTTCGAGTCTAGGGGTGCAAACACCCCCATACTAGAGACGTAGTCGAATGCCTAATCTAGCATGGAAAGGGTGTAACCATTAAATTTAAAGCCGTTTATGAAGTAAGCTAAAAACCTAAGGTTAGAACATCAAAGGATATATCATGGATATTGAGAAAGTCTTCAAAGCAAACGATCGAGTGCTCCCATAAAACGAACACGAGAGGCTCCAATCGTGAAGATCATGATCTAAAAACCACAATGCACAAACAACCACGAAACAAAGGTTGGAAGGGCACAAATCCCCACACGTAAGCTACATTAGAAAGCGATAATATGTACATAGGATAAGCATGGGACTCCCCCACGAGGCACCTCATTTTTTATTACCGAGTCATGAGCTCGACTCGATCCCCTCAATACTAATTATCATTGGGGAAAGTGATTTGGTCGAGGTAGTTCAAGGATGGAACTTCCCCGCCAAAGTAGTGCTTCAACCTATGTCCATTCACCTTGAAGTTAGGACCATCATCTTGAGCTAGCTCGATGGTCCCGTACGGAAACACTTGAGTCACGGTGAATGGACCGGACCAACGGGATTTCAACTTACCGGAAAAGATTTTCAATCTTGAATTAAAAAGCAAAACTTGATCCCCAATGTTAAAAACCCGGTTTTTAATTTTAGAATCATGCAACTTTTTAGTTTTCTCTTTATAAATTAATGAATTTTCATAAGCAATATCCCTTAATTCATCTAATTCATTCAATTGCATTTTCTGGTGTTTTCCCGCGGTCTCCATATCATCATTACAATGCTTTAGGGCCCAATAAGCCTTGTGTTCTAATTCGATAGGCAAATGACAATTCTTTCCATACACAAGCTTATAGGGAGTGCACCCAATGGGTGTCTTATGAGCGGTCCTAAAGGCCCATAAAGCATCGTCCAACTTATCCGACCAAGTTTGTCGGTTTTCCCCAATGGATCTCTCCAAGATCCTCTTCAACGCTCGGTTTGAAACCTCGACTTGCCCACTCGTTTGTGGGTGATAAGCCGTAGAAAGCCGATGTGTAACCCCATATTTCCTTAGAACCCTTTCAAATTGGTCGTTACAAAAATGGGTTCCACGATCGCTTATGATAGCACGAGGGGTTCCAAACCGAGAAAACAATTGCTTCAAAAACTTGACTACTACACGAGCATCATTGGTGGGCAAAGCCTTAGCTTCCACCCACTTAGATAGGTAGTCAACCGCAACAAGGATGTAATTATTACCACGAGATGATGGGAACGGCCCCATAAATTCTATACCCCAAACGTCAAAGATCTCACACACTTGGATGATATTTTGTGGCATTTCATCTTTTTGTGAGGCTTTTCCTTGTCGTTGGCATGCATCACACGACTTCACAAGATCTTGTGCATCTCGGTAAATAGTAGGCCAAAAGAAGCCGGCATCAAACACCTTTTTAGCCGTGAGATTAGCACCGTGGTGACCACCCGTGGGTCCCTCATGGCAAGCTCTAAGGATGTTAGAAGCTTCGGTGCCAAATACACAACGTCGGATGATTTGATCCGCACAAGTTCGAAACAAGTAAGGGTCGTTCCAAAAGTAGAACTTGATGTCACGAAAGAATTTTCGTTTTTCTTGAGTCGTCATACCCTTAATAATGAAGTTACCCGCATGGTAATTTGCAAAATCCGCAAACCATGGGGTAGAAGAATCAAGCTTAGAATTCACTACACCAAGTGTCTCGAGCGGAAATGTTTCGGTGATTTCCTTGGGCTCGTAAACACTTTGGTGAGGATCTTCCAAACGAGAAAGATGATCGGCCGCTAGATTCTCGGCTCCTTTTTTGTCAACGATGGTGTGATCAAATTCTTGAAGGAGGAGAATCCAACGAAGTAATCTAGGCTTAGCATCTTGCTTTGCCATAAGATACTTAATAGCCGAATGGTCCGTATACACTATGCATTTCGTCAAGACGAGGTTAGGTCGGAACTTCTCAAATGCATACACCACGGCAAGGAACTCCTTTTCCGTTGTAGTGTATTTTAGTTGAGCCTCGGTCATCGTCTTGCTAGCATAGTGAATAGGCAAGAAGTGCTTATCATGACGTTGCCCCAAAACGGCCCCAATAGCGTAATCACTAGCATCACACATAAGCTCAAAGGGGAGGTTCCAATTGGGAGCAACAAGAATGGGAGCTTCGGTAAGTTTCCTCTTAAGGATTTCAAAGGCTCGTACACAATCGTCGTCAAAGACAAAACGTGCCTCTTTTTCAAGAAGATGTGTAATGGGTCGAGAAATCTCGAAAAATCATTGATGAATCGACGATATAAGCCCGCGTGGCCTAGGAAACTCCTAACTCCCTTGACGGTTTTGGGATGAGGTAATTTGGCGATGACGTCTACCTTAGCTTGATCTACCTCAATCCTCGCTTTCGAGACCTTGTGCCCTAAGACGATTCCACTTTTAACCATAAAATGACATTTTTCCCAATTGAGCACAAGGTTGGTTTCCTCACAACGTTTTAACATTCTCTCTAGATTCGACAAACACGAAGTGAACGAATTACCAAACACGGAAAAGTCATCCATGAAGACTTCCATCGTCTTCTCGATCATATCATGAAAAATAGCCATCATGCACCTTTGAAAGGTTCCCGGTGCATTACAAAGTCCGAATGGCATTCTACGATAGGCAAACGTTCCATATGGACACATAAACGTAGTTTTTTCTTGATCACGAGGATCGATGGGAATTTGGAAGTAACCGGAAAAACCATCTAAAAAGCAATAGAAATCGTTTCCCGCAAGACGCTCCAACATTTGGTCCATGAAGGGCAAGGGAAAATGGTCTTTTCGAGTGGCTTCATTCAACTTTCGATAGTCAATGCACACTCTCCATCCGGTCACGAGTCTAGTGGGAATCAACTCGTTGGCATCGTTTGGCACAACGGTCATCCCTCCCTTTTTAGGGACACAATGAATAGGACTCACCCAAGGGCTATCGGAAATAGGGTAAATCATTCCCGCGTCAAGGAGTTTAAGGACCTCCTTTTTGATGACGTCGTGAATTTTGGGGTTCACCCTCCTTTGACTTTGGATTGTGGGCTTGAAATCCTCCTCCATTAAGATTTTGTGGGTACAAAACTTGGGATCGATTCCCTTAATGTCGGATAACTTCCACGCAATCGCCCCTTTGTGATCCTTTAGAACATCGACAAGTGCGGTTTTCTCATCATTCGAAAGATCCTTCGCAATAATAACCGGCAACTTGTCGTCCTCCTCCAAATAGACATATTCGAGGTGAGGAGGTAAATCTTTCAACTCGAGGATAGGTGGTTCCTCAAGTGAAGATTTGGGCTCAATACTCATAACCTCCTCGGGTGGAGGAAATGGGAAATCGTTGAGAAAATCCTTGATAATCGAGAAGTCCTCATCGTTGTCGAGGTCTTCGTCACAAGTACGTGGAACATTGCATTCTTCCAACATAAAACCACCACCTTCAAAAGGAGTGAAGGTTGGTGTCGAATTATCAAGAATTGTATCTAACATAGTGGGATTGCCACTAGTTTCTTCATCACCAAACCCTAAAACTTCTTGTGAAAATTTCTCGCAAACCACGTCGATCATATCAACGAGGTTTATGGTAGCAACGGAATAAACATGAGAAAGTTGAGAATTTTGAGTTGCGTTTATAACAAGTTCCTCGTCGTTGAAACGTAAGGTGATCTTTCTAGCATGCACATCAATCAAAGCCATAGACGTATCTAAAACGAACGACCTAAAATAAGAGGAACTTGAGGATCCGTGGGGATATCGACAACGATAAATTCTACGGGATAGTAGAACTTCCCCACTTTCACAAAAACGTCTTCCGCCAAACCACATGCACGAATCGTGGAATGGTCGGCCAACTCGATAGACATTAATGAAGGAGTAAGATTAGGAAGATTGAGCGACTTGAAGATTTCAAGTGGCATCAAGTTAATGCTAGCACCAAGATCGGCCAAGGCATAACATTCTTCCATATCTTGAATTGCACAAGGGATCAAAAATTTACCGGGATCACCGACTTTTTGAGGTATGCGACTAAGATAAACCGACGAACAACTAGACAATTGATGCAATTTCTCCTTGTTGTTCAACATACTCTTAAAGTTAGCGGCAAATCGAGGCATCATGACCAAAGAATCGGCGAAACTCACATTAAAGTGCAACTCACGAAACATTTTCATAAAAAGCTCAAACTGATAATTGTCGCGCTCTTGTCGTTTCTCCTTCCTAAGTCTTGATGGGTAAGGCAAGGGTGGTGTGGGGTGGGGCATAGTCATAGCCTTTGGAATCTCGGGTTCCAATGTTGGTAAAGGGTCGACCGTAGGTGTGGCATGAGCGGTACTTTGTGGGCTTGAGATATGCTCCTTTTCGACCACCACCTCAGGTTCTTCCTCAATTTCCTCCACCGTTGGAGTAATTGGTTGAGGAGTCGGTTCTTTAAGTGTCTTACCACTACGTGTCGTAATCACTTTCATCTCTCCCTTCGGGTTTGAAACGGTGTTACTAGGCAAACTACCCGAAGTAGAGGCTTTGTTCCCCATGACGGCTTCTAAAATGGCATTAAGCTTAGCATCTTGACTATTAAACTTCAAATCTTGACTAGCGGCTTTTTGGTCAATTCTTTGTTCAAGCCTAGCATGACTTTGTTCAATCTTATTGTTTTGACCTCGAATTTGATTAGCAAAATCATTTTTCAATTCATTTCTCATGTTAAGATTTTCCTTCACAAAATTAGCTAACTCTTTGGTGTTTTTAGCCGTGTCCCTAGCTTGACTAGCCAATTGCTCTTGAATGTTTTCCAAAATCTTATCATTTGCCGTGGCGTAATTCAAAAAGTCCATTGGAAGTTCTTTAGTGTAAACATTTTGAAGACTTTGACTCGTGTTTTGAAAATTACGGTTTTGGTTTTAATTTTGCAATTGGCTACTACTTCCTTGATTCCCATAGTTGTTATTACCCTTGTAATTGTTCCTTTGATTGTTTTGGTAACCAACTTGATTGTTTCGATAATTGTTACCATTTTGATTTGGTGGAAAACCCGGTGGAGTCAATTGATTAGTGCGAGGAACTTGAACGTTTTGGTTATAAGTTCCCGCGGCCGCGAAGGCACTCGAAGTGTTACACCGTTGGTAATGCACTCGGAATAATCATGAGCTCCACCACAATACATACAAGAAACCTCAACCGCTTTAGCTGTAGCGGGAGTGGGTTGTTCACCAACTTTAAACTCAATTAACAATCCTTTCAACTTATCAAAAATCTTGTTCTCCAAATTAGCCTCTATTTGGCAAGCATCAATGGTATGTGACAATGAAGGTGAAGGTGTAGACGAAGTCTTATGAACACTCGACGTGCTACGAGGACTATAGACCTTAGACCTATTCTCAATGATTAACAATGCTTCCTCGACCGTCTTACACAAGAAATTACCACCCGCGGCGGCATTAAGATAATCACGCTCATGATCGTTCAAGCCATTGTAAAACGTGTCAATTTGATGCAAGTCGGAAAAACCATGATGAGGACATTCGTGCAACATTTCCTTAAACCTATTCCAAGTCGTTGAAAAACTCTCATTATACTCTTGTGAAAACTTTGAAATCTCGTTTTTCAAATACGTAGTCTTAGAGGGCGGAAAAAATTGGTTCACGAATTTTGAAACGAGATCCTTCCACGTCAATATAGAATTAGGTGGCTCTTTCTCTAACCAAATTTTTGCGGGCCCTGCTAAGGAATACGGAAAAAGCATCATCTTAATCGAGTCGTTTGAGACGTCCTTAAACTTGCATGTGGCGGTGAGACGATTAAATTGGCGAATGTGGTTATGAGGGTTGTCCTTTTCGTCCCCTCGAAACGTGTTGTTTTGAATCATGGACAACAAACCCGTCTTAACCTCAAAATTCTCCGCAAGGATAGCGGGAATCACAATCGCTTCTCCATAACCCTCGGTGGGTGCTTGAGGTAACTCCATCATAGTTCGATTAGCCATGGGTGCTTCTTTCACTACAATGGGTTCGTCAATAGGAGACTCCTCACTAGAATGAATTGGAGTGGGAGTTTTGTTCTTTCGTCTACGTGCACGTTTTGCTTGATTACGAGTTAGCATAAACGTCACGTACAACGAGGAGACGAGCAAAGAAGATTCTTTTTGGTGTTTTTACTTTTTCAATTTTTTTTGGTTTTTGATTGTTTTTACTTTTTTTTTTGGATTTTTGGAATGTATTAGGTAGACACAAATCTACAAATCTCCTCCTTAATCAAATCTCTCGATTAAAGAAGCCTCAAGGAATGAAAACGATCACGTGAAGTGAATGCCTTCGATGACTTTAGAACGATGGTGGAACACCAAATCGTTCAAGAGGGTTTAATCAAATGAAACCAAGAAAATATATATGATACTTAAGTAATACTTTGGGCGGCAAAACCCTCGATTAGCTTTCAATCTCAAAATACGCACAAGCAAGCGGAGGAAACGAGGCGGCGCGAAGTACTTAAGAGCCTTTTTCCTTTAGGTCGTGCAATACAACCGCCTTATACCCACCTTATAGTTTGTATTTTTCAAAATCGAGCTTCACGAAAGTATTTATCTATTTTTGCCTTTTTTCTTTGGTTTGAGATTCGAATACAATGATTGGGTAATGACCTCCCAAGTCAAGGTTGTGATTTCTCACGTATTTGGAGTACTTGTAAATTTATTGTTCTACGTATACAATATAGTAATAGTATTCACAAAAAACGAAAAACCGATAATACGTATTAGTAGAGTGCTACTAATACAATTAGCTATTATGGTTATATATAAAAACAACAATTGTTCAATTAAAACACAACACGCCTCCCCGGCAGCGGCGCCAAAATTGATGTTGGAGTTTTTACTACTCTTTAGGAAAAGAGCAATAAATAGGGCAAGTGAGCACGACGATTTAGGAAAACCGTGTGTGTATGACCCTAAAAGTGAGTTCGTTCTCGAGGAGGCTAGTGCGTTGTGTGTTGAATTGATTAATGATTTATGATTATATGATTGAAAAAGGAAGAAAGAAATGAGATTAGAAGAGAAAGACGGTTACGAAAACGAATTAAACTACGACGAAAAAGGCGATCACGCAAAACCGTAAATAGTGCCAAAATTAAAATTTTAACCTAAAAATTCCTAAAAATTACTAAAAATCCCCAATAATATTCTAAGAGTTTACAAAAAATCCAAACTTGTTAAAACCTTTTAATTAATTAGATAATGACTTTTTAATGCTAATTAAAGCCCTAAAAATCACAATTAATTATTAAAAAGCCCTAAACAAGATCTTAAAGTTTGTAAACCTCAAAAATATCCTAATTAAGCTAAAAAGTATTTTTTTTAAATTTTAAAACCTATTAAAACTATTTTTAAACACTTAAAAACTATTAAAATCAATTAAAACTTAAATTAATTCTAGAAAATAATTGAAAAGTCCTAAAAATATTTGGAAAGTTAAAAAACTCCTAATTAAGTGACTACAATAAAGGAAAAATGTTAAAACTTAAAAAATCAAACTTTCAATTTTTAATAATAAAATAATATTAAAATATTCAAAAAAAATCAAAGTTCATAAAAAACTCTAAAAAATTACCAAAAATCTTAAATAATGTAACTAAGAGAGAAATGAAATCAAAAGTTTCTAAAACCCATTTAATAATTTTATATTAAATTTTAAATTTAGTTAAAAACCCTAAAATCCTATAAAATCAAAAATAAGCTAAATTGAAAACTTAATTAGTTGTAAACCTCGAAAATATGATTAAAAACCTAAAAATTATTTTTTCAGATTTTTAAATTACCTTTTTCTATTTTTAAATTACTTTTCAAAATCTAAACTAAAAATAATCCTAGAAAATAAATAAATAAGAGAAAAATAAACTTTTTGCACTGAAAAGTCTTAAAACCTAATAAAAACAAAAGAAAAATGATAACTTGGAAAAAGCCCTAAGGAATAAGCTGAAATCAGCTTAATATTAAGTTGATGGTTTAATAAGCCAAAAAATCAAATGCCCTTAAATATTACACCTATTGACCATGTGACATAGAAAGTCACATAGATCACTGGTAAGACGCTTCACTCCTGCACGACAGGTCGAGCGTTCGAGCCCAGGCTATGAAGGCTTTTTGCAAAACTTTTTTTTTTAACTTTAAAACTCAATACTAGTTACTTAAATCACTCTAAAACAAACTTTTTAATCAACAATTAACTAGATTCAAGCTATAAGAATCAAAAACGTGCCCAGGTTTGTTATTTTTCTGATGAACACAAAGTGTAATCTTCACTTGTGAAGAGAATCAAGAGGACTTGATTTTGTGAGTTTTTGTAGATGTTTGCTGGACAAATGGGCACCCCTACACTCAGTTGGAGTGTAGGGAGTCAAGTATAGCTCAAAAACACAAGGTCTAAACAAGAAACAAGCACAAAATACACACAAAGATGACTGATTAAGCCTATGTGGTTACTGATGAACAATAGACCAAGTTACATGCACACAAGTGGATTTATATGGCCAATAACTTGCACACAATCAAATCAAATGGCATATAATCAGTTCACAATCCTAGAATGAACTATCTTCTAACAACCTTGGCACCTCGAATGGCAAAATCACACAAATACATGCAAAACAAGCAGTTTTTGACTTTTAACCACTTAAACCAATTTTTAGCATACAACTTGTTTTAAAAGCTTTCCAAAATGAAAGACAAGTACAAATACCACCTAATACTACCCTAATGAGTATGTCTAAACAGGTTTTAACTCACAAACCTTTACCAATCTCAATTAAAAACTAAATCCAAACACCCCTTTATATTTCTGATAATGAAATTTTTCAAAGCAAATCTTAACAAAACTCAAGCAAATGATTCCTAAACATCTATAACATGCATACAAACCTGAAATAAGTAAACTCAAACACTCAAACTACACATAACAGCTTTCATGCATCAAATCACATAAATTTCACAAATCTCATATAAAACTTGAAACTGAAAACCAAAAATAGAAACAAGGGATTTTACCTTGTTGGGCCTACATCTAGGCCCAACAGTGACTGAATGTCACCTCCAAATAGACTCGGGTCTATGCTGAACCTCTTGGAGCTTTTGGCTACAAAAAGATGATAATGGTACCCCTTGTTTTCGTTTGATCCTGCACAAACACAACAAACCAAAAGGAGAACTCCAAGAATCAAGAGCTTCAAGCTACAAGCTTGAAGCTTTTGATTC
This sequence comes from Glebionis coronaria, assembly GCA_025667525.1. Lineage (NCBI taxonomy): Eukaryota > Viridiplantae > Streptophyta > Magnoliopsida > Asterales > Asteraceae > Glebionis > Glebionis coronaria. The sequence continues at coordinate 520,060,929 of CM046882.1, forward strand.
AGTAAGTAATTAATAAAAAAAAGGGAAAAAAGATTTTGAGAAAATCTTTGAAAACAAACTTTCTGAAAACTGATTTTCTGAATCCTTTGAACTTAAACAGCCAACAAACAAGAATTAAAAACAAGATTTAAATTAGCAAGGAAAGTAAATGGAACTCGTCTCTTTTCATCGACAAACACTTAACCACTTTTCATTAATTCATAAAAGGGGATTTACAAGCTTGTGACCAAAGAAAAGAAAAACAAGAACAAGAGGTATGCACAAGTTGCATCCTTCTTATATAGGCCTCATAGAACTATCTAGATACTTTCAATAAAATAATACAAGCATAAAACCCTAATGTTTGAAAATCCAAAACTGCCCTTGAGTTTGACTAAAATTTGGGTCAAATTGCCAACATGTGATGATACCAGCTGTTGTTGGGTGATCATGAGCGTCCATTTGAGCTTGGGGTCCAAGTACTTCCATCTAACCCTTCATTTTGTCTGGTATTGGGTTTGGGGGAAAGTGACGGGTGCAGGGGACCCTTGGGGTGGTCACATGGGTTGAGTGTGATATGTTTTGGGAGGTGGGATGTGATGACAATAAGCTTAATCACCTATCTGGAAAGGTTGGATTAAAACCCCTTTGTTTTGGTGGTAATTAATCCTTGGAAAAATTAGGGTTTAAGGGTGATTAAGGGGTGGTTTAATCTGAAATGGGAAAGTTTAGTTTTAAAAACGTGTTTGCCACCAAAATTTAAACAGGTTTAAGTTTAATAAATAAATGAGTGGGTGGATGTCTGACGTGGGAGTTTGGGACATTTTGATTGGGTGTGGGGTGGAAGTGGGTGATGTGGCAGCTTGTGAGTGGGTGGATTAAGTTTGTTTGTCTGGCAGGAATGGCCCCCAAAGGTTCACTTCCCTTCACTTTGTTTTAAACAGCTTAAACTTCAAATCCCTTTGTAAATAAGTTTTGGCAGTTTGTCATTTTTGGCACAAGTACTTTTATAAACTTTGAATAAGGACTAAAAGTGCAATTTTGGTAATCTTCAAGGGCTTTCAGTGACATGTCTTCATACTTCAAGGTGTTGACTTGTTTGTTGACTTCTTGGAGGACCAATATTGACAATTTAGTTTTGTTGAGGGACTAAATTTGCCAATTCTTCAAAGTTAAGGGTCCTTTTTGTAATTTTGATAAACTTTAGGGACCAAACTTGTAATTATGAAGATACAAGGGTATAAAGTGTCAATTCTTCAAACTTGGAGGACCAATCTTCATAATTCTTCAAATCTTCAAGGGTTTTCTTTGGAAAATTCTTCATTAGGGCTTGGTTCATCGTGCGGCTTCGTTTCCCGTGTTCGTTTTTTTGCATGATTCTTGTGATCTTTTGTCATTTTCTCAATATCCGTACCTAAAATACACAAGCAACAAACACAAGCTTATATTTGGGTATTTTGATGATATTTAATGCATTTTAAGCCCTATTTGGACGATGAGACTATGTATAAAAGCAGTCTCATCAGAGTCCTTGCTGCACTATAATCTCTTTTGATGCCCTTAGCATTACAAAGTGCGATGAGGTCTTTATTTTTAAACTCGGTTCCATTGTCGCAACGAATACCTTTAACTTTCTTGGACAACTGGTTCTCTATCAAGGTAAGAAAATCTCTAAGAATTGAGTAGGTCTCACTCTTGGCAGCCATGAAGAACACCCACGAAAACCTGCTATAGCCATCAGTTACCACCAGACATAATTGCTTGTGGTCAATGCTTCTAATGGAAGTAGGATGAAATAAATCCATGTGTAGTAGCTGCAACGGTTCAGTAATAAGACTAAGAGCAGTAATGGCCTTGAAGGATGCTTTGTGCTGTTTGCCTTTGCTGCAAGCAATACAATTTTTATCATTTCTAAACGACTTGGGAGGTAAACCAGAGACCAGATTCAGAGTTGCAAGTTTGTGAATGGTCTTGAAGTTCACATGCCCCATCCTTCTGTGCCATTGAGTGGCTTCATCTTCGGAGGCTTTAGCAACTAGACATGCTAGTTGTCCAGTAGGATTGACTTCATTCAGCTTGATGCTATAGAGATTGTGTCTTCTAGGGATTCTGAGCAGAACTTGTGAGTCATCCGAAAGCTGAAAGTCTTTGGAAAGCACAAGTGCATCAGTATCGGTGAAGAGAACAAACTGCTTCTTGTCACAAATCTGAGAGACAGATATCAAGTTGAAGTGTTGAAGTGCTTCCACATAGTAGACCTGCTCAAAATTTAGATTTGGCGTCTTAATTGTTCCTTTGCTAGTGATCCTGCCTTCACCCTCACCAAAATAGACCTTGCCTCCATGAAATGGTACAAAGTTAGAGAGAAGACTTTTATTTCCTGTCATGCACCTGGAGCAACCACTATCAACAATGCCTAGACTAGGATCTTGGTATGGAGTAACCTACAACAACAAGATAAATAAAAAATGCAAAAGTTAGTGTCTTAAGGGGACCCAAACCTTTTCAGGTTTGAGCCTACCTTGTGGATCTTTAGAAGAGTGCCAAGAAGATTGATGAGATCCACCGTTGTTCCTTGGTTACCTATGCATCATTTGGGTATTGTTATTTGACCGAGAACAACCTGCTGAGGGCTTAACAGCAGTTCCCAAACTTCCCAAACCAAAATACGTGTGGTCCAAATTATGTGGATAAACTGGATTAAAATTTTGAAAATAATTACTAGTGGTTTGTAATCCAATGTTTCTCCATTGATCAGAAACTAAAGGAGAGGACCTCCTAGAAGAAGAAAACGATTGAGCACTAGGATTGAGTCTTCTAGGAGTATATGTGGCAGCTCCTGGTGGACCAGGAGCAGGAAAAGCATGGTTAACAGAAGCATGTGTGTCATAATAATCACAATCTTTAATTAAATGAAAGGCACTGCCACAAACAAAACATGTTTTGAAAGACCTTTTATTAGAATGAGATTGCTTCATACTGCCTACTTTATTACACACAATTCTAGGAGAAACATTCTTCCTAGGACTCAATAAACTAGGACCAGACACACTTGACATAACAGCAACTCTTGCTTCACACTTACTAGCACCAGTAGCAGCATGATCATTCAACGTGGAACTTGTAGGTCTTGACCCTTCACTTGAATCACTGGATGCAGAGTCACAGGCTTTGTCACTGAAATTACATGAGACAAAGTCATTAGAATTAGTAGAACTTTTTGGGGACTCGTGCATCTGTGATCCATCCAAGTCATTATGCCATGAAGTAGGCATAAAAGTTCCAGTAAGAGGGGGAGGGACATCATGCATTTCTGCTGGTGGTTTAAACCTATTGTAACTAGGTTTTCCCTCGTCCTCTTTGTCGGCATCAAAAACACTTGAAAAAGATAAATCAAACACATCTTCTGAATCAATATATTTTTCAAATCCTAAGCCTCTTTTAGTTCGACCAGACATGCCACTATCAATTAATTTTGAAAGGTTTTTAGGTGCCTTTTGCCATTTTTCAAATCTCAACATTGTAGCATCTAATTTTTCTTGCATATTCTCTTTTTCTTTGATACTGGCATCTCTTACTTTTTCTGTATATTTAAGCATATTAGTTGTGTTTTCTAAATCGATGCTTAGTATTCGAATTTTAACCTCATACTCACGTTGAGTATCTTGTAACCACCTCTTTTGTTGTTCCAATGTGTTTAAAGAAGCCTTATAGGCTTGAACCTCTAAAAAATACTTATCATTTTGATCATTCACTTCATTAAATTGGGACAACAATTCAGAATATTTATCATGACAACCAAGAGGACAATGTTGTACCTGAGGTGAGATGCCCATAAGAGCAAACTCGTCTGCTTCTTCTGCATCAGAGAGATTCCCAGCAATCATTGCAAATACATCAGTCATGGATTCAGCAGATTTAAAAGTGGGAGTCTGATGTTCATTCCAGTTGACCATAGAGTCAACCGATACCAGTGCCTTCTTGTCATCTTTTACCTCCTGAACCTTAAAAGCTGAGTACCGGCTCTTCTCCTGATCATTCTTGCTGGGGAACTCCCTTGCAAAGTGACCTTGTTGCTGGCAGTTATAGCATCGAACCTTGCTTCTGTCGAATCTTGCAGGCTCCCGAGGGTTGTAGTTAAATTTCCGTCCAGCTTTCTTCTCAAACTTGTGAACCCTAAGAGTGAGCATGGCCATCTGCCATTTAAGATCCATTTCATCCAGGTCAAGTTTATCGACCTGTTTGAAGTCATCAAAAGCAAGTTGTTGTTCAGCATTAACATCAGCCACAAAAGAATGAAGAACGGCTTCTACCATACTACCAGACTTGGCAGTAGGATCAGGAGCAGAAGTATGCTGAAAAGTATGCTGAGAGGACACAGTATTGCTTGGGCTACTTGCATATGACATGGGACTGGATGCCATAGAACTCACAAAGGCCGAATTAGCAGGAGTGGGAAAAGAGTCACTTGAATATCCTCGCACATGAGGTTCAAAAGTTTTGAGCTTATGAAACAGATCATCAAAGTTGAGATAGTCAAGCCCACCTTTGGCTTTGAGAGAGATCACCACCTGATTCCATGAGTAGGGTAAGGCTTTAAGAAACCTTGCATTAATATCACCATCATCAGGCTTTGACCGAAGTTGATTCAATTGGCTCAATATCTTCTGGAACCTATCATACCCTTGATGTAAACCTTCAGTCTCTGAGATTTTGAATTCTGTGAATTCATCTCTCAGCATGGATCTTCGCATTTTCTTTGACTCCTCATTCCCACCAAACCTAGCTTTTATACCATTCCAGATCTCTCTGGCATCATCCAAATGGTAGAAGTCACCCATGTGATCCTCAGGAAGAGATTGAAGCAAAATCGTTTTTGCTTTGATCTCCTTCTGAACAACTATGATATCTTCATGAGATTTAGGGTCAAGAAGAGTAATATTACCATTCTTGTCTCTTCCAGTTAGCTTCCTGTTGTTCCCATTCAGAATGATCTTCCAAAGATCTTGATCAGTATTGGTGATCCACCATTCCATCTTCATTGCCCAGTTATCATATTCACCCTTTTTCAGAAGAGGGAATTTACCATTCGTGTTTGAGAACGTAGCAAGGATCTGCTGAGGTTGCACAATTTTAGGAGTGTTGTCTTCTCCTGTTTGAGTAGAAGTTGAGGCAGACATGATAAAAAAAAAATTCAGTAATAAGAAAACTTGATTCTTCTTGTATAGAGACCCTCCCAGGCTCTGATACCACTTGTTGGGTCTACTAGATGTAGATCTTGCAGCCTGTTAGGACCGGTGAATGACTTCTGTAATCACAAGTCAAATCACAAAGAGACTCTATACACAATATGAATGTAGAATACAAATATAATAAAGAAGAACAGAATAACTATAAAGACTAGAACTACGTTTGGTGAAGGTGTGTCTAAACCTTCTGCCTAAGGTTCCTTTTATACTACAAGGAAACCCTAATACAGCATTAAAGAAAACGTGTAAACTGATATGCATATCCTTTCCTAACATATCTCATGCATATCCTAACAGAATATTAAGTAAATAATAAAGTTTGACTTCGACTAGGACCAGGAGCAGGACTTGCTCCTACTACTACTAGGACCAGGAGGAACTACATACCTCCTAGTCTACCTATTACATTTAACTATTACAATGGTCCTAACATAATACCTGTGAGATATCAGTGTCAAGAAGGTTCTTAGAAGTCTCTGTTGACTTTGAGACGCTAGACACAGGTCGTTCATCAGCGATGGGCTCTCTATCCTCATCCACCTGAGTAGGGGATGGGTGTTTCTTGGTCTTCTTCTTTTTGGATGGATTAACAGAAGGGGTTTCAGAGGAAAGGGGGATGTCTTTCTTCTTCTTCTTCTTTTCCTTCAGCGCCTTGGGCCGAGAAGTAGACTGCACAAAGGTCTTGGACAGATACTTATCAGCCATACTTTTAGCATTCACCTCCGGTGGAGGGATCAAGGGCTCCTCTTCTCCAGCAGGTAGCATACCAGCAACTCTTAACATGTGCCTGGTGAGAGGCACCTCATCTTCCAAAGGAGTCTTCAGAGATTTTGCAGTGATGTGATAGGGAGCAATGGAGTGAAGTTCGTCATTGGTGTAGGTTTCGCCAAGAATATCCTCTATAACGAGAGAGAGATATCTGGTGTAGCAGATGGTTGCCGGACGGTTTTTCTTCCCTTTGTTCTCGAGCTTGGCAATGAGTTCGGTATAAAGTATGAGGGCAATTCCTATATCTAATCCCCAAATTAGACTATAAGCAATTGCCTGATGGGATGCATTTAAATGATCATGCGGTCCCTGGTTTCCCCTAGACATTTTACAATGTATAGCATCAGAGCCCTCCAAGTAGGCGAGAAGTAATTCACCTTGATTAGGGATTTTTTTTGGAAGGAAATGGAGGAGAAGGGTTTGCCATCATCATCTCGAGGCCTGAGAGTTGCCAAGGCCTTCTTCACAGTGGCGCTGGTGGGCACAACGGTCATGTTTCAAGTCCAGTGACTTTAGCAAAGGTTGTGAAGTCGAAGGTGAGAGGTTGAGGATGGGTGGAAAGGTGGAAAGTGATGTGGGAAGAAGTAGGATCAACTTCGGCCGAATACCAGAACTCCTTTAGGTATTGAGAGTAGCAGGTTGAGGGTTCTCGTGTGATGGCTTCGACTATGGGAGAGTTCTTCAAGTAGGTTAACAATGGTGAATAAAGGGGATTGTTGTGTTCGAGGAGTGCCACACAGTTGTTAAGCGCAATCTTTCCATCGTTAATCCCAAAGTCTATGTTAGATGCATCCTGGACGGTGAATGGGGGGTTTGTTAATGAAGACACCATTGTTGTTTAAAGTGAAGGTTTGGAGGATTAGAAGAAGATGAATAGTATGTGTGTGTGAAAAATATGAGTGATGTGATACAATAAAATTAGTCAAGGGCTTGTAAAAAGGTCTTTTCTGTTTTTCATTTAAAGCGTTAAATGCAAATGTTTGTCTTTTAAGAAAAAGTGGGACCCCTTGACCCTTCATGTGATTTTTTTGTCCCCTTGGAAAGCGGGAAAGTTGTTGACATTGAAGGACAATCATTTGAATTAAATATAGGATATATTAACTCCCATTAGAATGTAACTACCTCTACATTCAATTCCCTTAAATGCCCAGAGACATAGATCATTTATCAGATTTGTTTACCAATATTGAGCATACCCAGCTCAGCAACCAGCCTAGTAAAACTTGGCTCAGCCAGAGGCTTGTTGAAAATATCAGCGAGCTGGTATTCAGTGGGTATAAAATGAAGCTCGATATCACCTTTTAAAATATGGTATTTGAGAAAGTGATACCTGATGTCAATATGCTTGGTTTTGGAATGAAGTACCAGATTATTGGAGATGGCTATAGCACTAGTGTTGTCACAGAATATGGGAACCTTTTCATAATTGATCCCATAATTAGCCTGCTGACTTTTCATCCAGAGAACTTGAGCACAACAACCAGCGGTAACTACATATTCAGCTTCAGCAAATGACATGGCCACTGAGTTTTGCTTCTTTGCACTCCATCATACCAACTTTCCTCCAAGGATTTGACAACTCCCAGAGGTGCTCTTTCTATCAAGGCAGCACCCAACGTAATCTGAGTCAGATTAGGCTTTGAGATCGAAGCCTGATCCATTTGGATACAAGAGACCCAGTGTGGGAGATCCTTTTAAGTACCTGAAAATTCTTTTGACAGCTACAAGGTGGGATTCCCTTGGGGTTAGCTTGGTACCTAGCATAGAGACATGTGGCAAATTGTATGTCTGGTCTGCTTGCTATGAGGTACATCAGTGACCCAATCATGCCTCGGTATAAGGTCTCATTAACAGAGACCCGTGAGTAATCAGCTCCCAAGTTATTGGGAGGAAGCATGGGGCATTTCACTGATGCACAATCAGACAGATCATACTTCTTGAGCAAATCCTTAACATACTTTTCTTGACAAATAGAAATTCCTTTTGAATTTTGTTTGATTTGAAAACCTAAGAAAAAAGTTAGTTCCCCCATCATGCTCATTTCATACTTTTTGGTCATAATTTTGGCAAACTGTTTTCTCAAGGTAATGTTGGTTGAACCAAAAATTATGTCATCCACATAGATCTGTACTAAAATGACATCACCCTTGGATCTATAAGTGAACAGGGTTTGGTCAATGATACCTCTAACAAATTTATTTTCAAGTAGGAATTTTGACAGAGTTTCATACCAGGCTCTAGGCGCTTGTTTCAGCCCATAGAGTGCTTTGTGAAGTCTACATACGTGATTAGGATAGTCACTGCTTTCGAACCCTAGGGGTTGATAGACGTATACTTCCTTTGCAAGCTTACCATTTAGAAAAGAACTCTTTACATCCATCTGGTATACAATGAACCCCATATAAGCTGCAAAGGCTAGGAAGATTCTGATAGCTTCCAATCTGGCCACTGGTGCAAACGTTTCATCATAATCAGTACCCTCAGATTGATTGTACCCCAGCACCACAAGCCTAGCCTTGTTTTAACTATCAAGCCAGCTTAATCCCTCTTCTTTCTATAGACCCATTTAGTTCCAACTACTTGTTTTCCAGCTAGAGCTTTTACTAGAGTCTACACCTTGTTTCTTTTGATCTGATTCAATTCATCTTGCATGGCCACAACCCAACCTTCATCCAGAAGAGCAGCATCCACATTCTTGGGTTCATCTTCAGAGAGAAAGTCAGCAAAAAGGCATTCATTCGCTGAGGTGGTTTCCAGAGATCTCAACTTTCCTCTAGTGGTGACTTCCTCAGAGGGTTCACCAAGAATATTCACCAGAAGAATATCTTGGTTCCTACTTCATTTGGATTGAGGAGCATGAGTCTCTGTGGGTTCAGGAGTCACAACAGGTTCAATAAATGTTGGAGGTTCATCACATATTATTTCTTCATCCATAATCTCTTCATCTGAGTAAGAGATTGGTGAGATAAGATCAGCATTCTCTTCTATGGGTGGTGGAGTGACAGATTCAGCAATAGCAACCTCTGGAGTGATGTCAGTGATTGAGTGAGGATCAAAAGCATGAACATATGGAAAGTCCTTGTGACATACTTGAGGTGATTCCTTGGGATTTGAGAAATCATCCTTTGGATATGATTTGACTTCATTAAAATCAATGTCACATTCTTCTGAGTTGGTGTGAGTAATGATAGCATCTGCTTCATTAAAGGTAAAATGAATGGATTCTTCAAGTTCTTGCCTGCAAATATTGAATACTCTAAAAGCTCTGGAGGTAGGAGAGTATCCAAGAAAGAATCTATCATCTGACTTTTCATCAAATTTTCCCAGATGATCTCTGTAGTTATGAATGAAAACAGGGTAACCAAAGACATGGAAGTAGCTTACATCAGGGGCTCTCTTCCTATACACTTCATAAGCGGTCTTGCCGTGTCTCTTCATAATAATAGATCTATTCTGTGTGTAACAAGCTGTGTTCACAGCTTCACCCCAAAACTGTTTTGGAAGTCTTGATTCGCTGATCATAGTTTTGGCAACCTCTATGAGAGTTCTATTTATTCTTTCAGCCATACCATTTTGTTCAGGGGTGCCTAGGTTTGAAAAGTTCTATGAGATTCCATTTTCATCACAAAATACTTCCATGGCATGGTTCTTGAATTCAGTGCCATTATCACTTCTGATAGCCTTAACTCTGCAGTCATTGAAGTTCTTTATTTCTCTGATGAAAGACATTATTCTTTCAGTTGCATCACTCTTTCTTTTGAGAAAGAATACCCTTGTGAATCTAGAGAATTCATCCACAATGACTAGTGTATACTTGTTGTGATTGAGGGATTGTGGTTTTACTGGCCCAAATAAGTCCATGTGAAGAAGATGGTTGCACTTATCTATGGAGAATGATTGCTTTGTTTTAAATGAGGCTTTAAGGTGCTTCCTTTTCTCGCAGGCTGAGCAGGGTATGTCTTTGGTGAAGGTCAGAGAGGGAAGCCCAGCAACTAAATCATTCTTGGCCAGTTTGTTGAAGTTCTTAAAGTTAAGGTGGGAAAATCTCTTATGCCAGAGCCAATTTTCACTATCAGATGCTTTGGCAAAGATACATATGTTCTTTCCTTCTGGACATGATGTCATGTCAATAACATACACATCCCTTCTTCTGGGTGCAATTAGAACAACATCATCATTCTGATTAAAGATTGTTCCTTGGGTCTTGGTGAACAGAACTTTGAATCCAGCATCTCAGAGTTGACTGATGCTGATTAAGTTGTGCTTTAGTCCATTGACATAAGCGACCATTGTGAAGGTCATACCATTGTAATCCACTGAGCCATAACCCTCAGTAGCCCCTGAGGAGTCATCTCCAAAGACTACTTTCAGACCAGACTCCTTCTTATATCTATACAGATATTGTCTAACCCTTGTCATGTGTTTGGAGAACCCACTATCCAGATACAAAACAGATTTCTTCAAGTATGCCTGCATAGATATAACAGATCCAGATTAGTTTCAATGATGAACCCACTTTCCAGTGGGTCTATGTTGTCACTGACCAGCGACATTGGGTCTTCTCTAGTTCCTTTCTCCCCCTCTTTGGTTGCAGTCTCTGGTTTCATGACGCATGCTTCCACAGATGTCACATCCAGGATAATGTTCACATTCATCAGAGTGATGGTCAAAGAAACCACAATACTTGCAGGGGGTTTTTGTCTGTAACCCTGAGAGTTATCTCTGGGTTTGGGTTCAGGTCTCCTAGAGGGCCTGTAAGGAGTTTTTGACCTTAATTAGGTTCTTGTTTTTTGAACAGCAATGGTCTCCTCATGCTCTCTGGAGGTGTGTTCAGTGGACTCACATGTGATACATTTAGGTTTCTTAGTGCAGTCCTCAGAGGGATGATTTTTGAACCCATAATGTTTGCAAGGTCTGAATAACGCTCTCCCCTTTGAGCTGCTTGATCCTTCACCAAGAGAGTTGACAGATGGACTGTTAACTCAGGGATTGATCTGTTCTTTCAAACCCTTTACTTCTTCCATCAGGGTGAGGAGAAGTTTCTTGGTGGGTGAAAGCTCTTTAGGGGGGAGTGGGTTTGTTGGAGTCTTTGGCCACAAAAACCTTTTTGTGCGCTTTATCAGTGACTTTGAGAATTGAAGTCCCAGAGGTTTTGGTGGGAGGTTTTGGGCCAAGCAAGGAATCAAATGGGTTAGCACCAGCGAGTTTGGGTAGTGCTGGTGCGTCTGATTTCTTGTCAGAGTTTTTCTCATCCATAGAGGTGGAAGACGGAGAAGAAACATCTGAAGGGACAAATTTAACATTGGTTAAAGGTATGTATTTTTGAACCTACCCTTCCCCCTATAACCTAAACCACATCACCTAGAATGGCTTCAGCAACTATTTCCTCCACAGTGGATTGAGCAAGGTTCTATTTTCTATGGTTCTTCTGAGTTCAGCATTTTCATCAGTTGAAGACTCATTTTCAATGGAAAGTTTGCTTACCTCCTTTTGAAGTTGATTGGCAAGATTCACAAAAGGTTTGAGATTTGTTAACTCAGATTCACAAAGATTTAACTCAGTTTTAAGACTGTGGAACTTGTTTAACAGGTTTTTTCTTTGCTCTTCCACAAAGTGGAGGTCAACTAAGGTGTAGTCACTGACATGGTCTCTATCAGGACCTTCAGGCATAGAAAGCAATCTTTGTACCTTTTTCATGTTGATGTCTACCCATTGACCTGATCTAGCTTCACTCTTTCCAACAGCAAGTTCTTCATCAGCTACAACCATAAAAGCTCTAACAGTAGTAGTTCCTTCATCCTCTGATGTAAGAGGTTCATCATCCCAGTCAAATGAAGCAGCAATCAGACCTTTTTTTAGTATTTTTGTTGTCCTTTTCTTTGCTGCGTCTTCAGCCTTTTGGTTGAGTTTCATTAGCTCAGCTTTCAAGGCTTTGTACTTAAGTTTGTAGTCCTTTTTTCCCTCTGAGTCAGAGTGGGAAGTATGCTTAAAAGGTGAGGTAGAGAACTTCTTCTTGTTGTTGTGGTTGTTGCTGTATGATGGAAAGCTTGGAGAGGAGGTTTTGTTTGACCAACAATCTTTCTGAAAATGACCAGTCTTTCCACAATTGTAGCATGACACCTTGGATTTGTCAACCTTGGCAGCTCCAACTCTACCTGATCTCTTGTAGTACCTCTTTTAGTCAGCTAGAAGAGCTCTGTCATGGAACTTAGCACGCAATTCGTCAAGAAATTATTGACTGCTTATGGTATCCTCTTCTATGTCAGAGTTACTGTCTTGAAAAGAATGGTTAGCAACAAGAGCTTTTGAACCAGTGATATTGGTGGTAAACCTATCAGTCTCTGATTTGTAAATGGAGTCAATTAGCCCTTCTTCATAGTTATATCTACCAAATAGTTTGGCCAAAGTATCATTCTTGATAGCATTATTTTCTCTTAAGGTCTGGTTTAGGCTAAGCCATTTTCTAGGTAAACTATTGACAAATGTAGCATTAACCCCGGCCTTAGGTAGAACAACTCCATTGTTTCCCACATCATTCAACAAAATCTTAAACCTAGTATAAGTTTGAGCAACAGTTTCTGTTTCCAAAGCTTTAAAAGCATTAAACTTAAGTCTAAGGGCTTAGATTTTGGTTTCTTTTGTTTTCTTCTGGACCTTCATACCCTAGAGATAATTCAGTCCACATCTCTTTAGCAGAGTTGCATTTGATTATGGACTTTATAATGTTCTTGGGTATGCAAGAGACTATGATACTTTTGAGTCTCTTGTCCTGGTTAGCCAGACGTCTATCCTTTGGAGACCATTGCTTAACAGGCTTCTTAATGGGTCTCTCAGGGGTAGAGGAAACGACCAGTGGTACATAGGGACCATTTTATAAGATTTCTATCAAGAAGGGTTCTAAGCCATCTAAATATATAAGAAATTCACTCTTCCAACTTGAAAAATCTTCTTCATCAAATGCTGGAACATTGGACACATGTGACCCCCCCACGAACATCAAGAAGTTAGGGAAGGTCATCATCATTATTACCAGTGCTTACAACTGGTGTAGGAATGGTAGTAGGTGTGGTGGCTGGTGCGTTGGTCAAAGTGTTACCTTGATTGGTTTGACCAAAGGGTGGTGGTATAGGAGGCATAGTTTCAGTCATATTAGGATCTTGATTTTAAAAACAAGAACGGTTTATAAAAAGTTTTATAAATCAAACCGCTCTGATACCAATTGAAAGTCCCTAAATATAACAATTGTCGAAACTATTACTCGTATAAACACAAATACACAACGAAATACTTTTCAAACGCGTAATGCTTTATTAACTATTATAAACAAAGTATTACAAAGTGCTATGAATACACCCATTGAATGACAATAAGAAATGAACCCTAGAACAAGTAAACTCGATTCGAGACTCAAGTTTACAAGAGAACCTATGAGTCGCTGGTAGACAGCTGAGGGCTCAGAGGTTCTGATATGTGTGAAAACACCCACCCTTTTACCACTTAATTATAATAATAACCAAGCCAAAACGTGTATTTAATGTCGTAAAAGTCGAAATTATGCGTGGTTTATGTTTTTGTTGTGATTTAGGACCAAAATGTGAAAAGGGAAGAAAACACGGGCTTTCACGGGCTTTTATCGAAGAAAAAGACAAAAGACGAAGTCAAAAGATCAAGAGTGCAAAAAGAACGGAAGTCAAAGGCCTATTCTGAAGATTTATCGAAGAAAAAGTCTAAAGACGGAAACTTAACGAAGTTGAAGAACCAAATCTAATAAAAGAAGAAAATTAGAAGACGGGTTCATTTCATATCGACAAATCCCAAGACAACGTCGAGAAAAACGAAGAAATTAAAAGATGAAAAGACAAAAAGAAAGAGAGAAGCAACAAATATCACATTTCCTCCTCCTATATATAGTCCCTTAATACCTCATTTAGAAGAAGTAGATTTTAGTTTAATTTTGTAAGGTAATTAGGAGTAGATTAAATTACTTTCTCTCTCTAGCTTTCCTTTAATGTTTTCAAGCTTTTTACATTAATCTTGTATTGAATCTTTAATCTGAATCTTCATTTCAAGCTTTTCATTAATCATTCTCATTCTACCTTTCTTATTTTTAATCTTGTTTGATTTTCATAATCATGTAGTTTGTTTAATCATGTTCTTGTTTTGATTGATGTGTTTGTTTGATTGTGCTTATTGATTTTCGTGTAGTTGATCTTTCTAGCTTATTGTATTTAGTGCTTATTTTTATGTTTTTAGCTTATCTTTAATTAGTGGATTTGGTAGATTAATATTATAAAAAATTGATTTTTAATTTTTAGATTATTAAGTGTTTTTAAAGTTTTTAATTTGTGGGTTATTTACTTTTTCTTAAAATTAGTTTGGATAAGTTTTTGGTTAAGTGCTTATTAGATTATTGCTTATTTTTGGTTTATTCCATGTTTTTAGAAAGTCAGTTACTGTTTATTTGATTTTAGTACATCTTCGGAAAAGGGTTTAGGATTCCGAAGATACCACATTTATCCGAAAATCTGTTATCCGGAGATCTTATATTATTTCGAACCTATTATTTCGAAGATTCATTATTCCGGATACACACCTTTATTCCGGAAAAGTTTGTTTTTCCAAAAATGTAGTTTTATCCGAAAATTAGGCATTTATTCCGAATATAGTTGTTTTTCCGAAAATTACTAGTTATTCCGAATATCTCCGTTTTTCCGAATCAGAGTAGTTTATCCGAGTTTATTGATTTTTCCTAAAATATAGATTATTCCGAAAAAAGGTTTTATTCCGAAAATATTTGTTTTTTCGAAGAAGTTTTATTTTATTTTATTTTATTTTGAATTTTAGTTTTATTAAAGATTTAAACTTTTGTCATTTAATTTTTATAGAATTAATTTTTAGTTTAATATTTTCAAGCTTTCATTTTTATTTTATTTTATTTAGTTACTCAACGAAATTTTCTTTCATTTTACCAAGAACGACTGAGTCACACTTTCAACCGTAATTAATTCAATCGAGTCGAGAGAAACAAACTTTTTATACTAGGAAAATCATAGTATTAAATGGCGCCGCTGCCGGCTCTTTTCGTGAAGATTAACGCTTTTTTGTGAGAGACGCGTTGGATTTTGGGATCCGTTCACCTTTGAACGTTATTTTTCTTGCAAAATTTTCAAACTTATTCAAAAATCCCTAAAAAATCAAAATTTTCAAAAATCCAAAAACATTTAAAAAATCATAAAAAGCATTTCTTTTTCAAAGATTTTGCACCAAAAATATTTTCTTTTCAAGTTAACTTTATTTCTTCTATTTTCTTTGCTATTCTTTTCTTTTGTAGGTGTATGAGTACTCGTTCACGCAAAAAAAAGTCCATTCAAGCTGCTGTCATCGAGCCTCCTCCTGTCGTTAACACAATGGATAACCGTCCTATGATCGAGCTCTTGCAGTCACATGTTGAAGGCAATGAATATGCGATTGTGGTTCTGGCTATTGATGCAAATAACTTCGAGCTCAAGACCGGTTTCATTTAAATGGTTTCCGCAACACCTTTCTTAGGCCGCACTCCTGATGATCCACACAATCACATAAAGAGGTTTGTTCACTTAACCAATACCGTGAAATACAATGGGGTTTCACAAGAGGCAATCCGTTTGCTCCTCTTTCCTTTCTCCTTCGAGGGACAAGCCCGGACTTGGCTTGATAAGGAAACACCCCAAAGTATTACAACATGGGCAGACCTAGAGACCAAGTTTATCAATTACTTTTTCCCACCCTCACGTACTACCGCTTTGCGGAATGACATTATTAATTTTGAACAAAAGTACGGTGAGACGTTTAGTGAATCTTGGGATCATTTTAAGGTGCTTTTAAGAAAGTGTCCACAACACGGTTTTACTAAGGTACATCAAATTAATACTTTTTATAATGGATTAAGTTTGAATGACCAAGATTCACTAAATAGTGCTTCGGGGGGTAATATTCTTGTTAAATCAATGAATGAGGCTTGGGCAATCATAGAGAACAAGGCCAAAGTCCAAACCAAGAGTGTTAGGGCTACTATGGCTAGTGCCAGTGAGAGTGAGTTGACCAATCATCTTAAGGAACTTACTTCAGCTGTCAAACAACTTGTTTTAAGAGATAACCCTCCTAATCAACATGCCCATGCTCTTAATATATCTTGTGAAACTTGTGGTGGACCACACTCATATGCTAATTGTGATAAAGCTTATGATCAATATCACGGGGAAGTGTATGCTTACAACAACATGGAAAGAGTTCATTTCAAGCCTAATGACGATGTTAATCACTTGTCTTACAACTCGACGAATTACTTGGCTCCACCCGGTTTTCAACAGAGACCACACCCACCCACCCATAACAACCAAGGGCCACCAAGAGCAAATGTTTAACAAACTACAAATGTGAGGGCTACAATACAAACCAAGGCAATTATCAAATGCCAAATCAAGGCTTTCAAAACCAAGGTTTCAATCCTCAAGGTTTTCAACCATATAACCAATACCCAAACCAAGGTTTTCAATAACAAGGGTTCAATTTACCTCATCCGCACATGGACTTGATTCTACAAAAATTAACCGATCATGAGAAAACCATGAAGGAAATGCAAGAGTCCACGGATAGGAAATTCGTTCAAATGTTTCAAACCCTTCATCCCCAAGGTGCCCTTCCTTCTACAACCGAAACAAACCCTAGAGCTAATGTGAGTGCTATTACTATGCGTAGTGGAGCAACTCTAGTAGGACCTTCTATCCCTCCCTAAGTTACTCCATCTACACCTCCTCCACCCTCATTTATCCCTCCTACTTCCATTCCTAGTACTAGTTCTACATTACCCTCTCCACCTCTTACGGAAGAAGTACCAAGGAAAAACCCTTCACCATCCACACCTTCACCCTCTCAACCCTCAACCTCTACATCTACACCTACTACACCTTCACCTTCTACACCTACACCACCTAAACCCAATATCCCTTATCCTTCTAGGTTAGACAAGTGCAAATTGCTCACTAAATATGATGCTCAAGTTACTTCTTATTTGAAGATGATCTCCCAGATAAATTTCAACATTAGCCTTGTTGAATCACTTGTCCAAATGTCAAAATTTGTCAAAGCATTCAAGGAATTGCTTAGTAAGAAAGAAAAGATGGCTGAGTTTCTCAACACACGCTTAAATGGAAATTGTTCTGCAGTCCTCCTTAAAGAACTTCCGGAAAAACTTGGAGATCCCGGCCGTTTTGTGCTACCTTGTATTTTTAACAAAGTTGAAGAATTTACTACCTTAGCCGATCTCGAGGAAAGTATAAATTTGATGCCATTAAGTGTTTGGAAAAAGTTATCATTACCCGATCTTACACTAGCGAAGATGACTCTTGAGCTAGCAAATCGAAGTCTCGCGTACCCCGTTGGTATTGCTGAAGATGTTTTTGTTAAAGTTGGTACCTTCACTTTTCCGGTCGATTTTGTTGTTGTTGATTATGAGATGGACCCTCGTATTCCGTTAATACTTGGACGACCATTCTTGAGAACCAGAAAAACTTTAGTCGATGTTTCCGAAGGTGAACTAATTCTAAGGGTCGGGAATGATCAACAAGTGTTTAAGATGGGGAAGATTACAAGCAAATCCAATGGAAAAGAATCGGCAAATATGATTGATGTGCTTCAAGACGAGCTTGATACAACTCTTTTGGAAAGTATAAAGCTTGATGATTTTGTTCTACATGACAATCCTCTTTTCGAGACTTGTTATGATAATCCACTTTTCCAAGACCATGTGGACGAATATGATGATGATTCTTTCTCCAATTTGGAATCCCCACCAATTTATGATGCTCCACCGATCTATGATGAATATGATGATGATTCTAGTTCCGATGTGGATAATTATGATGATTTTTCTTCACAGTATAAAGACATGCCAACTTATGATGACTTTGATGATGTTGACACTCTTTCGAGTGATTCTTCAAGTGTTATGTCTTCTACTGATGATTATGCTCCTATTTTTGATGAAGATCCTCCGCCAAAAATGCTTGACCCTACTTTGGATGATTACTCATTTGAGGAAGATTTTGCCACTTTCCTTAATATATACTTTCCTAATGAGCATGATTCTCCTCCTTTAGACTTTGATTATGGTCTTTATCCCCCTTTGGATGTAAATAAACCCATTTCCAAGGAGAAGAAACCGGATGACACCAATATTCGTAGCACCTATGTCTTGACACCTCTCTTTCCACTTTCTTCGGATGAGATTGTGCGGGTTATGGGCGAATCTTCATGGTATACTAAGTCTAAGTCTTATTTTCCCCTAAAGGAAAGGTGTTCGATCCGGGTATCATAATTTTTAAGCCATCTTAGTATCCATCTGATGAAATAAAAGGAAAGACTTTTGGAAACAATGGAGCTATGCTTTCACCTCTTCATACCTTCTACCACCGTGCTCAACAATTGCTTAAGGGAACCTCGCCCACTCTTCTTTAGTTTGTCTTGTTCACCTTAAGTTTGAGCTACTTGATAGATGAAAACAATGTATTTGACCCTGGTGGATGTTCTTCAAGGTTCTTACCATAGTACTCAAGGTCGAGTCAGGCTCACGACTCGGTGAACAAAAACAAGCACTTCTCGGGAGGCAACCCGATGATATATCCTTTTTATCCGTTTTCATAATAAGTGTAGGGGGAGACCCTCATATGTGTTTGTCGTTTTCTTTCATATCATGTGCAGGGATTCGAGCTTTCAAGACACACTTTTGATGACTTTTGACGAACCGTGATTCCATGTACCCGTCTTCCCGGTTTTATCCTAAACTCTTTTGATTCTCTATTTTATATTCTTCAATATTAAAATAGGAATCACTTTAGTTGTCTCTTCCTTAGCGAGATTTAAACAACGTGCACAATGTCCTAAGTGTAGGGGAGTTTACTCCCACATGCTTAAACATTGAGGACAATGTTTATCTTCAGTGTAGGGGGACTTCTATCGAAGTTAAGTGGGCTTTTCCATGAATTTGTCCTCATTTTTAACCAAAAAATTGATTTTTTAACATTTTTTAAAATTTTTGATCTATTTTGGCCTAATAGTATTTTCCTTTGTTATTGTTAATTTCTTTAATAATATGGTTTTAATAAGTTTAGATATCTTTGATATATTAGGCCCGTCATGAATCTTTTGACTCAACCCGAGTTTATTATTTGAGTTTACTCTAGCTAGTATCCTTAACGCGTTTAAATCAAGTTTTGCTAGACTTTTATATAGGGAACTTTAAAACGCGAAAGTCTTAACTCATACGGGTTAAGAACAAGAACTTTTCACAAGTTCCTAATATTGATCCTAGAAAGTCGTTTATCAAGGGAACTCTAATATGCGAATTCTAAACTTGAAAAAGTCTAAGAAGTTGCAAGATCCTATAGATGACTTGAAAACCCAAAACTTTGATTTAATTAGCTAAGCATCCATGAGTCTCATTCCTTGAGATTTTAAATTGTGGAGAACGAGAGATGATAGAGTCAGTTATAAGTTTGGTATTCTTTCATGAATTTATGTGAGTTAATTATGGGCTTTTACTCCCATTGCTTGTTAATAAATTTAATTGCAATAAGTAAGGTTGTACGATTTGAAAAGTTACTTAGCGTCTAACACAAGATCGTTTAAAAGTTGCTCGGTATTAATTAGAGTTCATAGCCAAGGCATAACTTATTGAAGCGGGATGCGAAGATTGGCAAGTCCGAAAAGGCCCTAACAAGGCATGAGGGCTACATTTTGTTGCTAAAGATCCAAAGTTATGTTAAGAATCATTTATCAAAAATCAATATGAAGGATCGAGACACACGACGAAAAGCAAATACTCTCCTAAAGATCATGGAGAAGTCTATCCGAAAAACCCTAGCAAGGTATGAGGATAAATAGATCCAAGTCCTAAAAGGAGGCGGATCGTTGTATATCAAAATCCCAAATAAAGATTGGAGAAAAATGAAGAAGTCGTGGTCCAAGTTTGAAGAATCTCTCAAAAACTTCAAGTGAAGAAATACCTATTATGAAGAGAAGACCATTATTTCAAGATCATCTCTCAAGATTCGAAGTATGAAGTCAATGCCAAATATCGATCCGAGAAAGGTCTCAAATCGTGAAGCGAGTTAGGCCAAGATATGAACTTTATGAGGTTTCGAGAAGAAGCTTTAAAAGATTTTGTCCTTTAGCTTACTATTGATTAAATCGTCCCACTTTATTTTCAGCCTAAATAAACTATCGAAATAAGTCAACAATGCATCCTTATGATCATTCAAGACAAAAATAAAATATAAGAGATATACCTAGGAATAAGGGAGTCTAAGTGAATAATTGAGCCACATGAGTTTGAGTTAGCTTTACTAACTTATTATAACAATGATCTCGTTTTTAAGCTTAGTTGGGGAACGTGAAACTTGAGGGTGATAAACATTCATGACAACCAAAGCCCTAATGTAAGTCTTCGATCTCTTTACTTGTTCTTCCTTCAAGCATTTTGTAATTTTCTATCCTTTTAAGTTTCCTTAATGTCTTGCGTTTAATAAAGACCAAAGTGGGTTAATTATGATGGAAAATGTAAATCTTGCTTTGTAATTAATGCATTGCATGAGGGCATTGCAATGGTCAAGTGTAGGGGATTTGATAGGTGTGAAACACCCGCCCTTTTACCACTTAATTATAATAATAACCAATCCAAAACGTGTATTTAATGTCGTAAAAGTCGGAATTATGCGTGGTTTGTTTTTTTGTTGTGATTTAGGACCAAAATGTGAAAGGGAAGAAAACACGGGTTTCACGGGCTTTTATCGAAGAAAAAGACAAAAGACGAAGTCAAAAGATCAAGAGTGCAAAAAGAACGGAAGTCAAAGGCCTATTCTGAAGATTTATCGAAGAAAAAGTCTAAACACGGAAGTTTAGCGAAGTCGAAGAACCAAATCTAATTAAGGAAGAAAATTAGAAGACGAGTTCATTTCATATCGACAAATTCCGAGACATTGTCGAGAAAGACGAAGAAATTAAAAGACGAAAAGACAAAAAGAAAGAGAGAGGCAACAAAGATCACATTTCCTCCTCCTATATATTGTCCCTTAATACCTCATTTAGTAGAAGTATATTTTAGTTTAATTTTTGTAAGGTAATTAGGAGTAGATTAAATTACTTTCTCTCTCTAGCTTTCCTTTAATGTTTTCAAGCTTTTTACATTAATCTTGTATTGAATGTTTAATCTTAATCTTCATTTCAAGCTTTTCATTAATCATTCTCATTCTACCTTTCTTATTTTAATCTTGTTTGATTTTCATAATCATGTAGTTTGTTTAATCATGTTCTTGTTTTGATTGATGTGTTTGTTTGATTGTGCTTATTGATTTTCGTGTGGTTGATCTTTCTAGCTTATTGTATTTAGTGCTTATTTTTATGGTTTTAGCTTATCTTTAATTAGTGGATTTGGTAGATTAATATTATAAAAAATTGATTTTTAATTTTTAGATTATTAAGTGTTTTTAATGTTTTTAATCTGTGGCTTATTTACTTTTTCTTAAAATTAGTTTGGATAAGTTTTTGGTTAAGTGCTTATTAGATTATTGCTTATTTTTGGTTTATTCCCTGTTTTTAGAAAGTCAGTTACTGTTTATTTGATTTTACTACATCTTCGTAAAAGGGTTTAGGATTCCGAAGATACCACATTTATCCGAAAATCTGTTATCCGAAGATCTTATATTATTCCGAAAACTTCCTACTATTCCGAAGATTCATTATTCCGAATACACACCTTTATTCCGAAAAATTTTGTTTTTTCGAAAATGTAGTTTTATCCGAAAATTAGGCATTTATTCCGAATATAGTTGTTTTTCCGAAAAATACTAGTTATTCCAAATATCTATGTTTTTCCGAATTAGAGTAGTTTATCCGAGTTTATTGATTTTTCCAAAAATATAGATTATTCCGAAAAAGGTTTTATTTCGAAAATATTTGTTTTTCCGAAGAAGTTTTTTTTTTTTTTTTCAATTTTATTTTTATTAAAGTTTTAAACTTTTGTCATTTATTTTTACAGTCTTCATTTTTAGTTTAATCTTTTCAAGCTTTTATTTTTATTCTATTTTAAAATAGATAATCATCTTTCTTTCATTTTACCAAGAACAACTGAGTCACACTTTCAACTGTTGTCAATTCGAATCGAGTCGAGAGAAAACGAACTTTTATACTAGAAAAATCTATGTATTAGGTTCCAAAGGGAGAAAGAACTTAGATAATTTATCCAAACACAAGGGTTGATTTAACTCTTCTTTCTCACTCCTATTTATAATGGTACGAGGTTGTTTCCTTAGTGGGAGTAGTTGATACGTGTTATCTTCTGAGTGGAAGAGTACAACGTATTAAATGCATGTCCAAATCGAGACATGCCTTTAAACAACTTTAAGTGAATAGTTCTGCCAACTGTTCACCTTTTGTCCCACTAGGTCGTACTAGGCTTTATCTTGAATCTCTTGTTTTGTCCCGCTCAAAACACTTTATAGATTCTCCCGCCTAAACTATAAAGGATTAGACAAGCTTTGTTTGTATCAGACTTCTAGGGTTCTTAAGTGATCTTTGAGTATTGTTAACTCAGAGATCCTTGAACACCAGCACATTCCTTCTACATCCCAGCTACATTCCTTCTACATCCCAGCTATTCATAATCGCTGGTAAGTATGACTTCAGATTGTCTTCGACTTCTCTGACGTTGTCTTTGACTTGAATTTTCTTGGTGTGCCAGCTGAGGCTTTGCCTTCCGCTGGTCTGTTCTTTGTCGCTGGTCCTCTCAGCGATCAGTAACACTTAGTCTAATTAAACAAATCTAGACTGGGCCATAGTTAAAACTTTCATTGGCCCAACATGACTCGGCCTATCTATGGCACTGTCGCCTTGGTCATGCAAACAAGAAACACATTAAGAAGCCCCAACGTGATGGAATTTTGAATCCCACTGACGTTGATTCTTTCAATGACAAATGCAAGTCTTGTGTTTATGGGAAGATAGCGCGTAAGCCTTTCACACATGTGGTAGAAAGAGCTAAAGATCTTTTGGGACTCGTTCATACTGATGTGTGCGGACCCTTTAGAACCGTGTCTAGAGAATGAGCTAGCTACTTCATTACGTTCACTGTGATTTCAGCAGTTATGGTTATGTTTACCTTTCGAAACATAAACATGAGGTATTTGAAACATTCAAGGAATTTTAGGATGAAGTGGAAAACCAACTCGGTAAGAAAATCAAGGCTATTCGATCCGATAGACGAGGAAAATACATGATTTTTGAGTTTGTGGAACATTTGAAGAAATGTGGCATCATGTCACATCTCACTCCGCCCTACACGCCCCAAAATAATGAAGTGTCGGAAAGGAGGAATATAATTCTATTGGATATGGTTCGTTCCATGATGAACTCAACTACTATACCAAAGTCCATGCGCATTCTCAATATGATTCCAACCAAGAAGGTCGATAAGACACCATATGAGGTATGGCATAGGAAATCTCACAAGTTGTCGTATTTGAGGATTTAGGGTTATGAGGCTCTCGTGAACTGGGACGCTCCTAACAAATTAGGCCCCAAATCAAGTAAGTGTATTTTCGTAGGTTACCCAAAGGAAACGATAGGCTACTACTTCTACTATCCACTTGAGAACAAAATATTTGTTGCTCGAAATGCTGAGCTCTTTGAGACAAGTCTCATAGATCAAGAAGCAAATGGGAGTAATCCGCTACTTAGAGCAAGTAGGAATACTGGCGACTTAGAACTCGTCAAAGATGTAGATACACTGCCTTCTGGTAACACTATCGAAGTATGATGAGACTGCATTTATACATAGTCTCATCGTCCAAATCAGGCTTATAATGCTTAAAAATGTCATCAAATACCGTAAAATATGCTTGTGTTTGTTCATTGTGTATTTTAGGTACGGGATATCATGAAATCAACCAAAGACCAAAAGAATCAAGCAAAAACGAACATGGGAAATGAAGCTGCACAAAGAACCGGACCCGAACAATGAATTTTCAAAGAAGTCCTTGAAGTTTGAAGATTTGTCAAGATTGGCCCTTCAAGAATTGAAAACTTGTCACTTTAGACCCTTGTAAATCTCAAAAATACATGATAGGTCCCTAAATCTCAAGATATTACATATTCATCCCTTGGAAAATGCCAAATGTGTACTTTTGGTCCTTGATCAAAGTTATGAAATTCCATGTGCCATATTTGACAATTGATCCAAAGTTAATAACAAAGGAATAAAGAAAAAGTCTGACCAAACTTGGTATGCATATTTCTTGGAAGTATGAGGGGGAATTCTATAATAAATGAAACCCACTAAACTGATTCAACCCATCCTACAACCCAACACAGCCCACTACTGAGGCCCAATAGCCGACCAGCCCAGAAACCTACCCAATCCACCACCACACCCACGTCACCTAACAGATTAATAGTAAAACTAAATTTTAAACTACATTTTTTATTATTAATTAGATGGAAACGCTTATTGTTCATCTAATCCCCCATCAAACACCCCCATTATCAGACTATGAACCCTAATCCAATAATCTAAACTACCCAAAATCAAAACACCCCTGAATGCAGATTAACAATTAACCGTGTTTTAAACCTTTCCCTACCCTTAACTTTTCCACCTCATCACTGTGGACACACCCACATGGGCATGCTACCCCGTCCCTTTCCACCAAAACCCAAAAAGATAGAAAATCAATGGACACAACATGTTTCTTGTTGGCTAAGGACCTATGAAGGGCCAAGATTCATCAACAACAGCTGTCATACCAGATTCCTCACATGGCATCCCATTTGACCAAATTTTAGTTTCAAGAAGAGGGCAATTTAGGACTTTCAATGCTTAGGGTTTACTTGTATTTTCAAATTCTAGAATCATCTTACTATGCCTATAAATTGAGCCTCCAACATGTGGAAGGCCTTTGTTCCAATCTTTGTAAATTTTTTAATTAAATGAATATTTATAGTGTTTGTTTAATACTTCGAAGATAGTTGTGTTTGCTTGCTTTTTCCTAAAGGTAAGTAAAACATCTATTTTTACTACATCAAAGTATGTGATGAAGTTCCGCATGAAAGTGTAGAACCTCAAAACGTAGACGTTCCCGTTCAAAGATCTGGTAGGACGCCTCAAGCGCCATATAGGTATGGTTTCTATGTAGACGCTGAGGAGCACGAATTAGGTGATCATGGTGAGCCTCCTAATTACCAAGCGGAGATTTTGGATGTTAGATCCGCTAAGTGTCTTGAAGATATGAACGCGTAAATGCAATCTATGAAAGATAATCAAGTTTAGACTTTCATTGATCTTCCTGCGGGCGCAAGAACCATAGGATGTAGATGGCTTTATAAGATAAGGACCGACATGGATGATAAAACACACACCTATAAAACGTGTCTTGTAGCGAAAGGGTATACTAAAACCTACAGGCTAGATTATGAGGAAACCTTTTCTCCGGTTGCAGACATTAGAGCTATTAGGATTCTCTTAGCCATAGCGGTGTTCTATGACTATGAGATTTGGCAAATGGATGTTAAGATTTCATTCTTAAATGTTCACCTTAGTGAAGATGTTTACTTGTTGCAACCTGAAGGTTTTGTTGATCCAAAGTATCCCAGCAGAGTCTGTAAGTTGCAAAGATCCATTTATGGGTTGAAGCTAGCTTCCAAAACGTGAAATAATAGGTTTGATGAAGAAATTTAAAAGCTTTATTTCATTCAGGATCCCAATGAGCCGTGTGTATATGTCAAATCTAGTGGGAGTAATTTAGCATTCCTAGTCTTATATGTGGATGACATATTACTCATGAGAAATAGCACTTCAGTGCTTCACGAAGTGAAAACTTGGCTGAGCAAGTGTTTTTCCATGAAAGACTTAGGTAAAGCTACATATATTCTTGGAATTAAGATCACACGAGATAGATTTAAGCGGTTTTTGTCTTTAAGTCAAAGTGCTTATTTGGTTTAAGTTCTAAAGAAGTTTAGGATGGATAAATCGGATAAAGGATTTGTTCCAATACAAGAAAAGACGAAAAAGGTGCCATCACACCTAATCAGGTGAAACGTATGCAGAGAGTTCCCTATGCTTCGGCAATTGGTTCTATCATGTATGTGGTAAGATGCACTAGACCCGATGTTGCGTTTGCGCAAAATCTGTGTAGTAGATTCCAACGGAATCCTGGTGAGAAACTTGGAATGTTTTTAAGACCATTCTTAATTATCTTAGGAATACTGAAGATATGGAACTTTTCTATGGGGATAAGAAAGATAACGAGCTTCGCATTAAATGTTATATCGATGATAGTTTTCAAACTGGCAAGGACGATACTAAATCCCAAATCGGGTATGTGTTTGTGCTTAATGGTGGAGTCGTGGACTGGAAGAGTAGTAAACAGAGCATTATTGCAATGTCCTCTACTGAAGTTGAATATGTTGCTGTTGCTGATGCTGCAATGGAGGCTGTCTGGATAAGAAAGTTTATTAGTGGTCTTGATGGAGTCATGTCAACTAATAATGAACCTATGGAAATGTTGTGCGACTATTCTTCAACCATTTCCATCGCCGATGATCCTAATGCGAGGTGCTAGACATTATCAAAGGAGATTTGACTACATTCGAGAAGTTATCAAAGATGGTGAAATTGTCATTAACAAAGTTCACATAGACGACAATGTCGCAAATCCTTTCACAAAGCCAATGCATTTGAATAAGCATTTTGAGCATGCTAAGTCTATTCGTCTTGTTCGTTCTGCTAGTCTCATGTAAGTATGTGATAATTTATTTTATGTGTTAGTATTTGGACAAGGGATGTTTAAGCAATTGTTATCGATAAATGAATTAATTTTTGTCGGAAACATTGTTTTCATATTTAATAATTATATCTAATATTTTCATGTTTGATCCTTGAATATACTATCTACACTTATGTATTATATATATATATATATATATATATATATATATATATATATATATATATATATATATATATATATATATATATATATATATATATATATATATATATATATATATATATATATATATATATATATATATATATATATATATATATATATATACATATATATATATATATATATATATATATATATATATATATATATTCCAAATTTCTATTATCGATTATTAATATGGGAGTATTAATGAACTAAGACAAAGAGGGTTGGTTGTATTTGGAATACATAAAGATGATTCTTTCAGACTCATAGGTTATTCAATGTGGTTGAATAATTGGACTAACCCAACCGTGTAGCTTTCTTTATGGGTCAGCGTCATCAAGAAGCTACACATATGGTAAGTATTGTTATC
This sequence comes from Glebionis coronaria, assembly GCA_025667525.1. Taxonomy (NCBI): domain Eukaryota; kingdom Viridiplantae; phylum Streptophyta; class Magnoliopsida; order Asterales; family Asteraceae; genus Glebionis; species Glebionis coronaria. The sequence continues at coordinate 520,088,318 of CM046882.1, forward strand.
CTTGAACTTGAGATGCAAGTGGATTTTTTCATGGATGGATAGCATTCCTTGATTTAAGTAAACGTTGTGTCAGTAAAATGTCCAGTTATAAAATTATTTGAGAAGTGTTTATTACATGTATAAAAGGTGCTTGTAGTAAAAATGAGATTTTGTTCCTCCATGAATGGAGTATGATATATATTGGGGCCCTTGTGGGATTGATCAGATCTTTGCATGGTCGTGCCCAAATCGTAGTAAAGAAGTTTCTTTTCACATTTGGTAATCTTGATTAGTTGTTGAAACAAGAAACAAAATGTTAATACATAAAAGGACATATGATCCATATTCATGATTAACCGTATCAATTACAAAAGGGATGCAACATTTAAAATAGGGAAATGATATTTACACGGACTCTTTTGATTGATACACATAAATTTATTGTTAAAATGACATAAATACCCCCAAATGTATTTTACCTCTTTCTTGTCCACTATTACCTATCCGTTCCACCCGTTCTTCTCAACTACTACCAAATCAGTCTGCCATTTATTCTCCACTACTACCAACACGTTATGCCCTCTTCTTTCCTAATATCTCGCTTATACTTTTGGCCTTGGATTTACATCAGCAACTTACACGCTGGTGCAATATCAGCTGCAACATAGTCGATCAAGTTACATTCATAATCATGATACAATATATAGCAAATGGTCATGTTGCGTTTTTTGGACTCATTTTTAATTAATTAAATTGGTATGGGCTTTTGTGATGACTTCATGACTTGAGTTGGAAGTGTTGTAACATTTATCATTTCTTTTGAAGATGACATCCGAAACAATAATTATTCCACAGTAATGGAACATGATTTGTAATTTTCAGTTTTCTAATTAAGTTTTTTACTAAATACAATGACAATGGAAGGATTAGGGCTTTTAAGCTGTCTTTGATAAGAATACGACTATGTAAAATATAGATTTAATACTCTGTATCGTGAATGAATATTTAAGCCCTAAAAAACAACTGTAAATTTAAGTTACGGTTATCAAAGACGGATCATAGAAGACTTGCTATATCATATTAGTAGTTTTAAGATGTATCTTCAATCGGTGGCACGACCTGTTGAGCGGTGTTGTGGTGGAAATAGTAGTGGACGTGGTTTAAAAAAGAAATGGATGTACTACTAGTAGTTAACTTTTGATGAATGGAGGGAGAAAGAAATTGGTAAAAACACTTGGGGGTGTTGTAGTCATTTAACATTAGATATCCGTGTGCCTATCAAAACAATCCGTGTGAGTATCATATCCCTTTAAAATACCATAAAGGCTGAGCTAGTTTGCCAGAAACCGAACTCATGTACTTTTGGGAGCACTGCTATTGGGATATGCGTAAGTCATAGTTAATATTTTATACGGTCGGAAGTACGTGGGCCTAAGGACCACACACTTAGTATAACACCCCCAACAAATGCTATGCGCAGCGGAACTACAACATTTGGGTGCTATACAGTTTTCATCACACACAAGCTATTTCGAACGACTCAAAGAGATGTAGAAATTTAATCATAAATTAAAGATTGTTTAAAACGACAAGGTCTACTGTTTTCCAAACCCCAAAAATAATATAAAACAGAGTTTGCGTTTTGGTCCCCACTGAATCTCAACCCAAAATACAATTTTCGTTCACATGACATAATATAAAGTATTTAAGTGCTAAAAGGGAGGAAAAACAAAGTAGACCGCCAAGCCACAACAACTTCCATCCTCGCATGCTCCAATGCTATCAACCTTGATTACCTGAAACACATGCTTAAAATCGTCAACACAAAGGTTGAGCGAATCTATAGGTTTATCAAATCATCAGTTGAACATAAGTATTAAAAACCAATCATGATCATTCAATAGCATTGTGGCCATACAATCTATTATTCAAGGATATGACAATTGTGTTTAAGCTCATGACACTAATCCGTTAACTCAATCACCCGCGTAATAATTACCGGCGTGATTCAGATGAAACCAGTGCCCATACTAAAGGCATTAGTTGCAATTATACCTTATCTCTTATCACAAATTATCCGTCCACAGGGGGTATCAACGTACTAGCCCTCGTCTCGGATAGGGTAGTCAACCCCATAGTACTATCACTTTGCATAAGCGACTATTTCCCCCTTCGCAAGGGCAAGACAATAGTTAATAGTTCATGAAATTAGGGCCTTTTGCAACTAGGTACTCAACACAATTTCAAGGCAACATTCGGGTCCAACAATCATTCATGACTTACGTTATTTTCATTTAAATAGCATGTATCCCCCTCGCGGGTAAAATCATTTGAAATAAGTAAAGAGCGAGGCTATAGACTCACCTTGCGTAGTAGTAGTGGTTCTAGCGAAGACGTAACGAGAAATGTCACCGACGACGTGGATGCCCGGGAAAATCAAACACTTGACCTAAAATCAAGGTACGCAAACCAAATCAATACTCCGCGTACATTATTGTACTAAACACACGCAAATGCAAACACACTCAATGCTTATGAAAACTCAAGCCAAAGTCAAACAAGTAGTTGTTACTAGACTTATACCATTTATCAATGTTATTAAAGTTACTATCCATTTTACGGTTTCGCCGATACTTACCAAAAGTATGGGCTGTTTTACTAGACTTAACCCTTGTTATAAAAATTAAGAAAATTCTCAAAAGTACCTTAAGACCTGTAGAAAACCCATTTTTAATCCCATTAAAAGTTTTCGCTTTTACGACCCGTTACTCAACACATTACTAAACCTACATTTTTCGGACTGAAATTACACTTTGACCAAGTCGGACTCATTTGACCCATTTAAAATATACCATTGACCTCTACGACACCTAAGTCTAATAATAGACTCACATACACAGGTTTGAGACCAAAAATCAACTTTCAAACATTTACCAAACTCTATCTATGGTCCCCGGGATTTGACCCAAAACCAAACACAAATTCGGATTGTGTTGATTCTCATCTCCCGGTACACGTATTTTCAAAATAACATAACTTTTGACTCGTTTGGAGTTAAAAGCTCTATCTTATACCGAAACGAGCGTCTCGACGACCACTACAACTATATCCTATAATCACAACCTGGACCAAAAATTAAAACCACGAAAATAGCCCTAAACAATCTGTTTGAAAACGACTCATTCAAAATCATTCCAAAACTTGTTTTCAATCCATTTTAACACTACCTAGGCTAATTTTTATCAATCCTAACTACACCCATCCATTACTTACAGCCCTAACTACCTTAAACATCAAATCTTCCTAAAACCCAAATCCTAAAACAAACATGCAATGAGTTTAACCCATTCAAACACACCCAAAACATCATTATAAACACAACCCATGACACATTTCATCAAACACCTTGAACACACCCAAACACCCCACATTTCGTGGCTTTAGGGGCTGTGGAACACACAAATCATAAACCCCATTATGTTTTATGGATGATTCATCCTTATAAACACATGAATTAAACACCCCACTAGTTTAATTACATCTAAACACGTTTTTGAAAAATCTTTAATTCTTGAAAAATTAATGTTAATGCATGTTGAAATTGATTGTGGAAAAACACTTACCAAATGATTATAAGGAGTGGTCTTAAGTTGGATTAGATCAAAACAAGAAAAAAAATAAATTGTGGTGGTGGATGTGATGATGGCCGACGGCCAAAGTGAGAGAGAGGGAAAGAGGGTGAAAATTTTTGGGGTTGTTTGTTTGTATGTTTTAGTTTTCCTCCTTTTTGTAAAGTTTGAGGGGCTCAAGTGGTAATTTGGCTAATCTTTTGGCCTTGTATTTAAATGACACCAATATTTGCGGGAAACGACTTATTAGTCGACTTTTAAATTTTACGGAAGTCGGGGGTCGTCCCGAACACTCGAAAATACTTTTAAATGGTTCAAACACACACAAAACGAATATACATATGGTTCCGACTCGACTTAACACGTAATAAAAATAAAATCTCGAAAAACTCAAATATCAATCAATCGATAATAAAAGGTAAATTTTGGGCATCCGTCGGGATCGTAGTCATCATCGGTTCTTCTTAAATCGTCAAATGTTAAAATTACGGCCGTAAACGTTGGTTTAACTTAAACCGTCAAATATATAACAAACGAAATTTCTTAAAAAATTCAAAAATATCCGTAAAATAGGATTAAATAATTGACGTTGGGCTCGGGATATCACATCCACAAGTGAGTCGCAACTTAAGAGAGATGCTCATACTGAACAACTCTTGAGACAATAACTTAGCATCATACGGCACTTTCACGGGTCTTACATCCTCCCCTCCTTAAGGGAGCGACGTCCCGGCGCTCTCCGGTTCTTATACTCGTATTTCGTACTACTGGGAAGATAAGGGTACTTCTTCCTAAAGAGGTCTTTACGTTCCGATATGGACTTCGGTTCACGTCTCGGGTTCCATCACACCTTCACCATGAGGATTATACCTTGCTTCAATCTCTCAACATCTCGATCCATGATCTCCACTTCAAGTTCTCAAATTCTTCCTACGGTTATCAACCCATCTCTTACCACAGCTTCTCGCGGTTAACAAGTGATTCTAAATCTGCACCATCTCTTCCGTAGTCTCTCGAATCCTCTCAAGTCCATTCAACTTACTTTTTCCTACTTCAATCTATCCAACTGGCGATCTATATGTTCATCATCGTAATTCTTCAAATGCTACAGCTTCAAGGCTAACATGGTAAATGACGTTGTACAAAGATACTACCAACGGCAAGTGTCGATAACGACTATCAAAATCAATCACACACGTTCGGAGCATGTCTTCCAACTTTCGAATCGTCCTTTCACTTGGTTCATCATCTCATAAAACAACTACTCACAAAATAAAATCGCACGGGTCACACATAACCCCATCGAAAACGTTTAGAATATACAAGACGAAGTAATTGACATTAGTCGTACAAAATTACCTTATCACAATATTACGTACATGCAAACCTATTTCTTCAAGAACGAACTCATCGATACGCTAATCATTCGACGTATACATAACTCTCTCGAAAACATCACAAACCAATCAAACTCAAAAGCCATCATGAAGCACATAAAGCCGTACCACGACATGTTTGTGAAATAGCCAAACCATGCCAAGTAAATACGTTTAATCAAGTTAACTCATGCTTGCTAATCAGCCAAGCCATGATAAAATAAGAAATGTTGACATAATCCTCGGATGAGTTCAGTCAAAAGAAAATTGCAAGTTAAAGAAGGTTCACGAGCTTGCTAGCTATGGATGCATATCCATAAGGAAAGAAAAATACATACATATGTCATCGCAGGGCGCTCACCCATAGATTTATACACAAAAGATATTACAAGAACACCATCTCACTTTCGTCCCAACCGTGGTCAAAAATCCCAATATATATCACCGTTCACAGTTATAAGTATATTACATGGCACTTGTTCTCCATGATCAGACTTCATTGGACAATGTCGTCTCAAGTTCTCACAACTTACGTTCACTTGACCATATCACATACAACATAAACAAATAAAAGACAAGGGTTCACCATAAAAACATCAACTATGGCTATCTATCGTTTAACCATCGATAATAAAGGATGGTTGAGTCAAGCAAAGAGGATTCCTTACTTAAATAAACGAAGACAGCAATGGAATTGTCTTCCAACTACCGATGCACAGTTGGTAAACTTCAACAGTTTATCGCGTGTCGTTAAACATGTCAAAAGAACAAGAAAAGAAAATATATAAGGTATGATACATTTGATGTAGGAGAAGTCTTCGTCATTTCCTCAGAGTTATTCAAACTCGGATTTCCTCTACTTCGGCAGTCTTCTATTTTTGTTTAAAATTTCTTCTCAGTGTCGGTACGAGTCCCTTTGGTATTTCATCAACACCCTAGCGATTCTGATAAATTTCACACGTTACACATACACATAAAAACATTTTTCCAAAATTACTCGGTCACAGTGACTTACTAAGTCAACGCCAAACAAAAAGAAAAGATTTCAAAGAACAGAAGAAAGTTCAAAAAATTTCTTTAAGAATCAAAGAAATTACAACTACTTGCAAAAATGATCTACCATTTTAAAAAGAAACGTTCTCATCCAAACGTTTATCAAAACACTACAAGTTTCAAGATGACCAATTTGTTTGACACGATAGTGCCCTTCCTAAACTATGCATAATTAGCTAGATCATGCATACTTAAGGATCAAGCAACAACAACCAACAAAACAGGACTCTTCCCGAATTATGCATAGTTAGCTAAGCTGTGCATAATTGAGGATCGAGTGACGACACAAACATTTTTATTACATACCAAATATGACTACGAAAGTTTTCGACCTAATCTTCAAAATAATTAAACCATTTGAAATGAAATTTGAAATGGGAAAATATTGTTACCATCGTTTTAAGAAACACATCAAACATTTTTCGCCTACTTTGGAAACATACATTACTTTGCCTATTTATGAGAAAAATGAATAATTAATTAAGTAAATAAATCGACACCATTTACATTTGGTTAAACGAAACATTTCACACTCATACATATTTTCAAAATAGACTACTCACAAAATAACGGTAAGGTGGTTCATGATTAAAGAACATTGCAAGCACAACAAGTAATAAAATCAAAAATCAATGAGATCGAACAAGGTAAACGAGCAATATAATTGCCAACTGAAATTAACTACATTAGAAATGAAGATACTTCAAATATATGACAAAAGTCTCGGGACAACAACAGCGATCTACGAATACATGGAGTAAAAATTGAATATCAACACAAGCGTCAAAAATAAAACAACGATCATAATTCCCATCGTCTCGAGTTGCACACACATTCTGCCAAGGGTATACGGGGAGAGAAGAATAATCACTTGGTTAAATAGAAACAATTTCAGCAGGAAGGTCGAGTTCTTTCACCTCTACAATTTGGTAAAGCGGCTTCGCCTCCTCGCTTTCGTTCCATTTAAATAAATACCCAATTTAATGAAGATTTATAGCATCATTCAAGTAAATACAGAATTTTAGGTTCCATTAACCGAAAGAAGAAAAGTTACGGCGTCCATGAACATGACAAAGTACACCGGGTGACATACCCTCATCATCAAGTCCTAGCGAAATAGTAGCTTTAAAATAAATATAATAATAATGGTTTCATATCATGGAAAATATTAAAATAGACAATCACATGACTACTCAAGTTTAGATACAGACTCATAAAATCAAAGAAGGGACATCGGACGATCGAACCATCGTGACTCAAAATATTATACATACATCTTTATAAAATATTATACAAGTAGGCGTGTGTTGTATAATCCAGTTGCGTATAATAATTAGTGTTACCTTGTACATTGTAAAACCGAACATTTGCACATTTTTAATTTGTGTTACCCCATTAAAGATTTCAGACCTTTCATGTTTCAATCTATACAAAGTTTTCATTTCTGGAAAAATTTCAATCTCTCCGAAATTATTAACATTAGTAGATGCGGTGACTCGGTTATCATAATTGACAAATCATTGGGTTTGAAAATCTCCATACTTGTGTCAAAATCTCATTAAAATCCATATCTTAAGTACCAAAGACGTACATAGTAAAAATTTTCAAAGTTTCACGTTATTATTATTACGACTTATATTATCACATATATACACATATCCAACATGACTCAAACTAGTCCAATTAACTCTTAAAATCAACTTTTGACTTTTTATTATACATAAGTCTTCCTTAAAACTGGTTTGTTAAATCACATTCGCGCGCTTCGACTCAAATGATAAAGAGGTTTCACGTAGTTTTATCTCAGATAATTTACTGATTTTAGTCGACACTTGAATCTCGATGATAATAATAAAATAATAAATAATTAAGATGCTTATTTCAATAATTCAAAGATATATAAAATTCAACTTTTAATCATTAGCCCATTATCAAGTGATTTTAAAATTAACACATCTCGCAGCGGAATAAAACAAAAGATTTTTCAAACGATTTTAAACAAGCATCATCGAATTATGCATAGTGATTCTCTATAACGACAATTAAATAAACAAATGATTCCCAATGACGTTCCATCAATATTTAAAAATTTATTTCAAGCGTTAGAATTTCTCACTTATAGTGTATATTCCGATTTTTATCCCAGTTTATTCGCTATAACAAGTAACATGTTCTAGTTTATACCAATGCATACATAACATAACCTTATGTTTAAAATAAAACAAATTTTACAAAGTTTTTATCTCCAAAATACATGACCAATTCTTCTACTCATGTTTTATATTACAAGATACGCCAAAAGTTTAATGACCTAACATTAATTCATATTAAATCCAAGTTACATATACTCAACAGTCATATCGTAAATTTTATTATAAACTCCTTTTTAAAATTATATTAAACAAATTCTTAACAAATCCATCACTAGCTTCTAGTATCAAATTATTAATATATAAAACAAGGATTTTACGAGTAGTATAAATTACTTATTATGATATACCAACCAAGGTTGAAGGAAAAATAATTTCATCTTGTCCATTTCTTCTCTACACTTATTTGTACTCGTTACCAGACACATCATAAGTCATTTTTATCCAAAAGTTTCATCCGCCAAGTATTAAATATGTAAAAAACTTTATGTTTAACTCTTTCAATCAACAAAGTTTAGTGCTTACTTAACTCACACACATGCCGGACCTCGTCATATATACTATCAAATTTAAAATAATAAGACAACAAGAACAAAAAAGAAATAAACGAAGCGAGAATGCGTATGTCAACTAAGTGTTGTTATCGGCCTCGGATGAGTCTCGAAATCGTACACCACAAGATTAACACAAAAACCAACCAAATTCCAAGTTATCACGCTTGATCACAACGCTAGTCTATTTTTAAAACGCATATTTAAAATTCAAGTAGAATAGTAAACAACGATTAAATGGCAACACGCCTCAACCACGTTTTATAACACACACAAATGTAATTCGTCGCTACGATGTACGCATCGTTGATTATACTTCGTCTATATTATAGTTACGCCAACTATCATATCAAACCCATTAGGGATAAAGGAAATAAAGTAATACGATAGTAATCTACGTTCCAAAAAGAAGATGTCCCAAAAATGACACACCACCGTGCGATAACGACAATCGAGATCAATCTAGTTGATATACAATATGTTACGAAGCGTTATTTACGTATCTAGAGTATCAAACGAGGTTCATATTCGGTTATCCGACAATAAATTAATTATCAAGATTGATAATTAGCGGTAAAGCCGAATTCTCAGCAAAACCGCATTTTAATGTACGATAATCACACAAGGACCATTGCTTCGCGTGCAATGCCTTTAAATACCATAGTATATACATACTTATACATACAACCATTCCTACATACACGTAGGATTACAACGCGGTGTTGCCATGTAATGCAATGTAGCCCGTTATGCCAATTACATGTAACATATACGATAATCTTTACAGGAATTTGCAAATTACGATGATAAGTACTCAACGTACAAAACAATATATCTCAATATATATCAAAGTATTTACTTACTAAATACTAGGGAATTCATATCAGTTTTGAGGGATACATCTATAATATAAAGCAATGCTAAAGAAATCTTACCGGAGCCATGCAGGATAGTTGTGTGCTTGGACAATTTCTTACGACACCAAAAGTTATAGTTTAGGATTTTTCAAAATAACCTAGTTCTCTATAACTCATGGCTCTGATTACCAATCTATAACACCCCCAACAAATGCTATGCGCAGCGGAACTACAACATTTGGGTGCTATACAGTTATCATCACACACAAGCTATTTCGAATGACTCAAAGAGACGTAGAAATTTAATCATAAATTAAAGATTGTTTAAAACGACTAGGTCTACTGTTTTCCAAACCCCAAAAATAATATAAAACAGAGTTTGCGTTTTGGTCCCCACTGAATCTCAACCCAAAATACAATTTTCGTTCACATGACATAATATAAAGTATTTAAGTGCTAAAAGGGAGGAAAAACAAAGTAGACCGCCAAGCCACAACAACTTCCATCCTCGCATGCTCCAATGCTATCAACCTTGATTACCTGAAACACATGCTTAAAATCGTCAACACAAAGGTTGAGCGAATCTATAGGTTTATCAAATCATCAGTTGAACATAAGTATTAAAAACCAATCATGATCATTAAATAGCATTGTGGCCATACAATCTATTATTCAAGGATATGACAATTGTGTTTAAGCTCATGACACTAATCCGTTAACTCAATCACCCACGTAATAATTACCGGCGTGATTCAGATGAAACCAGTGCCCATACTAAAGGCATTAGTTGCAATTATACCTTATCTCTTATCACAAATTATCCGTCCGCAGGGGGTATCAACGTACTAGCCCTCGTCTCTGATAGGGTAGTCAACCCCATAGTACTATCACTTTGCATAAGCGGCTATTTCCCCCTTCGCAAGGGCAAGACAATAGTTAATAGTTCATGAAATTAGGGCCTTTTGCAACTAGGTACTCAACATAATTTCAAGGCAACATTCGGGTCCAAAAATCATTCATGACTTACGTTCATTTTCATTTAAATAGCATGTATCCCCCTCGCGGGTAAAATCATTTGAAATAAGTAAAGAGCGAGGCTATAGACTCACCTTGCGTAGTAGTAGTAGTTCTAGCGAAGACGTAACGAGAAATGTCACCGACGACGTGGATGCCCGGGAAAATCAAACACTTGACCTAAAATCAAGGTACGCAAACCAAATCAATACTCCGCGTACATTATTGTACTAAACACACGCAAATTAAAACACACTCAATGCTTATGAAAACTCACGTCAAAGTCAAACAAGTAGTTGTTACTAGACTTATACCATTTATCAATGTTATTAAAGTTACTATCCATTTTACGGTTTCGCCGATACTTACCAAAAGTATGGGTTGTTTTACTAGACTTAACCCTTGTTATAAAAATTAAGAAAATTCTCAAAAATACCTTAAGACCTGTAGAAAACCCATTTTTAATCCCATTAAAAGTTTTCGCTTTTACGACCCGTTACTCAACACATTACTAAACCTACATTTTTCGGACTGAAATTGCACTTTGACCAAGTCGGACTCATTTGACCCATTTAAAATATACCATTGACCTCTACGACACCTAAGTCTAATAATAGACTCACATACAAAGGTTTGAGACCAAAAATCAACTTTCAAACATTTACCAAACTCTATCTATGGTCCTCGGGATTTGACCCAAAACCAAACACAAATTCGGATTGTGTTGATTCTCATCTCCCGGTACACGTATTTTCAAAATAACATAACTTTTGACTCGTTTGGAGTTAAAAGCTCTATCTTATACCGAAACGAGCGTCTCGACGACCACTAAAACTATATCCTATAATCAAAACCTGGACCAAAAATTAAAACCACGAAAATAGCCCTAAACAATCTGTTTGAAAACGACTCATTCAAAATCATTCCAAAACTTGTTTTCAATCCATTTTAACACTACCTAGGCTAATTTTTATCAATCCTAACTACACCCATCCATTACTTACAGCCCTAACTACCTTAAACATCAAATCTTCCTAAAACCCAAATCCTAAAACAAACATGCAATATGTTTAACCCATTCAAACACACCCAAAACATCATTATAAACACAACCCATGACACATTTCATCAAACACCTTGAACACACCCAAAAACCCCACATTTCGTGGCTTTAGGGGCTGTGGAACACACAAATCATAAACCCCATTATGTTTTATGGATGATTCATCCTTATAAACACATGAATTAAACACCCCACTAGTTTAATTACATCTAAACACGTTTTTGAAAAATCTTTAATTCTTGAAAAATTAATGTTAATGCATGTTGAAATTGATTGTGGAAAAACACTTACCAAATGATTATAAGGAGTGGTCTTAAGTTGGATTAGATCAAAACAAGAAAAAAAATAAATTGTGGTGGTGGATGTGATGATGGCCGACGGCCAAAGTGAGAGAGAGGGAAAGAGGGTGAAAATTTTTGAGGTTGTTTTTTTGTATGTTTTAGTTTTCCTCCTTTTTGTAAAGTTTGAGGGGCTCAAGTGGTAATTTGGCTAATCTTTTGGCCTTGTATTTAAATGACACCAATATTTGCGGGAAACGACTTATTAGTCGACTTTAAAATTTTACGGAAGTCGGGGGTCGTCCCGAACACTCGAAAATACTTTTAAATGGTTCAAACGCACACAAAACGAATATACATATGGTTCTGACTCGACTTAACACGTAATAAAAAAAAATCTCGAAAAACTCAAATATCGATCAATCGATAATAAAAGGTAAATTTTGGGCATCCGTCGGGATCGTAGTCATCATCGGTTCTTCTTAAATCGTCAAATGTTAAAATTACGGCCGTAAACGTTGGTTTCAACTTAAACCGTCAAATATATAACAAACGAAATTTCTTAAAAATTTCAAAAATATCCGTAAAATAGGATTAAATAATTGACGTTGGGCTCGGGATATCACATCCACAAGTGAGTCGCAACTTAAGAGAGATGCTCATACTGAACAACTCTTGAGACAATAACTTAGCATCATACGGCACTTTCACGGGTCTTACACTTAGACATCGAGATCATCTTTTATTAAGTTATACAATATAACATGACTATATTTATTGTGTAAACTTAGTTTGATAAAAGTTAATACTTACCGATAATTAATTAATAAGTTAAAAGGTTTAACAAGGATTAATTAATAAGACTAAATATTTGAAGGTAATTAATGTAATTACATGTTTAAATATATAGAAAGTCAAAAAGTCAAACCAAATACCCTTGGGGGTATTTGACCGACCAAGCCACAATGGAGGGAGGAAAAGAGTTTTTGGTTATAGAAGGTTGTTTACTTGGAGGTTAAATTGTAATATTTACCTTAAATAAACTTAGAACTAAACTATATAAACACATGATAAGATTCATTGTTTCATAGAATTAAACCAAACTTTTTCTCCCCCTTTTCTCTTGGTGTTTGACGGCAACAAACCCACAAGGGGTTTTAGAGTTTGATTTTATTAAGTATTTACTGAATCAAGATCTAGCAATCAAAGTTGATTGATTGAGGTGTTGTGTGGACTATCTTAGAGAAGATCTAACTTGATCTTTAGTTTATTTGTTATCGATTTTGGTGTATTGGAATTAGGGTTTGGTTGGTTGATTGATTAATTGTGTTCTTGATCACCCGTTCTTGGACTAAAGGTATGCATTCTTTATAGTTATTAATTACATTATCTGCTTAGTTATATGATCTTATCCGCTGCGTTTACTCTTGATGCATGTATATTAGATATATTAGGGTTGTTAAATTCCAACATCTTCTTATTCAGAGTTTCTCAACAAGTTCGGATACCACTTGTTGATCCTAATGAATAGATCTTAAGCATGTTAAGGATTGTACGTTAGCTTGTAAACAAACCAAATCATAAGAAAGACTCCTACTAAACATAGATAAGTTACGCGGAATCTAACTTATCAAAGCTAAGAAGAACAGGGATTTACTAACTATCGATTCTTTATTAATCGTAAAACTTGTGTTGATGTACAATAAACTCAACGACCCTATGTTCGTTTTACAATGAAATGAACTGTAGAATATTCTATTAGGATACGTATATCACACACGATATACTCCTATTATAACTATAACATATCTTTACCTAAGATATATTTGTACTTATCAAACTAGCAGTACTTAACATTACAACAAGTGGTACTTGCATATACCGCGTCAACACTAACAGTACTTGCTTATGCTAGCGGTACTTAGTACATAACTAACGGTACTCGGTACTTATACAAATAATTCCCAAACATAAACTACAATCAATTTTGACACTATACTTGAAAATATCGTGTAATTTAATGGTACTTGGTGAAGGTTTATATAGTTCATAACAATTACATAAAACCCTAAACGAGATCAAAGCACACATAGCGGAATCCATTTAACAAGATCATAATAATAACACAATTATAATTAATCGAATTAGGGTTACATACCTTTACGCTAAAGCAAATCCACAAGATAAAGAATGAATCACCAATTCGGGTTTATAACGAATATCACCAAGATATAGTCTAAAGTAATACTATATTACGTTCTTGTACACACGTAATACAACGAGCTAACCGTGATTCTAGCACGTGTAAATCGAGCTTCAACGTCTAGTGAGAAAATCTACCCAACAACCCTAGAGAGGGTCTAGGACTAGATTTAAAGATTAATCGAAAAACCAAACGAATTCCCTAAGGGTGCGTTTGATTCGGTCGACCAAAAGAAAGATAGAAGAGAGAATGGGGTGAAGAATTATGAAGGCTAAGGGGTCCTTATATAGGCCTAATTATCTTGTAGCCCAAGGAAATGAATATAAGGCAGGTTTTTCTTCTCCCTTTCCCTTGGTGTAGCCAACGGTCGAAACACCCCAAAGGGGTGTTCAGGAACCTTCCGTTCTTCTTTATTCTATTCTTTCTATTTGTTTCCACAAACGCTCGTTAATACTTAACTCTTAATTATTTAATGATAGTTAAAGTTATAGCTCAATTTAAATATATTTATTAAGTAAATTAATAAATATAATAAATATATTTATTTAATAAATTGACTCTTTACATATTGTGTGCAATCCCGTAGTCTCGAATTCGGTCCTATCACACGACTATTAAATATAAGTCCATAAACTTTCAGCTCCCACTTGGACATATTTTGAATATCGTGATTACATTGACTAGTGTCTAGTTACATTAGCAATGCCTCTAGTACAACTCGAGTAAGGTCTCTTGGATAAAACCTTTTAATGATTCATCATTACTATTATCCTTTTATTTCTAATACAACGTTAATAAGGATATGGATCTCAGTCATTCCTTTCATTAACCATTCTGTTTCTCGTTCACAGATTCAGCAAGATTACCAAAACCAATTTGGGTGCGGCCACACAAACATCTTACTAATCCCACGAGAGGCCCAGCTGTATTAAACTCCAAAACAAAATTGGAGGAAATAAATTTCATATTGACTACAAGCAAAACTTATGAATTTTGCAACACTTCCGAAAATAAACCTTATAGCTACCAGTTACGTTTAGCGTTAGATTATTCCACAGAGATGCACTAGACTCATAACAGTTTCCTGGTATCTCAAGTCTAAGGATAACTATTTATGATTTACTTGATGACAAAGATCCACAAAGTAAAATCATATAGTTGGGATAAGTCCAATATTCAATTCATCGAATATCATCAAAAATCGATCAATATATTTTCAAGTATACTCTATCGCAATTTTGATTTGTCTTAATTTAATAATATTCCCATATTATTAATCGATAACGGACATTTAGCATAACACTTTATTCATGGATTAAAACATGTAAAATAGGATACAAAATTAAGTAATAAGAATAAATGAAACCTAATCTTTATTTTATTAAATAATAATGTCTTAAAATCCTTTATCCAAATACTAATCACAGATTGCATGAGTTCGCTAGCTAGTTGCAGCCCAATAGCCTTGGCATGCTTAACTACCTTTGGTCTAGGCAAAGCCTTAGTAAAAGGATCAACTACGTTATCATCTGTGTGAAAATTTATTAGTTTGATTTCACGAGCATCAACTTGTACTCGTACGTAGTGATGTCTACGTTTAAAGTGTATGGCGCCTTTCATGACTACAGAATCATTAGAGAATATAATTGCAGCAGAATTGTCGCAAAATTTTAACACCCACAAATTACATTGCGCAGAAGAAATACACATTTGGGTGTTAAATACAAACATCGTTATACAATTCACAAAACACTTCAAACAATCTCAAAAATGATACATATGAAATATAAAAGGATAAAATTTTAACCAGTGTCTAAAACTTTCAATCCCAAGTAAAACAATTTTAGAAATATCAGAGTCACATTTAGGTCCCCCAAAAGATTTTATCAAATCCACAAATAATTTACCAAAGTACATGACCGTACATTATTATTTTTATGACAAAAGGGAAAGAAATCTGTTTTAGACCTATCACCACAAAAGCAATCCGCAATCCTTCTCCAGCAAGCTCCGCAATTCTTCCACTTCAATCACCTGAAATACATGCTTAAAATCATCAACACAACGGTTGAGCGAGTCTATAGGTTTTCCAAATCATCATTTGAGAACAAGAGAAAAATCAATCAAGATCATTTAATAGAATTGTTGTACATACAATCTATTATTCAGGCAGTCTGGCATATAGCAATAGCTATTGAATTGTATTAAGCTCATGACACCGACCCCTTAACTTAGTCACCCGCGCCTAAAGCCGGCATGACTAGATGAAATTCCAGTGCCCCTACTAGGCTATCATTTGCAAGAATACCAATTCTCATTCTCGTAAAATTATCCTTCCCAGAGGTTACTCAGCGTAAAGCTCTGGTCTCAGATAGGGTCGTCAGCCCGATAGTACTATCATTAGAATAAGCGGCTATTCCCAACTCACAACATCAAGTCAGAAGATAGTTAACGGCTCATGAATTTAGGGACTTTTGCAATTTAGGTACTTATATAATTCAGGTCAACAAAGGCAACAAGGCAACATTCGGGTCCAAACAATCAATCATGACTTGTGTTCATTTTACTTTCAAATAGCATATATCCCCCTCGCGGGTTTTAAAATCATTCGACATAATTACAAAAGCGAGGCTATAGACTCACCTGGAGTAATAGCAGTAGCAAGACGATCTTCGACGATAGTTGATGCCCGATAAACACAAAAACCGCAACCTATCAAATAAGGCGCGTTCATCAATAATAAACTCGAGTAAAATTCATACTTAGTAACATCAAACTCAAAATCATGGAATCACAACAAACCCAAAATGAAAATAATACAAGTGACCTATTACTTCATTCTATATGTTTACTTTATTAGTCAATCCCTTCAATAAAAATCTGCCTGTACATACCAAATGTACGAACTCATTTACCCCACTTAAACACGTTAAATACTTATGATACTAATCAGAGATATCACTTACTATATATAGAAAGACCTGTTAAAATCCCATCAAAAGATTTTACTTTTAAAGTTCCCTGCCCGACACATCTTTGAACTACAAAAACCGGACAGTTTTACGTCAACAACTCATATAGTCTTTTTAACTTATTTATTTTACTCCGTTTACAAAACCGACACTCGACTTTGAAAATAAACTCAACATCCTCATACTTGACACTTAACATCAGTCCATGACACATTTCAAAATCCTTTTTATAGTCCCCGAGATTCGATCCAAATATCAACAACAATTATATATCGTGCCGATACTCGTCTCCCGGTACACGAATAATCAAACTAACGTAACTCCGCGCTCGTTTGGAGCTAGAAGTTCTATCTTATATCAAATCGAAGCTAAAAAAATTCTCTTCAACCTTGTCTTATTAGTTTGTTAATTTTCAAACAGTAAGTTAGCCAAAATTGGCCTTGAACCTACTACCCTAAAATACCTTTTTAAAAACCATACTAAATCAATTTTTCAACCAATTTTAATCAATCCCATGCTACTAATATCACCCTAATATCATTTTAAACAACTCATCTAACCCATAACACCCTTGGATGATCATACAAAAATTTACCCACTAAAAATTTCCCGCATGCAATACTTAAAAATCACTAAAAATTTCCAACATGCAATACTTAAAAATCAAATATAATACTACTAACAACACACCCATACCATAAAAATAGATCAAAAAAGCATGGACCATATCAACAAAATAGAAGTTCTTACATGTGTATAAAGTTTATACCATTAGATGCACAATTGAATTTGCAAGATGGGATATCAATTAGATTTTGTAGATTCAAAGTAAATTTTGAATGATCAAGGTGTTTTAGGTGGTGGTGGTGGGCGGAAATAATGAGGGAGAGGGGTAGGAGATGAGTTTTGTTAAAATATGAATTTTTAATAAAAGAGGTGTAGTGGAAAAATCTTATATAGTGGGGTGGAGGGACTAGTTTTGCCAATTTATTATAGTTTTGGTCCAAAATGCAATTAAATAGTTGTAAGGGTAGAAAATGTAAATTGTCAATTTTGAAAATATTTACGAGGCTCGGGTTTCGTAAAAATACTTTTCAAAAGTTAAAACGCACTCAAAATATGATAATAATATGATCCTGGTTCAACTTAATACGAACTTAAAATAGAAACGTCAAAAATATAAATATCGAGACAACAAATAATAAAGCATAAAATCTCGGGCATCCGTCGATATCGTGGTCACTAATAATTCTCACTATTAGTAAAAAGATAAAAATAAGACCTCCAACGTCGGTTTTAAATAAAACCATCAACCGTCATATCACTCAACTCATCAAAATTTCAAAATCATTCGTAAAATAATATTATATAATATTAAATAAATGACCTCGGGTTTGGGTTGTCACATCCTACCCTCCTAATGGAGAGCGACGTCCCGGCGCTCGGCCCCTCTTATACTCACATTCCATACCTCCAGAACAAAAGAGAACTCTTTTCCTTAAAGAAATCCTCATGCTTCCTTCACGAATTCAAATCCATTTCTAGAATTCGTGTATCTTCACAATATAATATCCTTACTATGTTTCGACCTCATAAGAACTCTTCAGAGTTCTTTCTATATAAAACAACTTATCTTCAAGTTGAATTCTTTCCTTGTTCCCAAAACAAATTTCACCCTTCATAACGACACCTTATGCATAACCACGTTTCCCAATTTCAAACTCCATTGATTTCTTCGAATACCAACATAACTCTTCTGATGATTCCTTGTTACTAATGGATAATCCTTAATCCATACAATCTTATCAATATTGCCAATATTATTTCTAGTTCAGTCATTCAATTCCACCTACATGTCTTTAATACACCGAAAACCTAACTTACGTCCATAACTCACGATCTTTAACCTTCACAAATTGAAGTTCTTTGTGTACCATCAATAGTACAACCTTACTACTAGCATGATAATCATCGTCATATAAAAATTCCAACAATTCCTAAGTCAATTCTACACGCACAAGTATACCATTTGATGTTCTAATCGTCCTTTCACTCTGTTCATCAGTCTCTGTATAACACACAGTACCCAACTTAACTTTCATCTTTACCCAAACCAAAATGTATCGATTACTTGACTTGTGAGATTCCTTCATCACTAAGTCTCACTCTCTCAACTCAGGTATGTTAGGAGTGTTCAATATTCCACGTCTCACTTGACTTTACAACAAAGTCCTTTCCACAAATTTGGCAAAATGTCGAAACCACAAACTTTTACATTTTTCTCAAATAAGACCACTAACTTAAAATTTCAATATCCTTTCTATCAAGTCCACACTTTTGTCATTACCAAAACTCAAACCTTAGAAGCTTTTTCCTTTTTCTTCCTGATAAGTGCATTAGCTACCCCATTCGCCTTCCCCGGATGGCAGCGAATCTCGTAGTCATAATCACTCACAGTCATAACCACCAACATACTCAAATACTCAAAATATATAATTGGTGATCCTCTACTCATCTCCTTTAACATCCCATGAAATTAATTATGGAGAAACTTCTATGATCCTTTATCACTACACACTTGATTCCATACAAGTAATATTTCTACCATCTCAAAGAAAATGCCACAATTACATAACCCTTATGAGACACATCACATCAAACTACAAGCTATAAATACTTCAAATCCTTTCAAAAATGACAACATTGGTGCATAACACAATTTACCCTTCAGTGTTCAGAATACAACTTCCCATCTGATAAGGATCAGATCTCGAAGTTTACAATTTAGATGTATAAGTGGGACTCACACATCCAATTCTTCTTAGATAGCTTAATCAATGGTTTAACAATCAGTGAAAACCTTTCGATAAACCTCTGATTATTCCCAGCTTAGACCAAGGAATTAAAAGATTTCCGTCGGCGTCGTTGGTACCGACCAATCATTGATCGTTTAAATCTTGGCAAGATCTTCACGAATACCTTTGTTGTCAATCAACTACCTTAGAAAAACGCAAATATTTCAACTAACATTCACACATAGGAAACTTTGCATACAGTTTCTCTTTTTCCAACCATCCCAAAAATTATCCTCATATGCTACTTATGTTCCTCCTTTCCTCTTGGGATAAAATAGAATATCATCAGTAGATACAATGACTAAATCATCCTAGCACATCTCACACACAAAATTCACCCAGTCCATAAGTATGGCAGACGCATTCGTCAATTCCATAAACATCACTTGAAACTTAAAGTACCCACATCAAGTACGAAAAACAACTATAGGAACATCTTCTTCTCTAACTCTTAGTTAATGATAACTAGAACTCAAAGTGATCTTTGAGTACACACTGGATCCAGACAAGTTGCAAGGATCAAACAAATCATCAATCCTCGGTAATGGATACCGATTCTTGGCTGTCAGTTTGTTAAGCTCTCGATAATCAATACATATCTGAAACAATCCATCCTTCTTGACAAACAACACAGTCAATCATCATTGTAATGAAACTTAATCTAATACATCCCTTATCTATCACTTCTCGCAGTTAACCGAATAACTCATTCCACTCTGACGGTGCCAAATGATAAGGCTTACAATACTACTCAACGAACGCAGAAGCACTACACAACGAAACGTAGAAGCACTACACTTATCGCTTACAACACTCAATCGACACAAATTCCACTTCAAGAGACGGCAGCAACTCTGCAAAACTTCAGGAAATCCTCAGAATACTCTTGAACCATTAACAGATCTCCAAACTTCTCCTCAACTACCCTATTCACTAATTACCTGTTCTAGAAATACATCACATCCCTTTTCCACATACTTCCTTGTTTCCAAACAAGATACTTCTCAAACGGAAAGTTCACTCATCACCTTTCACAGTCAACACTCAGTTTTGCAGCAAAATCCAGACCAACAGCTATCAATTTATAATGAAGATTAGTCAAATCTCAATCATCAGCACTACGCACAATTAACCAATTCATACCAATAATCCACATCCAAAGATCCCAACTCTTAGAGCATCAAGCCGATACCAAACAACTACCTTCCTAAATTCGAGGAACACACTCTTAGTATAGAACTAATAATACTAGCAACCTTTCCATCGGTTAATTCAACATCATAGTTAATTATTAATCTTACTAATTCTCCATTGATAAAACAACTGAATCTTTACAGTTCTACAATTTCTATCTGATTTGAAATCAAAGAACATACTAACCTAAAGATCACCAAATAAGAATATACCATTTACAATATTCAAACCCTAAGGGTTTGTCAGCATCATTCAAATGTAAGCTGGAGCGGCAGCCTTCCTATCTTGTCAATTTCCTTTCCTTGGACAATTCCCTTGCTTGTGTCCTTTCTCGCCACGGCTAAATACATATCACAATTCCAGGGTACAAATTCCAGTAACTAATCCTCTTATCCTACACTTCGCAGCTTTATGACTAGGTTGTCCTAACTCTAGTCGCAATTGTGTAAAATTACCTATATGGTATAGAGTACAACAAACACCCTTGAGATTTATTTTGTCACTTCTAGACGCAGTGGCCGCACGAATCTCATCATTCCTTCCATGGTTTAAATACTAGTTTTGGTTCTGTCTTTGGTTATTGTTATTACTGTAATCCTTACAATTCTGACCTTGATCCGGGTTGGACTGAGCAGATTCCCTCTTCCTCCTATTGTTTTCAACAATACTATCTTTCCTATCTTGCACTTTTACTTCCATTAAATCATGCGCCATTTGAACAGCTTCATTGGAAGATTCAGGTTTTGAAGAAATAATCTCACTCTTGATATCACTAGACGATCCTCTAATGTACTGCTTCGTCTTCTTACAGTCATTCACAAAAGTATCAGGACATAGCAAATATAGCTCAGAAAATTTCCCATTAAACAGTAATAACATCGTCCCTTATCACTAATTATCTCAATTCAGATTCCAACTGTCATAGTTCCTATTTAGGACAAAACCTAGCAGTCAATAGTCCTTTCATCATGGTCCTTGTCTTACCATTCGCCACAACTGATTGTAGTGTTTTACACTCTTTAGGAAAAGAGAGTAAATAGGGAAAGTATTAAGTGTACGTTTAGGAAAACGTAAACACTAATGACCCAATGAAGTTCCAAATTCGTTTCCCAAGGAGGTATATGTGTGTGAAAAACTTGTAAAATGTTTGTGATTAACAATTGGTTTAGAAGGAGATGAGAAAAGAAAATGACGAAGACGTGAAATTAGTATTACGACGACGAAACGTAAAACCGTAAAAACTACAAAAATAAAAATTAATTCTAAAAATTACCAAAAATTCACCAAAAATCAAAATTAATAAACTAAGAGTTTACTAATGACCAAAACTTTTTCAAACCTTTTAAATAATTAAATATTCAATTTTTAAATGCTAATTAAAGCCCTAAAATCAAATAAATTATCAAAAAGCCCAAATAAAGATTTTTCAATTGGTAAACCTCTAAAATGACCTAAAAAGATTAAAAACTATTTTTAGAAATTTTTAAACTAATAAAAACTATTTAAAATGATTTAAAAACTATTAAAACTTAAAATAATTATAAAAATTAATCTAAAAGTGATAAAATTATTCTAAAAGTTGCTAAATTCCTATTTTAATGTATTTAAGCTAAGAAAGATGTAAAAAGTTGGAAAATGTGAAATTTGAAAAATAACAATAAAATAATATTAAATTAATATTAAAAATCCAAAAATTATAAAAAATTCTAAAAACTTGCAAACTAGTTTATTTTAACCTAAATAATCAGAAAATGAAAGTGAAATGACCAGAATACCCCTATTGGGCCCTCAAATGGGCCAAAATCAAAATCAGTCAACACTAATAGGCTTTTTAGCCCAAAAAGTCAAACTTGGCCCAATTAACTTGGAAAAGCCCTATCTGACTCAAAATTTGATTTTAAACACAAAACTCTAAAGGCCCAAAAGCTGAATGTGAGCTTATCACAGCTTAAAATGCAAACAGCTTATCCTTATTGGGCTTTTTAGCCCATTAAGCAATAAGCTAATGCCATAAGCTCTAATTTGACACACAACCTTCTTTTGGGATGCTTATGAGATCTGTAAAAAGAAATTTTGAAAAAGCACACTCAATAAGCCAGAAATAAGCAAAGTAATATTTCACTAAAAGACAAAATAGTCGTTTTTGAGGAATAAGGCACCTCAGGACTTGATTCAACTTGAAAAAGATCACAAATGGACTCAATAAGCCAAAACAATCAACAAAATTCCAATAAGAAAAACCAATAAGCCAGAATAAGCCAATAAGCACTTTTGAAAAAGTCAATTAAGTTGGTTTTCTAGTCAAACCCTAAAGTCAACCCACCAAATGCTCCAGTATGAACAAATGGGTCAAATAATGAGCACCTATTACAAAATCCAAGTTGTTGCTGGTTAAAATAAGCTATTATAGCTTAATGAAAAGCTAAAACCCAAAATACACTAGCAGTGGTAACTAGCAGGGGAAAGGAGTTCCCACTGCTTTGACTATTTGACCAAGCTTTTTAGAGAGATTTAGTTGGATTCAATTGGAAACAAGGGCACCCTTGTGATCAGTGAATCACAAGGAGTCAATAGCAACAAGAAAATCCAAATTTGGTTCACACAATAAGCCACAAATGATCAAACAGTTACCAGATACACCACAGACATGGAAAATAAGCAGTTATGCAATAATAAGCAGATTAAGACTGAATAAGCCAACTAAACTCAACAGGATGCATACACAAGCTATATAAACTATGAATAAGCACAAACAAACTTAAATCAAACACTGAATCAAAGTAATCAACAAGATCAAAGCAGATGAAGTTACTGATGAACAAGGTGCATATGCAGAAACTATTTGCTGATCTATTTGACACTAGATCCAAATTCAAGCCTCAAATCCTACTTCCCTGGTGTAGTTAACCTAGATTTAACACTTTTTAACCCTAGTCTATGATTAGATCTAGGTGTCCCCTAAATTTCAGTCAAAATCACCAAGTAAACAAGATTTTATACCCAATTTATGAATCTATGTGTTTCAAACCTCAAAACCTGCAAACAGATGAACAATAGCACCCAATAAACAGATACCAACACTTGCAAACACAAAACCACCTCTTAACAAACCACAAATCCAAATCATGCAGTTGACCCAAACACCCCTTAATCAACTACTTATCAAAGCAACTTGTGATTTTTACTAATAACCTACTGATTTTAATGATCAAAAACACTTCCTATGTAGCAACTAACAGAATCAAACACAAAAATCACCAGCTTAAACACAAGAACTCAAAAATCAAAGCACCAAATCCAAAACATGCAGTAACATGGAATTTTTAGAGGAAACTTAATCAAGGGATTATACCTGCCCTCCACAACATCCTAGGAGGGCCAGCTATGCTCCTTGGACCTTGTTCAACAACTAGAACAAGACCAAGGTCTTTCAAAGAAGAAGATCAAAGCCTGCTGATGTTCAAAGTAGAACAAGGCTTTGATTATGATATGTCTTCAACACAAATCAGTAAACAACTCAACCAAAGGCTTAGAACTCTTCCCAGGCTTGGTGTCAACAAGCTTGAAGGAGCTTAAGGCTTATGGCTAAGGGTTAGTACACAATAATAGCCAAAATCAGAAACTAGGATTTCAAGGTTTTTGAACCTTGAAAACCTTATAAACCAAGACGTGCCTTAACCACAAGATTAAGGAAGGTCTAAACAATCAAATGGAACTCAGATTTAGGCTATTCTAATACCAACTTTTAATCAAACACAAAAGAGAATTCAAAATTTTAATGAAATTCGAATTTTATTAACTTAAAAAGGAATTACAAAGATTGATAGCCTAAAACTGGAACAAAGGGACTCTCATGAGGTCTCCTTTTATAGGCAAATGCCAAGCTAACACTATTCACAAACCCTAGAAATGAAATTCCCTAAATATCCTTGAGTCTTCTAGACGTTTTGATGGAATGTGCTGTTCAAATTGATCCAAACCGTTTAAAACAGCTTTGATATGAAGCAAAGGATGTGGGCTGTTGATCTTGACACGTGGCAAGCCTTGGAGAGTAAGGTATGATGTGATAGGTGGACGGGTGAATTGGTGGGACCCCTTTGGTGAGTGGAGATGAGGGTTTTTGGTGTGGGATAGGTTTCTGGGCATGTGATACAGGCATGTGCCTGGGTAATTTGTTTTTACCCTTTGTTTTAAGTGAAGTGGTAACTGGGTTCTTATAAAAGGAAATGGGTTACTAGCATTTTTTAACTATTTGTCATGGATCACAAGTGATTCATATTGACTTATTTGAGTAGTTATTAGTCCGAAAGCAAAGTAGCACGATTTAATCGATAGTTAGCCGAAGGACAAAATCTTTTAAAACGGCTTATCGTGTATCTCCTTAAGTTCATATCTTGGCATAACTCGTTTCACGATTTGAGACCTTTCTCGGACCGATATTTGGCATGTACTTCATACTTCAAATCTTGGGAAGACGTTCTTGAAATTATGGTCTTCTCTTCACATATTTGGAATTTCTTCACTTGACGTTTTTGAGAGATTCTTCATATTTGGACCACGACTTCATCATTTTTCTTCAATCTTCACTTTGGATTTTGTTATACAACGATCCGCCTCCTTTTCTGACTTGGATATATTTATCCTCATACCTTGTAAGGGTCTTTTTGGATAGACTTTCTCCATGATCTTTAGGGGAGTAATTGCTTTTCGTCGTGTGTCTCAATCATTCATATTGATTTAGGAATAATGATACTTCACATCATCTTGGATCTTTAGCAACAAAATAGGGCTTCTCATGCCTTGTTAGGGCCTTTTTGGATGATCGCCAATCTTCGCGTCCCGTTTCAATAAGTTATGCCTTGGCTATGAACTCTATTCAACCCCGAGCAACTTTTAAACGATTTTGCGCTAGAGGCTAAGTAACCTTTCAAATCGTACGACCTTACTTATTGCAATTATGATTTATTCCTAATGCATTGATCTTATGGGAAGAAAAAGCCACAATTAAAAACATATGAGTTTTTGAAAGAACATTTTCATGTTCTACGTTTAGCATGATCACTTGTCTAACTCTATCATTTCTCGTTCTTCACTATATAAAGACCTCTAATTAAAGAGACTCGTGAATACTTAGCCATGCAAGTCAAAATTAAACCAAATTTGGATTAGCTTTCATTAAGACTATATCAAATCAAAGTTTTGGGTTTTCAAGCCACCTATAGGATCTTGCACTTTCTTGGACTTTTTCAAGCTTAGAGAATGCATTTTATAGTTCCCTTGATAAGTGACTTTCTAGGATCAATTATAGGAACTTGCGAAAAGTTCTTGTTCTTAACCCGAGTGAGCTAAGACTTTCGTGTTTTAAAGCTCCCTATATAAAAGTCTAGCAAAACTTGAATTGAGCGGGTTAAGGAATGTAAATGGCTCCAAATGCCCATCAAGTCACTTATTCTACCCATCAAAAAATATACATTCGTGTCTTAAAAACACTTATGAAAACTAAGAAAAATTTTAAAATTTGGCCATTTTTAGCCTTATTAGCAACCAAAACAAAACATTGAAAGTTGGAAGGCGTGAGGGCGTAGCAAAGCAAGTACCTATTCACCCCCATACTAAAAGTAAACATTGTCCTCAATGTTTCAAGTCTAAAGGTGGAGCACCCCCATACTAGAGACGAAGAATCGAATGCTTAGGATCTAGCATGGAATGGGTGATCAACAATATATCTAAAGCCGTTTATTAAGTATGCTAAAGGATAATTGTTAGAAAAATAAAGGATATGTCATGGATTCGTGAAAAACTTCTTCAAGCAAACGATGGAGGCTCACGTAAACGAACACGAGAGTCTTCAATTGTAGATGATGATGATGATCTAGATAACACAATCAGAAACAACCACGAGACAACGAGTTGGAAGGGTACAAGTCCCCTTATTAGTGAATAGTAAGCATAAAAGGATAAGCATGGGATCTCCCCCACGAGGCACCTCGTTTTTGATTACCGAGTCATGAGCTCGACTCGATCCCCTCAATGCTAATTATCATTGGGGAAGGTGACTTGGTCGAGGGCAACCATTGAAGGAATTTCCCCACCAAAGTAGTGCTTAAGCCTATGTCCATTCACCTTGAAGTTAGGACCATCATCTTGAGCTAGCTCGATGGTCCCATAAGGAAACACTTGCGTAATGGTGAACGGACCCGACCAACGAGATTTCAATTTCCCGGAAAATATCTTAAGTCGAGAGTTAAAAAGTAACACTTGATCACCAACGTTAAAAACCCGGTTTTTAATCTTTGAATCATGAAACTTTTTAGTCTTTTCTTTAAAAATTAATGAATTTTCATAAGCATTATCTCTTAATTCATCCAATTCATTCAATTGTATTTTCTGGTGATCTCCCGCGGTCTTCAAGTCAAAGTTTGCATGCTTAAGGGCCCAATATGCCTTGTGCTCCAACTCAATGGGCAAATGACAATTCTTCCCATAGACTAACTTATAAGGAGTGCAACCGATAGGTGTCTTATAAGCGGTCCTAAAGGCCCATAAAGCGTCATCAAGTTTGTCGGACCATGAAGCACGGTTTTCTCTAATTGACCTCTCTAAAATCCTCTTCAAAGCTCGGTTCGAAACCTCGACTTGCCCACTCGTTTGCGGGTGATAAGCCGTAGAAAGACGATGAGTAACTCCATATTTCTTTAGAACCTTTTCAAATTGGTCATTACAAAAATGGGTTCCACGATCGCTTATAATAGCACGAGGGGTTCCGAACCGAGAGAATAGTTGCTTCAAAAACTTCACTACCACACGAGCATCATTAGTAGGCAAAGCTTTAGCTTCCACCCACTTAGAAAGGTAGTCCACCGCGATGAGGATATATTTGTTGCCATGAGACGATGGGAAAGGCCCCATAAAGTCTATTCCCCATATGTCGAAAATCTCACACACTTGAATTATGTTTTGCGGCATTTCATCACGTTGAGACGATTTTCCTTGACGTTGGCACGAATCACACGACTTCACAAGTGCGTGTGCATCACGATAGATAGAAGACCAAAAGAAGCCGACATCGAACACTTTCTTAGCCGTGAGATTAGCACCGTGGTGACCACCCGTGGGTCCCTCGTGACAAGCTCTAAGGATATTAGAAGCTTCGGCACCAAACACACAACGTCGAACGAGTTGATCCGCACAAACCCGAAAGAGATAAGGGTCGTCCCAAAATAGAACTTGACGTCACGAAAGAATTTTCGCTTTTGTTGTGTCGTCATACCCTTGATTATGAATTTTCCCGCATGGTAATTTGCATTGTCAGAAAACCATGGGGTGGTGTCTTTAGAATTCACTACACTGAGAGTCTCAAGAGGAAATGTTTTGGTGATTTCCTTGTTCTCGAAAACATCTTTGTGAGGATCTTCTAGACGAGAGAGATGATCGGCCGCTAGATTCTCGGCTCCTTTTTTGTCAAGCACGGTGACATCAAATTCTTGGAGGAGGAGCATCCAACGAAGCAATCTCGGCTTAGCATCTTGCTTAGCTAAGAGATACTTGATAGCCGAATGGTCGGTATACACGATGCTTTTAGTTAAGACGAGATAAGGTCGGAATTTCTCAAAAGCATAGACTACGGCAAGGAATTCCTTTTCCATTGTGGTGTATTTTAATTGAGCCTCGGTCATCGTCTTACTAGCATAGTGGATAGGACGGAAATGCTTGTCATAACGTTGCCCTAAGACGGCCCCTATATCATAATCACTTGCATCGCACATGATTTCAAAGGGTAATTCCCAATTAGGAGCAACAAGAATGGGAGCTTCGGTAAGTTTCCTTTTGAGTGTTTCGAAAGCTCTAACACAATCCTCACTGAAGTTAAAAGGAGCATCCTTCTCGAGAAGGTGTGTCATAGGTCGAGAGATTTTCGAAAAGTCCTTGATGAAACGACGATAAAAGCCCGCGTGGCCTAGAAAAGTCCTAACTCCCTTAACGGTTTTGGGATGAGGTAACTTGGCGATGACGTCTACCTTAGCTTTATCGACCTCAATCCCCGCTTTCGACACCTTATGTCCTAAGACGATTCCTTGTTTACACATAAAATGACATTTTTCCCAATTAAGCACAAGATTGGTTTCTTCACAACGTTTTAACATTTGCTCGAGATTAGATAAACACGACGTGAATGAATTGCCAAACACCGAGAAGTCATCCATAAACACTTCCATCGACTTCTCGATCATATCATGAAAAATCGCCATCATACACCGTTGAAACGTACCCGGTGCATTACAAAGTCCGAAAGGCATCCTACGATAAGCGAACGTTCCATAAGGACACGTAAACGTAGTCTTCTCTTGATCACGAGGGTCGATAGGGATTTGAATGTAACCGGAAAAACCATCTAAAAAGCAATAGAATTCATTTCCCGCGAGTCGCTCCAACATTTGATCCATGAAGGGAAAAGGAAAGTGGTCTTTACGAGTGGCGTCATTTAACTTTCGGTAGTCAATACACACCATCCAACCGGTCACAACACGAGTGGGAATTAACTCGTTGTTTTCATTAGGCACAACGGTCATTCCTCCCTTTTTAGGGACACAATGGATTGGGCTCACCCATGGGCTATCGGAGATAGGGTAAATCATTCCCGCGTCAAGGAGTTTCAACACTTCCTTTTTAATGACATCGTGAATTTTGGGATTCACCCTTCTTTGACTTTGAATTGCGGGTTTGTAGTCCTCCTCCATTAAAATCTTGTGAGTAAAAAATTTTGGGTCAATACCCTTAATGTCGGAAATTTTTCCACGCAATTGCCCCTTTATGAGCTTTAAGAACTTTCAAGAGCTCGGTTTTTTCATCATTAGCAAGACCTCTTGCAATAATAACCGGCAACTTGTCATCACCTTCCAAGAATGCGTATTCAAGGTGAGAAGGAAGATCTTTTAATTCAAGGATAGGTGGTTCCTCGATTGAAGATTTTGGTTCAACACTCATAACTTCCATCGGCGGAAGAAATGGTGGAATAGAAGTATCATCACTAATCAACACCTCATCTTCATTGTCGATTTCATTTGAAGTGAGATTGCCTCCTTGGAATGGAGTAAGATTTTGTGTAGAATTAGCAAGAATCGGATCCAAAATAGTGGGATTGCCACTTGACGAGTTATCGGAAAACCCTAACACTTCTTGTGAAAACTCATCGCAAACCACATCAACGATGTCAATGTGATTGATGGTAGTGATTGCATATACATGAGAAGGTTTCGAGTTTTGAGTAGCGTTTATAACAAGTTCCTCTTCGTTGAATCTCAAAGTGATAGTTCTCGCATGAACATCGATAAGCGATCTCGAGGTGTCTAAAAATGAACGACCTAAAATTAGAGGAACTTGAGGATCCGCGGGGATGTCAACTACTATGAAATCAACGGGATAGTAGAACTTCCCCACTATCACGAAAACATCTTCGGCTACTCCACATGCTAAAATTGTAGAATGATCGGCCATCTCGATAGACATGTTCGAAGGAATAAGAGCCGGAAGCGAAAGCGATTTCCAAATGGAAAATGGCATCAAATTAATGCTCGCACCAAGATCGGCCAAGGCGAGGCATTCTTTCATATCTTGTATGTCACAAGGAATGAGAAACTTTCCGGGGTCACCAACTTTTTCCGGTATGCGGTTAAGATAAACCGAAGAACAATTAGCAAGCTTTGAAAGCTTTTCGTTATCGCTCATCATACTTTTTAAAGTGGAAGCGAAACGAGGCATATATAACAACGCGTCGGCTAAACTCACATCAAAATGCACTTGTTGAAACATTTTTATAAAAAGCTCGATTTGTTGTTTGTTACGTTCTTGCAATTTCTCTTTGTTTCGTCTCGAAGGGTAGGGTAAGGGTGGTGTGGGTTGGACAATAGGAAACGGCCTTGGAAACTCGGGTTCCACAATTGGTATTGTTTCAACCGTAGGTGTGGTATGAGCGGTACTTCGTGGGATTGTAATGTGCTCCTTTTCGACCATCACCTCGGGTTCTTTCTTGATTTCCTTCTTCGTAGAAGTACTTGGACGAGAGATTGGTTCCTTGAAAGTTTTACCACTTCGTGTAGTAATAACCTTCATTTCTCCCTTCGGGTTTGCAATGGTATCACTAGGAAGACCACCCGAGGAAGAGGGTTTACACATGATTGCTTCAAACATTTTAGCCATTCGGTCCTCAAATTTTGATTGCCTAACATCCGCTTTTAATAACTCTTGCTTAATCTCATGTTGTCCTAATTCCATCTTTTGTTGATTTTGTTGAAGACGTTGGACATTTCCTTCCATTTTATTTGCATGAGTTTTAAGTTCATTAGCAAGTTCATTTTTAAGCTCGTTTTTCAACTCGGATCTTAAGCTAATCATCTCACGTTACATGTTATCAAATTTAGCATCATTTGCTTTATCCTAATCCAAAAATTCTCCTTGAAGATTTTTAGTGTGAGCATTTTGAAAACCTTGTGTAGTGTTTTGAAAATCACGGTTTTGGTTTTGATTAGTGACTTGTCCATTCCCATTTTGATAATTCCCTTTGTTGTAGTTACATGAATTGCCTTGGTAATTACCACCTTGGTTGTTGTTTCGATAGTTATTAGCATTTTGATTTGGTGGAGCTTGATTGGGCGGGAACCTTGACCGTTTTGGTTATAAGTTCCCGTTGCTACATAAGCACTCGAAGTGTTACCATCCGCGGTAATGCACTCGGAAAGATCATGAGCTCCTCCACAAGACAAACAACTCTTAGCAACCGCTCTAACCGAAGCAGAATTTGAAGCTTCTTGAGCTTTCCAATGGGACATAAGATTAGCAAATCTATCAAAAAACCGATTTTCCTCATTAGCTTCATCATGTAAGGCATTAATGCTACGAGACGATGACGACGATGACGAACCCAAATTTGCAACACTCGGTGTGTTACGAGGGCTATAAACCTTAGATCTATTCTCGATGATTTGTAAAGCCTCATTGGTCGTTTTGCACAAAAAATTACCACCCGCGGCGGCATTCAAGTAATCTCGTTCATGATCATTAAGCCCATTATAAAAGGTATCAATTTGATGCAATTCCGAAAAATCATGGTGTGGACATTCATGTAACATTTCTTTAAAGCGTTCCCATGCCATTGAAAAACTTTCATTATTTCTTTGCACAAATCGTGAAATCTCATTTTTCAAATGTGTTGTTTTAGATGGTGGAAAAAACTTGTTCACAAACTTAGAAACGAGATCACCCCATGTCAAAATCGAATTTGGCGGTTCTTTCTCAAGCCAAATTTTTGCGGGTCCATCTAACGAGTATGGAAACAACATCATCTTATTGGCGTCATGTGGAACATCCTTAAACTTGCTAGTATCGGTGAGACGATTAAAATTCCTTATGTGATAATGCGGGTTGTCTTTCTCATGACCTCTAAACTTATTTGCTTGCAATATCGACATTAAACCCGTCTTAATCTCGAAATTCTCCGCAAGGATGGCGGGAATCACAATAGCCTCTCCAAAACCCTCGGTGGGTGCTTGTAGCAACTCCATCATAGTACGATTAGCCATGACGACTTCTTGTTCTATAATAGGTTCAACAATTGGAGGTTGTTCTTCAATAAACGTCTCATGATTTGTTTGCTTTTGAAGACGTTTACGAGCTCGTTTTTCTTGATTACGAGTGATCATAAACTTCATGAAGAATGGGAGGTGAGCAAAGAAGATTCTTTTTGGGTGTTTTGTGAATTTTCAATTTTTTTGTGTTTTTGATTGTTTTAAATTTTTTTGGATTTTGGTGTATCTTCGTAGACAACAATCTACAAAATCTCTCCTCGAATCAAACTCTTGATTAAAGAAGCCTCAAAGGAATGAAAACGATCACGTGGAGTGAACGCCTTCGAATGACTTTTGAACTTTGGTGAAAACCAAATTGTTCAAGAGGTTTTAATCACAAAGAAACTAAGCAAATATATTATACGTAATAATACTTTGGGCGGCAAAACCCTCGATTAGCCTTCAATCTCAAAATACTCACAAGCAAGCGGGGAAACGAGGCGGCGCGAAGCACTTAAGAGCCTTTTTCCTTAGGGTATATTTTATAATACCCGCCTTATACCCACCTTATAGTTTGTATTTTTCAAAATCGAGCTTCACGAAAGTATTTATCTATTTTTGCCTTTTTTCTTGTTGTTTGAGATTCGAATACAATAATTAGGAGATCAAATCCCAATTAAGGTTGTGTTTACACACTTTTGGAGATATTGTTTATTTGTTGTGATACTTAATACAATATAGTAATAATAATTTCACAAGAAAAACCAAGAAAACCGATAATACGTATTAGTAGATTTCTACTAATACAAATACTATTTGGTTAATATTAAAAACAAAAATGCAAATTAATCACGACACACCTCCCCGGCAGCGGCGCCAAAATGATTGTAGTGTTTTACCACTCTTTAGGAAAAGAGAGTAAATAGGGAAAGTATTAAGTGTACGTTTAGGAAAACGTAAACACTAATGACCCAATGAAGTTCCAAGTTCGTTTCCCAAGGAGGTATATGTGTGTGAAAAACTTGTAAAATGTTTGTGATTTTAACAATTGGTTTAGAAGGGGATGAGAAAAGAAAATGACGAAGACGTGAAATTAGAACTACGACGACGAAACGTAAAACCGTAAAAACTACAAAAATAAAAATTAATTCTAAAAATTACCAAAAATTTCACCAAAAAACAAAATTAATAAAATAAGAGTTTACTAATGATCAAAACTTTTTCAAACCTTTTAAATAATTAAATATTCAATTTTTAAATGCTAATTAAAGCCCTAAAAATCAAATAAATTATCAAAAAGCCCAGATAAAGATTTTTCAATTGGTAAACCTCTAAAATGACCTAAAAAGATTAAAAACTATTTTTAGAAATTTTTTAACTAATAAAAACTATTTAAAGTGATCTAAAAACTATTAAAGCTTAAAATAATTATAAAAATTAATCTAAAAGTGATAAAATTATTCTAAAAGTTGCTAAATTCCTATTTTAATGTATTTAAGCTAAGAAAAATGTAAAAAGTTGGAAAATGTGAAATTTGAAAAATAATAATAAAATAATATTAAATTAATATTAAAAATCTAAAAATTATAAAAAATTCTAAAAACTTGCAAACTAGTTTATTTTAACCTAAATAATCAGAAAATGAAAGTAAAATGACCAGAATACCCTTATTGGGCTCTCAAATGGGCCAAAATCAAAATCAGAAAACACCAATGGGCTTTTTAGCCCAAAAAGTCAAACTTGGCCCAATTGACTTGAAAAAGCCCTATCTGACTCAAAATTTGATTCTAAACACAAAACTCTAAAGGCCGAAAAGTTGAATGTGAGCTTATCACAGCTTAAAATGCAAACAACTTATCCTTATTGGGCTTTTTAGCCCATTAAGCAATAAGCTAATGCCATAAGCTCTAATTTGACACACAACCTTCTTTTGGGATGCTTATGAGATCTGTAAAAAAGAAATTTTGAAAAAGCACACTCAATAAGCCAGAAATAAGCAAAGTAATATTTCACTAAAAGACAAAATAGTCGTTTTTGAGAAATAAGGCACCTCGGGACTTGATTCAACTTGCAAAAGATCACAAATGGACTCAATAAGCCAAAACAATCAACAAAATTCCAATAAGAAAACCAATAAGCCAGAATAAGCCAATAAGCACTTTTGAAAAAGTCAATTAAGTTGGTTTTCTAGTCAAACCCTAAAGTCAACCCACCAAATGCTCCAGTATGAACAAATAGGTCAAATAATGAGCACCTATTACAATATCCAAGTTGTTGCTGGTTAAAATAAGCTATTATAGCTTAATGAAAAGCTAAAACCCAAAATACACTAGCAGTGGTAACTAGCAGGGGAAGGAGTTCCCACTGCTTTGACTATTTGACCAAGCTTTTTAGAGAGATTTAGTTGGATTCAATTGGAAACAAGGGCACCCTTGTGATCAGTGAATCACAAGGAGTCAATAGCAACAAGAAAATCCAAATTTGGTTCACACAATAAGCCACAAATGATCAAACAGTTACCAGATACACCACAGACATGGAAAATAAGCAGTTATGCAATAATAAGCAGATTAAGACTGAATAAGCCAACCAAACTCAACAGGATGCATACACAAGCTATATAAAATATGAATAAGCACAAACAAACTTAAATCAAACACTAAATCAAAGTAAACAACAAGATCAAAGCAGATGAAGTTACTGATGAACAAGGTGCATATGCAGAAACTATTTGTTGATCTATTTGACACTAGATCCAAATTCAAGCCTCAAATCCTACTTCCCTGGTGTAGTTAACCTAGATTTAACACTTGTTAACCCTAGTCTATGATTAGATCTAGGTGTCCCCTAAATTTCAGTCAATTTCACCAAGTAAACAAGATTTTATACCCAATTTATGAATCTATGTGTTTCAAACCTCAAAACCTGCAAACAGATGAACAATAGCACCCAATAAACAGATACCAACACTTGCAAACACAAAACCACCTCTTAACAAACCACAAATCCAAATCATGCAGTTGACCCAAACACCCCTTAATCAACTACTTATCAAAGCAACTTGTGATTTTTACTAATAACCTACTGATTTTAATGATCAAAAACACTTCCTAGGTAGCAACTAACAGAATCAAACACAAAAATCACCAGCTTAAACACAAGAACTCAAAAATCAAAGCACCAAATCCAAAACAGGCAGTAACATGAAATTTTTAGAGGAAACTTAATCAAGGGATTATACCTGCCCTCCACAACATCCTAGGAGGGCCAGCTATGCTCCTTGGACCTTGTTCAACAACTAGAACAAGACCAAGGTCTTTCAAAGAAGAAGATCAAAGCCTGCTGATGTTCAAAGTAGAACAAGGCTTTGATTATGATATGTCTTCAACACAAATCAGTAAACAACTCAACCAAAGGCTTAAAACTCTTCCCAGGCTTGGTGTCAACAAGCTTGAAGGAGCTTAAGGCTTATGGCTAAGGGTTAGTACACAATAATAGCCAAAATCAGAAACTAGGATTTCAAGGTTTTTGAACCTTGAAAACCTTATAAACTAAGACGTGCCTTAACCACAAGATTAAGGAAGGTCTAAACAATCAAATGGAACTCAGATTTAGGCTATTCTAATACCAACTTTTAATCAAACACAAAAGAGAATTCAAAATTTTAATGAAATTCAAATTTTATTAACTTAAAAAGGAATTACAAAGATTGATAGCCTAAAACTGGAACAAAGGGACTCTCACATGTTGAGGTCTCCTTTTATAGGCAAATGCCAAGCTAACACTATTCACAAACCCTAGAAGTGAAATTCCCTAAATGTCCTTGAGTCTTCTAGACGTTTTGATGGAATGTGATGTCCAAATTGATCCAAACCATTTAAACCAGCTTTGATATGAAGCAAAGGATGTGGGCTGTTGATCTTGACACGTGGCAAGCCTTAGAGGGTAAGGTATGATGTGATAGGTGGACGGGTGAATGGGTGGGACCCCTTTGGTGAGTGGAGATGAGGGTTTTTGGTGTGGGATAGGTTTCTGGGCATGTGAATCAAGCATGTGTCTGGGTAATTTGTTTTTACCCTTTGTTTTAAGTGAAGTGGTAACTGGGTTCTTGGGGTGAATAGTAAACATTTTGATCCGATATTAGGGGGAGTGAAAGTTGTTTGGCGCATTTTTGGGTTTGAATGTTTCAACTTGGCCATTTTAGTCCTTGTTCTTTGGGAAATAATGTAAAACGTGTTTATTCAGCAAGTAAACTCTTTCCCTTTGTTAATAACTTTCCACTCTTGACATTTTTGGCACCAAACTTTGGAAAAAGGTTTCAAAGGGTTGTTTTTGGAACTTTTGCATATTTCAAGGGCTGAATTTGGACATTGTTGATCTTCAATGGTCTTCAATATAACTTTGACTTCATGAGGGACCATAATTGGAAATTTGGAATTGTTGAGGGACTAAACCTGCCATTTCTTCAAAGTTGAAGGACCATTTGTGTAATTTTGACAAACTTAAGGGACCAAACTTGTAATTATGAATTCACAAGGGTTTTAAGTGTCATTTCTTCATTCAATGAGGATCAATCTTGCATATCTTCAACTCTTCAAGGGTATTTGTTGGATAAATCATGAATTAGGGCCCGGTTCTTTGTACGGCTTCATTTCTCGTGTCCGTTTTTCCTTGTTTCTTGTGATCTTTTGTCTTTTTCACGATATCCATACCTAAAATACACAAGTAAACAAACACAAGCATATATAGGATATTTTATGACATTTTAATGCATTTAAAGCCCGAAAAGAACGATGAGATCATGTATAAATGCCATCTCATCAACAACCAATCCTAAAGTAGTCACTTGGTTAATCAATCATCTTAGTGTACCATCCTGAAATATAGCAGCAGCAATTTCACTTTATTAGTTTCTGAACATCCAATAATCTCAAAAGTACTCTCTATCTTATCAATCCAACTATGCAATTCTAATGCACCACTAATACCACAAAACTGCGCAGAACCACACTTCCCAAAACTAACATATATATTTTCTTTCGAACTTGCAGAGCAGCAGCAACACTATCATCTGGATTAGCAGCATCATCATTATGTTCAACAGCATCATCATTATTTTCAGCAGCATCATCATTATTCTTAGCAGCATCATCATTATTCTCAGCAGCATCATCATTATTCTCATCAACATCAACTGCAGCACCATTATTTCCAACACAACTAACTCCAACATCTTGATTCCTTGCAGCACAATCAGCTTCATGTGCTCTAGCAATAACTTGTTCGATCATAGTGTTCACAGTAGCAGTTCTTAGCTTTGGTGACATATTTCAAGAAACTTATTCACGTAGCGATCTACTAATGACAGAAATATGCTTCCCTTACTCCTTCTTCCGTCATCATAGAAGAAAGAAACATGATAAGTATACATATCAAGATAAAAGAAGGAATTCTTTATCAAGATGTTTCATGGATACTACATGTACAAACAACATAACTACATTGGTTCATCAACCAAAACCTCAAAAGAGTTAATAAAGGCACATCATAGATCATGAGGGTAATTCAGATTGCTTTGAGGATTCAACAGGATAGTGGCAGTGTCTGTCACTACAATCATCTATCGTACAAACTTAAAAGATAATAAGTTCCATCACAATGCTACGACACAAGGTTTAAATAAGTTCAATCACAAAAAGAAAATAAGATACAAAGAAATCCATCACGCGATTAGTTCCTTAGACAACAGCTCCTCATCCTCCTTAACATTGTTGTCAGCTTCATCACACTCGCCTATTTCCCCTTTTTCGTACTTCAAAGTCAAATCCATAACATGATGGCAGCTCACTCTCAAAATTCAAATACTCACTCATCCACGGCAAATTAATCACCAGATAAATCTCAGTACAACTTTCAATATTCCTAAACTTCCAAACACTCCTCAGAATTGATCTCACATGAGACTCACACTCACTTATCATTTCAAAACTTACCTACTTCTCTTTAAACTTCTCAATTCAAACACACAAATTCATCACAATCGACCCAGGACTAGCAATCTCATCCATCTTCCAAGTCCTAACAAACTCAATTCTCCACATACCAAATTCAACCTTTTAAAACAACTTTTCTTTCACATCAACCTTCTAATCACACCAATTTCAACCACATATCTATCATACATCAGCTAATCAAACTTCTTCATACCCGATATAAGTCGCAAGAAATCAGTTGTAAAATCGTTCAACATCTGGTCTACTGTCCCAGACCCTCGGCAGTATATAAGGTCATTATTTAAAATTATATACATATGCATTACATAAAGAAAATTACGATAACAAGTACTCAACGTACTTTCAACAACATCAATACATCATCAATACATCATCAATACATCATTATATATCATCATAGTATTTACTTAATAAATACTTTAAAATCATTTCAATTTTAAGGGATACATCTAACTATAAAACAATACAAAACAAATAATCTTACCGGAGCCTTGCGGAGAAGTTGCGTGCTTTTGTAAAATATTTTCGACACCAAAGTTATAGTTTAGGACATTTTTCAAAAATCGACCTAATTCGCTATAACTAAAAAGCTCTGATTACCAATCTTTAACACTCCCAAATTACATTGCGCAACGGAAATACACATTTGAGTGCTAAATACAAACATCGTTATACAATTCACAAAACACTTTAAACAATCTCAAAAATGATACATATGAAATATAAAAGGATAAAATTTTAACCAATGTCTAAAACTTTCAATCCCAAGTAAAACAATTTTAGAAATATCAGAGTCACATTTAGGTCCCCCAAAAGATTTTAACAAATCCACAAACAATTTACCAAAGTACATGACCGTACATTATTATTTTTATGACAAAATGGAAAGAAATCTGTTTTAGACCTATCACCACAAAAGCAATACGCAATACTTCTCCAGCAAGCTCCGCAATTCTTCAACTTCAATCACCTGAAATACATGCTTAAAATCATCAACACAACGGTTGAGCGAGTCCATAGGTTTTCCAAATCATCATTTGAACACAAGAGAAAAATCAATCAAGATCATTTAATAGAATTGTTGTACATACAATCTATTATTCAGGCAGTCTGGCATATAGCAATAGCTATTGAATTGTATTAAGCTCATGACATCGACCCCTTAACTTAGTCACCCACGCCTAAAGCCGGCATGACTAGATGAAATTCCAGTGCCCCTACTAGGGTATCAATTGCAAGAATACCAATTCTCATTCTCGTAAAATTATCCTTCCCAGAGGTTAGTCAGCGTAAAGCTCTGGCCTCAGATAGGGTCGTCAGCCCGATAGTACTATCATTAGAATAAGCGGCTATTCCCAACTCACAACATCAAGTCAGAAGATAGTTAACGGCTCATGAATTTAGGGACTTTTTCAATTTAGGTACTTATACAATTCAGGTCAACAAAGGCAACAAGGCAACATTCGGGTCCAAACAATCAATCATGACTTGTGTTCATTTTACTTTCAAATAGCATGTATCCTCCTCGCGGGTTTTAAAATCATTCGACATAATTACAAAAGCGAGGCTATAGACTCACCTGGAG
Source organism: Glebionis coronaria (assembly GCA_025667525.1). NCBI lineage: Eukaryota > Viridiplantae > Streptophyta > Magnoliopsida > Asterales > Asteraceae > Glebionis > Glebionis coronaria. The sequence goes on from CM046882.1 coordinate 520,128,652, forward strand.
TAATAGCAGTAGCAAGACGATCTTCGACGATAGTTGATGCCCGATAAACACAAAAACCGCAACCTATCAAATAAGGCGCGTTCATCAATAATAAACTCGAGTAAAATCCATACTTAGTAACATCAAACTCAAAATCATGAAATCACAACAAACCCAAAATAAAAACAATACAAGTGACCTATTACTTCATTCTATATGTTTACTTTATTAGTCAATCCTTTCAATAAAATTCTGCCGGTACATACTAAATGTACGGACTCATTTACCCCACTTAAACACGTTAAATACTTATGATACTAATAAGAGATATCACTTACTATATATAGAAAGACCTGTTAAAAGCCCATCAAAAGATTTTACTTTTAAAGTTCCCTGCCCGACACATCTTTGAACTACAAAAACCGGACAGTTTTACGTCAACAACTCATATAGTCTTTTTAACTTATTTATTTTACTCCGTTTACAAAACCGACACTCGACTTTGAAAATAAACTCAACATACTCATACATGACACTTAACATCAGTCCATGACACATTTCAAAATCCTTTTTATGTCCCCGAGATTCGATCCAAATATCAACAACAATTATATATCGTGCCGATACTCGTCTCCCGATACACGAATAATCAAACTAACGTAACTTCGCGCTCGTTAGGAGCTAGAAGCTCTATCTTATATCAAATCGAAGCTAAAAGAATTATCTACAACCTCATCTTAATAGTTTGTTCATTTTCAAAAAGTAAGTTAGCCAAAATTGGCCTTGAACCTACTGCCCTAAAATACCTTTTTAAAAACCATACTAAATCAATTTTTCAACCAATTTTAATCAATCCCATGCTACTAATATCATCCTAATATCATTTTAAATAACTCATCTAACCCATAAAACCCTTGGATGATCATAGAAAAATTTACCCACTCAAAAATTCCAACATGCAATACTTAAAAATCAAATATAATACTACTAACAACACACCCATACCATAAAAATAGATCAAACAAGCATGGATCATATCAAAAAAAATAAGTTCTTGCATGTGTATAAAATTTATACCATTAGATGCACAATTGAATTTTCAAGATGGGATATCAATTAGATTTTGTAGATTCAAAGTAAACTTTGAATGATCAAGGTGTTTTAGGTGGTGGTGGTGGACGGTAATAATGAGGGAGAAGGGTAGGAGATGAGTTTTGTTAAAAAATGAATTTTTATTAAAAGATGTGTAGTGGAAAAATCTTATATAATGGGGTGGAGGGACTAGTTTTGCCAATTTGTGATAGCTTGGTCCAAAATGCAATTAAATAGTTGTAAGGGTAGAAAATGTAAATTGTCAATTTTGAAAATATTTATGAGGCTCGAGTTTCGTAAAAATACTTTTCAAAAGTTAAAACGCACTCAAAATATGATAATAATATGATCCCGGTTCGACTTAATACGAACTTAAAATAAAAACGTCAAAAATATAAATATCGAGACAACAAATAATAAAGCATAAAATCTCGGGCATCCGTCGATATCGTGGTCACTAATAATCCTCACTATTAGTAAAAAGATAAAAATAAGACCTCCAACGTCGGTTTTAAATAAAACCATCAACCGTCATATCATTCAACTCATCAAAATTTCAAAATCATTTGTAAAATAATATTATATAATATTAAATAAATGACCTCGGGTTTGGGTTGTCACAAAAATATATCAATAGGTTCTTTAATTGATGGCATCAATCCAAGATCTCTAATAAACTTCCTAATCCAAACAACTTCTATTGCAGCTTTTAAAGCAGCCATGTACTCAGATTGAGTAGCATGTATTACAATCGTTGTCTATTTCTTACTCTTCCAGTCAACTGCTCCTCCGTTGATAACAAATACGTAACCCGTCTGAGACTTCGTATCGTCTTTATCACATTTCCAGGACGCATCACATAAACCTGTCACATTCAGTTCTGTGTCTGGTTTCCATCCAAATACCAAAAACATATCTTTCGTACTCCTCAAATACTTTAGAATATGTTTAACAGCAGTCCAGTGGAGCTTCCCTGGATTATGCTGGTATCTACTGACCAAGTTCTGAGCAAACGCCACATCAGGCCTTGTGCATCTTACAGCATACATAATAGATCCTACAGCCAAAGCGCAAGGCACCTTCTGCATGTATGCCTCCTCTTCAGGATTTGATGCATCCATCTCATGACTCAGATTATGCTTAACTTCTATAGGTTGAAAACCTTTCTTGGAATTATGCATATTATACTTCTTCAAAATCTTAGGGAGTCCCCAAATCTGAATTTGATTCGCAATTTGAATATACTTTCTTTATCTAACAAAATATATCCATTACTATTTTTTAATATACTTTAATAATTAATATAAAAGACAAATGCGAAACAAGAAAAAAAGTTCCAAACATAAGAAAAATAAAACACGTGATGACGTATAGTCCATAGTCGGGTCGTATAGCCCGACCACGAGTACTACCCGTGTTTAATCCATCACGAATGGATTTAGACACAGACATTGGCCCGACAGGCCCAATAGAAGGCTGTTCGCACGTGGTCTTAAGTGGTCTGCGCCCTGGCCGCACGCGGTTAAGGTCGGATGAAATCATAGTTTGATTAAGACTATGATTCACCCAAGATTAAGAGGATATACACTCTCATTAAATAGAAGATAAGGATCTCGTGTCTTCTTGGGCCACACGATTCAAATAACCCAATGTTCCATCGGGTATAAAAGGAACCTCTCGTTTCCATTCAAGGTACGATTCACTTGCAATCACAATACCCTAACTATCAATTAAAACCGATTACTTACTCTCACGCCGGAGTCTAATCGTGGGAGATAATCCCACGATAATCCTAACTTTGCTTTTTCTTTAGTGCACAGGATCCCAACATATAATTTACTTGGTGCAGGAGCCGGAGCCTTACACACCCGAATTACCTGTAATTTGGGTCAACTAGGTTCAACCAACTTTTGTATCAACAAGTTTGCGCCATCCGTGGGACCCTACACTAAATCTACTATGACTAAGACAGTAGGCGGATCTTCCAACCAGCGGACTCCGGTGGAGAAGAAATCGCAACCAAACGAGACAACTATCGTCTCTACTCGATCGGCCTTAGGGACTCCCTTTTGGACCGAACAACCAAAACGTGGGAGTTAGGCCACCACCGCAGGTAGCCAGTTCGCCCTTTGTGGCAACTCATGTGCCGCCCCAACCACAAAAGAAGCTCGATGTCAGTTAGACGCAAAGCTAGAAGATGACGCTACCACCCATGCGCTCGAGGTAACCTCAAAGACTTCGTAACTCGAAAGTACGAAGCTCCCCTTCCCCTCATGACGAAGAGAATGAGGAACAACTGGGGGAAGAAGTGCGTACGCGCCTAGACTTTAAAATCAAGCCCGAAAAATCACCACGATGTTCCCAAGAAAGGGGGTGCCGTAGCAGCTCCCTTGGACACATGAGGAGGCGTACCATAGATGAGCGTCTCAGAAGACCCCATGTCACCGAACGACCCAGAAATAGACTCCCTACCGACCAAACTGAGGAGCAACAAGCTTCTGAGTACTCGGAAGGGTCAAGGGGATGGGGCGCTCTGGAGATACCGGACGATAACACTCGTCACATAAGTGTCCGCGAGAGACTTGGCAGGCGCCACAGGAAGAGGAGTCCAAATCTAGACTCTCGTTGCAACAGATCCAAGAGGGGACGCCGCAACCGATCTAGAAAGCGGGAACGCTCCCTTAGTGTGGATCCTTCCAGCTCTAACTCAGACTACCCTCGTCGCAAATGCGGCAAGAGGGATGATACATCCCCGCTTGATTCCTCAGAATAGGAGGACAACAATACATGACACTAGAAATCTAGTTTCTTGAATAGAATCACCAATCAAGAACTTATCAAGCGCTTGAATGACAAGGTTCCTAGAACCTTCGATGATATGATGGAGCGTACAAGGTCTTTCATCCGTGAAGAAACTACAACCGCATATACCAAAATAGGTTATTCTAACTATAGGGATCAAAATTTTCCGTATGGTACCGCAACCTAAGAATTATCTTAGGGCTGAGGACCAGACTGAATGTCTGGAAGAACCTATGACTCCAGTTCATGAGCCTGTTGCTGCACCCATAGTGTGAGACGCCTACTATGCGAGGCTTAAAACACAAAAGGATGTGGCGTGTCTCACGTTGGCTGCGATGTCTCTAGAATTACAAATAATGCTAGAGGATCTCATGGCCTATGACATGAATACTAAACTCAAAACTATGTTTGAGGAAAAAGCTAACATGAGCTTTATGATACTACTAAAGCATTCAACGCTGGTAGAAAGCAAGTTGGACAATCCGTTAGCACTCATTTTCTGAAAACGAAAGGCTAATTGGATACTCTGGAACGCTTAGGCTATCCCATGCTACAAGAACTTGCTGTGAGTTTTATCTTGAACTCTCTCAACAAGGATTATGAAACACTTGGCAAAATTAATATTTGCATAGGATGGGGAAGATATTAGTAGAGCTACATGATATGCTAAAGTCTCATGAGAAAGGGCTTCCAAAGCAGGTTGAGACTACTGCTGTAATGGCTATTAGAGCAAGACGGATCCAGAAAGACAAGGGTAAGAAACCGCAAGGGGGTAAAGGAAATAACGTTGTAAAGGGTAAGGCAAGTTATGCCATAAAACATAAAATTCCTCCACCACCAAAGAAAGATAATCCAGGAAAGGACTCCGAGTGTCACCACTGCAAAGAGGTAGGACACTTGAGAAAGAACTTCCCAAAGTATCTCGCCGAGGTGAAGAAACACAAGAATGCTAGCGGAGTTAGTACTTCAGGTATCTTCATTATAGAACATTATGCTATATCTAATAATAAGTCGATCGTATATGATATGGATTGTGGAACTCATATTTGTAATACATCACAGGGATTTAGAGATAGCAGGAAAATGAAGAAAGGAGCTTTGAGCTTGTACGTGGGAAATGGCATGCGTGCAAACATCAAAGTGATTGGTCAATATAATTTGGCACTTCCTAATGGACTAGTTGTTACCTTGAATAATTGTCAATTTGCACCTACAATAACTAGAGGTGTTGTTTCATTTCCTAGATTGATTGAAAACGATTTTAATAATGTTATTTTGAATAATGTAATGTTAGTTTACAAAAACGATGAAATAAGTATAGTTGAAGTTCGTTTTCTCAGTTCTTAAAAAATTGAAAGTCCTAACAAGATCGAGTTTATGATTGTTTTTGGTTGGTAAAAGTATTTGGATATTCTACGTCTAATTCAAACAACACCTTGCTAAAATGAAAAATACAATTCTACTTATACGTAAAACAAATTACACAAACCAAATTTTTATTCAATTAAAATCACAAATGTAAATTCTATAAAATGAAAGGACTGAAAATGTAAATTCTATGAAAATGAAATGCCAAAAATACAAAGTCTAAAAGTCTAAGGACTGTTTATGTAAAAACAGTTAACAAATTGGACTAATTGTGAAAATTTAACTAACAAAGTAACTAACTTTAACTAATTTTGAAAACTGACTAACCAAATTGAAACTAATCTAAAATTATAGGGACTAATTATAACAAACCCTAATTAGGAAATTTAAGCTAAAAATGTAACAGATTAACAAACCAAGGACCTATGTGCAATTTTCTAACAACTTTTAATCAAAACGGGCTAGGAGGCAAAAATGAGCTCGTATAAGCTCGTTTCTTAACCAAATAAGCTCAAACAAATTTCAAAAGGCTTAAAATTGAATTTTAGCTAGACCAGTAACAGGAAATAAGCTGAAACTTCTTAAAACTCTAATAAGCTATTTCAAATAAGCTCAAAATAAGCTATCTAATAAGCCAAACGTTCACAACTTGAATTTTATGCAAAAACTTGTTAATAAGCTCACAAGAAGACAGAAATGTTTTGTCTTATCAAAAATGATCCATTAATAAGCTCAGAAAATGAAATTAAGCTATAAAGAGCTTATGTTGACTTTTGTTGACCAAAAATCCAAAAGCTGAAATTTTCAAATCTTAACAAGGAACACTTTCTAAAGAGATTTGTGAAAGAAAATGGGCAAGTTTGTGAAGTAGATAAGCTGGAATGAGAAAACAGATTAGCTTTTTATCACAGAGAATTGCATTTGCTCAAAGGCTGAAACAAGTGCTTATTTCTAGCTTACTACTGAATACTGTAGAATTTCCTGCTTAAGACTTAAACTACATATGTTGAGTAAGAGCTAGAAACTAATTTCAAGAAAATCCATCAAGAAACAAAGAAATGGCAATGATTTGAAAATCAATACTTTCTGAAATCAAGTTTATTCAAAGCTGACCCAAACTTTTTAGAATGCCAATTGCCTGTTTGACTACAAACTTGACCTGAAATCTTTGTAAACTAGTTTGCCATGACTTACTGACTAAAATAGAACTAGAATTAACCAACTACAATGCTTGAACACATATGAATATCTATTCCCAAACACTAGTTAAACTGAACTCGTTAAACTTTTGTGAAAGAGATTTGAGTTAAAGGCTTAACTGAATCAAAACAAATACCAGGCCAAGTTTTATGAGTACAATGTGATGAATAAGGACCAAACTCAGGCTATGAAATAGACTTATACTCTAAATGTACTAATAAGCTAAATTGACTGTTATTAAGCAACTAGTAATGAGAATTAAGCTAATGATAAAGTGCTAGACTACAAATAAGCTACTCAATCAACAACATATACTCAGTAACACACTTGATCATGCATTCAAACAAGATTACACTAGGTATTGAGCATGCAGGCAACATTTGAGAGGAATATAAATGCAGAAACCAAAAACCTTTTAGCTTAGGCCTCCTTTGGGGAGTAGAGTAGCGCTGAGCTATCTAGCTAGTGCTAAACCACCACCTTAGCACTAGTTTCTACCAACAATCTACTAATCAACAACTACAATCAACTCAAACTCTGTTGATGATCAGAAAACCTTTAAAACTTCTACCAATGCTTGAAATGAATGATCAAAACAGGTACTCAGCTACCGGATGTAATGAACAGCTACAATCTTCAACAGGGCTTCTAATGATCACTTATGATCACTAGAAACAAACAGTAACAATGGCGTGTGAACAGTAATGTAGAACAGTAAGAGATTTGGAGGGAAATTTTGAAGTAATGTGAAAAGTAGTTACAAAGGTAGTCACAACTAACTAACAGACTCTCAAGAGGTTGTCAGGCTCTTGAGAGTTGTTATCTACTAACTGCTAACAAAATGAGAGAGAGTAAAATTCTAGTGTGTATGTTTTCACACTAGCTAACTATGTACAAATGAGAGCCTGCTACCCTATTTATAGAATGAGAAAGTGAAGTTGTTGGGGAGAATGACGTGTCCAAGCCAATCATTGAGCTCCACGTGTCCCAGTTCTGCTAACTGAAATTTGCAGGTGAAGAACTTAATTGGGGATTTTTGATTGAGTTGTTTTCATGTTAATTGGATAGTTGGGATGAATTCGTCTTTGGATTTTGAGTAACTTTGATGTTTATATCAACTTCTGAAATGCCCTCTAGCTAAATCATGTTTCTGGCAATTTTGTTTGGAGAAGAAGGCCACGTGGCATGTTGTGGTTGGTGGAGAAATAAGCACATGGATCATTATCCATTTAGTGAAATATGATTGGCCAGTTGAGGAGTTGGTGGATCACACTGTTGTGATTGGGTTAATAAATGAAGGCAGCTGTGAGTGGGGTTATGTTGCAATCCAAGCCACTTAATTCCTTGCTTCTCATTGGTTTAAACCATCACACACGGATTGAGCACAAATGTCTTTGCAAGTTTGGCAGTTTCAGTCCTTCGACTTGGCAGTTTTGTATTTTAAGCTAGAATCTTCATTCCTTTGGCAATTTCAGTCCTTCCACTTGCATTTTTGAACATTTAAGCCCTTTGACTTGATTGACTTGATAGTTGACCAGGTTTGACTTTGATCTTGACTTTGACAAATTTACACTTTTGATCCTTTAACTTTGGCAGATTGTCAAGATAGGTCCTTTATCTTCAAAGTCTTGTCACTCTTGATCCTTCTTTTTCTTTTTCATCCAATTAGCTTGATTTTCTTCTTGTTTGCTTGAAAATGCATCCTTCTTACCTATTTGTACATAAACACAGAACATACCACATAATACTGCTTTTATAGCACAAAAGTTAGGTATTTGCTATGTGTTTTAGGGTGATTTGTTGATTAATTGATATGAGTTTTTGCTCATATCAAATCCCCTACACTTGAACATTGTCATGTCCTCATGCAATGCTATATTTTAAAGCACAAATTTACACTCTCCTCATAATTAATCCACCTTGGCCATTATGGAATGCATCTACACTACTCTACACTATATGATGCATGATTTTGATTTTCAACAATGCAATGCACAAGATACAATTCTATTTATATCCTTTTGGATTTTATTGAAATGGTTTTGATGGAAATAACTCATAAAGAATTCAATGACTTTGATTAGGGCTTGGGTACCATGGACACTTATCACCCTCAAGTTTCACTTTCCCCATACCAAGCTTAAAAATGGGATCATTGTATTCACAAGTAAAAAGTGCATCAACTTATTCATGACAATTAAATGTGGAACCGGTTATTAGTTGAGCAAATTGCTTGTGGTCAAATTTGTCATTATTTCAAGTGTGAAGTATAAGAAATGCAAAATCCAAAAATAAGGAAGCAAGGTTTTAATCCTAAGTAATCCTCTCATCCATTACTTGAAAAACCGCTCACAATTAATATAAGTCTGTTTCAAGAGTAATAAGTCATTCTCCTTATGTGTAAAACCCTCATGTCATGCTTTCATAAGTAGCTACACACTCGCTAAGGAAAGAAAAATAAAACTCACGCAATAATTTACATTCGCCGCCTTATTGAGACTTTGGATCTTTAACCCCGCAACCCGTCAAGGTAATATTGGATTGGAGCAATCTATTGAATCCCCGCAACCCGTCAAGGTAATATTGGAATTCAATAGTCACTATAATTAACACCACACTGCCCCTCTTGGGAGTCTTGTATAATTATTTTTCTTTTTCTTTCTTTTTTCTTTTTCTTTTTTTTTTCTTTTTCTTTTTTTTTCTAGCCACTCATTTTTTTTCATAAGCCGCTCTTATTTTTCTTTATTCCTCACAAAGAAAGTTGAAAAGAATAAAAGGTAAAACACCCGCTAAGTATTAAACATGACATAAGTCTAGTACACATAAAACGTTCTAACTTAGAATCTTAAGACGTACTTATATCAACCATGAATGATTAGACAAAAATACATAAGAGATTACAAACCATTTAAAACCGTTCTTGATTGTTTATTAACATATATTCATGCGAAGAAATTAGAGGTAAAGAAGAGAGGGGTTTAGCCACAAGTAATTATCATGAAGTTTATCTAGCCCTTTTATACTTGCTTCAACTCTATCATTTCCCATTCTCCACAAATTTAAAATCTCAAATAATGAGATTGGTGGATGCTTAGCCTAATAGACCAATGAAGGACTACATGGTTAAGGATACTAGCTAGAGAGTGCTAAGATAAGCAAACTTGGGTTGAGTCAAAATATCCATGGGGGGGGCTAATATGTCAAAGAAGTCTAAACTTGTTAAACCATGTCCTTATTATATTTTTTTTCTTTTTATATATTTTTTATGCAAAATAAAAGAAGAAATATATACAATGCAAATGTGTTATGCAAATGAAAAATGATTGATGCAAAAATTATGAATGCATATTTTTGGTGGCCAAAGTAGATCAAAAATTTGAAAAATGTTTGAAAAATTAATTTTCCAAGTTATCATGAAGATCAATGACAAGTTCTAGGTAAGGTCACTTCGATAGAAGACCCCCCTACACTTGGGATAAACATTGTCCTCAATGTTTAAGAGCATGGAAGTATAAAACTTCTCCTACACTTATGACAATGAATAGACTTTGTTTAAATCTTGATAAGGAAAGGTCAACTATTGGTGAATTCATGTTTAAGCACAAGGTGTCTATGAAAAATCACAATAGTAACGAAGTGAACCGGATACAAGGGCCTCCTCCATAAGCTCCAAAGCATGTAATGAGTGAGCAACCCTACAAACAACATGAAGACAAAAGAAGGTCTCCCCTACACTTATCCTCAATTCTATACCCTTATTTCTAACCTACAACACTCTAAACCTAGTTATACGATGCTTGAGTTAAGGAGTCTCTAGCTCGACTCATCCCTCTTGAATTAATTCATGGGGAAAACGGGTATCTCTTGGACCATTTCAACAGAAATGTCCTCCCCAAAATAATGTTTCACACGGTGACCATTCACTTTAAAATTTGGACCATCGGGTTGTGACAACTCAATAGTTCCATATGGAAACACTTGGGCAATAGTGAATGGACCGGACCATCTCGACTTAAGCTTGCCCGCAAAAAGTTTCAACCTTGAGTTAAAGAGGAGAACCGGCTCTCCAACTTTAAACTCATGGTTCTTAATCTTAGCATCATGCAATTTCTTAGTCTTTTCCTTGTAAAGCAAAGAATTCTCATAGGCATTGGCTCTCAATTCATCCATCTCATTAAGTTGATCTTTCCTATGTGAACCGGCTTGGTTTAAATCAAAGTTAGCCCACTTGAGAGCCCAAGATGCCTTATGTTCTAACTCGAATGGGAGGTGGCATGCTTTTCCATAGACAAGCCTATAAGGGGTACAACCAATTGGTGTCTTAAAAGCCGTCCTAAAAGCCCACAAAGCATCATCAAGCTTATCCGACAAAGAAGCTCGATGCTCTCTCACCGTTCTCTCTAAAATTCTCTTTAAACCATGATTTGTGACCTCGGTTTGACCAATGGTTTGAGGGTGATACGCGGTAGAAAGTCTATGATTAACTCCATATTTCTTCATAACTCTCGTGAATTGATCACTACAAAAGTGCGTACCACGATCACTTATGATGGCCCGAGGTACACCAAATCTAGCAAATAATTGTTTCAAGAACTTTACAACAACTCTAGCATCATTGGTAGGTAAGGCTTTAGCCTAAACCCATTTAGACACATAATCCACCGCTACAAGTATATACTTGTTTCCCTTGGAAGATGGAAAAGGTCCCATAAAATCTATGCCCCATATATCAAAAATCTCACACTCTTGAATAAAATTTTGTGGCATCTCATCATGTTGCGTAATTTTTCCTTGTCTTTGACACACATCACAAAATTTCACCATCTCTTGGGCATCTTTGTAAATGGAAGGCCAATAGTAACCCGAATCAAAGACTTTCTTGGCGGTATAGTTGGGCCCAAAATGTCTACCCGTAGGTCCTTTATGACATGCTTCTAAAATTTTAAATGCCTCGGGCCCATCTACACACCGTCTAATGATTTGGTCCGCACATTGCCTAAAAAGATAAGGATCATCCCAAAAGTATTACTTAACTTCCTTAAGAAATTTCTTCTTTTGTTGGGAAGTAAGACCCTCAATAAGCACATTCCCCACAAGATAGTTTGCTATATCCGCAAACCAAGGGGTAGCATCCTCTTGGGAAGAGATAGACATGAGTTCCTCTAATGGAAAGGATTCATTGATTTCTTTATTAGGAAAATCTCCTTGAAAAGGATGCTCAAGTCTACTCAAGTGATCCGCCGCTAGATTCTCGGCTCCTTTCTTATCACGAATTTCTATCTTAAACTCTTGAAGCAACAAAACCCATCTCAAAAGCCTAGGCTTAGCATCTTGTTTTGTCATGAGATACTTGAGAGCGGAATGATCCGTATACACTATGGTTTTAGATAGCACAAGGTATGGTCTAAATTTCTCAAAAGCATAGACTATAGCAAGCAACTCTTTTTCCGTGGTAGTATAATTAAGTTGTGCACCGGTCATGGTTTTACTCGCATAGTGTATAGGTTGAAAATGCTTATTCACTCTTTGTCCTAAGACGGCCCCCACCGCATAATCACTAGCGTCACACATAAGCTCAAAAGGTAATTCCTAATTTGGAGAAACCAAAACGGGAGCCTTTGTTAATTTCTCCTTAAGAGTCTCAAAAGATTCCAAACACTCTTGGTTGAAAATGAAAGGAGCCTCTTTTTCCAAGAGGTGAGTCATCGGTCTAGCTATCTTAGAAAAATCTTGTATGAAGCGCCTATAAAACCCCGCATGACCTAAGAAACTCCTTACACCTTTAACCGTAGTGGGTGGGGGAAGCTTAGCAATCACATCAATTTTAGCTCGATCACTTCTAATCCCTTATTGGATATTTTGTGTCCTAAAACAATTCCCTCTTTCACCATAAAGTGACATTTCTCCCAATTAAGCACTAAACGTGTTTCCTCACAACGCTTAAGCATTCGTTCTAAAGTGGTGAGACATGAGGTAAATGAATCTCCAAAGGCGGAAAAGTCATCCATGAAAACCTCCATTGTTTGCTCTATCATATCATGGAAAATCGCCATCATGCACCTTTGAACGTCCCCGGTGCATTACATAAGGCAAAAGGCATCCTCTTGTAAGCAAATGTACCATAGGGACAAGTGAATGTGGTCTTTTCTTGATCCTTAGGGTCAATGGGTATTTGGAAATAACCCGAAAAGCCATCAAGAAAGCAATAGTACTCATTTCCCGCTAAGCGTTCAAGCATTTGGTCCATAAAAGGTAATGGGAAGTGGTCTTTCCTAGTAGCCTCATTGAGCTTCCTATTGTCGATACAAACTCTCCAACCGGTAACAAGTCTAGTAGGAATAAGCTCATTGTTATCATTAGGTACTACGGTGATTCCACCCTTTTTTGGAACACAATGTACCGGGCTAACCCATGGAGAGTCGGAAATGGGGTAAATCATGCCCGCATCAAGGAGTTTGATCACTTCCTTTTTAATGACCTCATGGATTTTTGGGTTAACCCTTCGTTGACTTTGAATGGCGGGTTTGTAATCATCCTCCATAAGGATTTTGTGTGTACAAAAATGTGGATCAATTCCCCTTATGTCGGATATTTTCCATGCTAAGTCTTTCTTGTGTTTCTTAAGGACTTCAATGAGTTTCTCCTTCTCATCCTCTTTCAACTCTTTAGCAATGATCACGGGTAATTGGTCTTTGCCCTCTAAGAAATCATACTCTAGGTGGGATGGAAGGTCCTTAAGTTCAATTAGAGGTGGACTCTCTATGGAAGGTTTTACTATGGACGGATCATCATTGGTAACTTCTTGTGGAATGGGAGAAGGAATAGGGTCCTCATTGAGCAAATTTTGGATAGTAAGAATATCTTCTTCCCAATTAATGGGAGAATCATCATCACCAAGAAAGTTGGACTCAAACTCCTCCAAGAGGAATTCACTCTCTCCAAAAGGTGTTAAAGAGGGAGAAATTGAGGCCACAGTTTCAACATGGGGCATATCCTCACTAGTACTCTTGCAAGCATCATGAAAGTGCTCATCACACACCTCATCTAGCACATCAACTATGTTAGTAGTCTCACAAGGTTTAGACTCCTTAACCTCTTTCTTATCACAAAATTTCCCTAACTTAAACACCACTTTCTCATCCTCTACTCGCATAATTAGTTCGCTCTCCGCCACATCTATCAAAGTACGACCCGTTCTCAAAAACGGTCTACCAACAATCAAAGGAACTCTAGGATCCATGTCATAATCAACCACTACAAAATCGGCCGAAAATGTAAACTTATCCACACCTACAAACACATCCTCCGCGATACCTACGGGGTAAGCTATGGTTCGGTTGGCTAACTCAAGGGTCATCCTACTGGGAGTGAGCTCGGGAAGAGAGAGTTTTTTCCAAACCGATAAAGGCATGAGGTTAATGCTTCCCCCTAGATACGCCAAAGCCATGCAATTTTCCACACCGGGAAAATTACAAGGTATCAAGAAGCGCCCCGGATCTCCAAGTTTTGTTGGTAAGGTTTTAAGTAACACGGCAGAACAATTTTCATTAAGGGATGTGTTGGGCAAATCAACCAATTTTTCCTTGTTGGAGAGTAAATCCTTGAACATCTTAGAAAACTTTGGCATATAAGCAAGAGCTTCCTCAAAAGATATGTTGATCTTGAGTTGCTTGAACATCCTTAAGAAATTTGAGACTTGGATGTCATCCTTGTTCTTTAACTTGTCTTTTTTCAACCTTGAAGGATAAGGAAGAGTTGGTTTAGGTGTAGGTGTTGTAGTGGAAGATTTGTCTTTGATAGCTTCTTCATTGGGAGTTGTAGAAGGTAGAGGAGAAGTAGGAATAGGTTGAGAAGGTGTGTTTGATTGAATGGGAGCATTTTGAGGTGGTGAAGTAGATGTAGAAGGCTTGTCACATGTAGGAACAGAAGTGGGTTTAACAATAGGAGGTTTAGGAGGTGAAGGATCCTTTGTTGACTTTCCACTTCTTGTTGTAATAGCATTGACATTTGCCCTTGGGTTTGCTTGTGTGTTAGATGGTAAAGCTCCTTGTGGTCTTTGATTGAACGCCATTAAAAGCCTATTGGTTTGTGCATCCATTGCAAGTTTCATTTGGTCATTCATTCTCTTTTCACTTTCACGAATTCTCTTCTCAACATACTCATGAGTCTCATGTATCCCATATCCTTGATTTTGAGATTGAGGGTAACCTTGATTGGGAATTTGAGGATATCCTTGATTTATGAAGGGTGGAAGTGGTTGATTAAATCCTTGATGTGGTGGATAAAAGTTATTTCCTTAATGTTGAAAATTGTTAGGTGCCTTGTAGTTATTCCCTTGGTAATGTGGTCTTTGACCTTGATTCCTTTGTAACAATTGAGGAGGATTTTGTTGAAGTTGGGTGGGTGGTTGAGGTGGGAATCCCGGTGGAGTAAGGTAATTTTGAGACTTGTAAGAAAGGTTATTGGGATTGATATTTGGCTTAAAATGTTCACGATGTTCCCTTTGGTAAGCATAACATTCCTCTTGATAACCTTGCACCTTATCACATTGTTGATAGGAATGTGGACATCCACAAGTCTCACATGAAAGAGTAATGGCATGCACATCATTTGTAGAATGATTGCCCATAGAAAGCTTCATAAAGTCATTCATCATTGTTTCTTGCATCTTTTGAGTGTTTTGCATGATTGTTGGATTTTCCTTTGAAGCTTGAGTCAAGGCTTGAATGCATGAAATGAGTTGAGTCTCCAATGGTTTAGAACCTCCTTCTTGAATGACATGGACTCTTTCATCAAATTGTGTGTTGATTTGCACCATTGCTTTAGTCTCAATAATATCCCAAGCCTCTTGAATGGATTTAAGAAGAATATTCCCTCCCGCGGAAGCATTGAGTGAGTCTTGGTGATGAGGTTTAAGGCCATTGTAGAAAGTATTGATTTGGTGAACTTCATCCAATCCATGGTTAGGGCATCTCCTCAATAACTCTCTATACTCCTGACAAGCATCACTAAAAGTTTGACTAGGTTTTTGTTGAAAGCCTATAATTAAGTTCCTCAAAGCCGTGGTCTTAGATGGGGGAAAGAACTTGTTCAAAAACTTGGTAGTGAAACCATCCCATGTGGTAATACTATCGGGTGGTTGTGTATCTAACCAATGCTTAGCCGGACCCTCTAGTGAAAATTGCACCAATATCAACTTAATGGCATCATGGGGAACTCCATTGTACTTAATGGTGTTGCAAAGAGCAAGAAATCTCTTAAGATGATCATGAGGATTATCATTCTTGTTTCCATAAAAAGGTGTGTTTGAAACCAAGTTAATCATGGCCGTTTTTAGCTCAAATGTGTTTGCGGGAATATCGGGTATCTTGATAGCATCGGCATATCCATGAACATTGGATTGCAATTGCTCCATCAAAGAACGAGTATCAACTCCGGCCATGGCTTCTTGTTGTGGATGAATCAAAGCACAATTCTCGTGATCGGCTTGATGGACGGTGGTGTTCCTACTCTTTCTCTTTTTCTTCCTTTTCGGAGGAAGGGGTTGTACACCAATCGGTATTTGTGCACGCCCGCGAGTGAGCATGCAACTCAATACGAGGAATGAGAGAGAAGCTCTCGTGTGACTTTGAAGAGAAAAGGATTATCCCCTTCGAGTTTCAATATGAAATATCCACAAGAAAATAATAATATACGTATGTACTACTTGGGTGCAAGACCCCCAATGAAGCCTCCTTCTTAGAATACTCACAAGTGAACGGGGGGTTAGGTGGCGCGAAGCACTTAAGTACCTATTGACCCTTAGATGGCATTTTATAACACATCGCCTTTCTATTCACTTAATTGTTTGTATTCTTCGAATTGTTGCTTATTGGAAGTATTTATCTATTCTTGCTTTATTTTGTTTGATCGATACACGTGTCAAGGACCGGAACGCCCCTCAACACGGTGTATTTCCTTGGCAATACTTATGGAGAATATGTGAATTGGTTGTTCTTATACGTATACGTATTTACTTATAATAATATATGGAAAATATTTTTGTACTTATGAGTTTTTAAGAGAAAATACTATATGTACATAAAAACCGAGAGAATCCAATAATATATATATTTTTGGGTGCAACCTCTTAGGAAAAAGATTGCTTTTTGGATTTTTTAATTTGTTTGGTTAATTCTTTAGGAAAAGAATTGTTTTGTTAATTTTTTAGTTTTTATGTACTTTTATATTTTTGATTTTTTATTGTTTTTGATTTATGATACGTAAAAATAACGTTCACGAGGTGAACGGATCCCAAAAGCCAATGAAAACCGTCAATCGATTGTCTCTCGTAAAGTCAATAAACCGGCAGCGGCGCCATTTGAAATAAGTATAGTTGAAGTTCGTTTTCTCAGTTCTTAACAAATTGAAAGTCCTAACAAGATCGAGTTTATGATTTTTTTTTGGTTGGTAAAAGTATTTGGATATTCTACGTCTAATTCAAACAACACCTTGCTAAAATGAAAAATACAATTCTACTTATAATTAAAACAAATTGCACAAACCAAATTTTTATTCAATTAAAATCACAAATGTAATTCTATAAAATGAAAGGACTGAAAATTTAAATTCTATGAAAATGAAATGCCAAAAATACAAAGTCTAAAAGTCTAAGGACTATTTATGTAAAAACAGTTAACAAATTGGACTAATTGTGAAAATTTAACGAACAAAGTAACTAACTTTAACTAATTTTGAAAACTGACTAACCAAATTGAAACTAATCTGAAACTATAGGGACTAATTATAACAAACCCTAATTAGTAGGAAATTTAAGCTAAAATGTAACAGATTAACAAACCAAGGACCTATGTGCAATTTTCTAACAACTTTTAATCAAAACAGGCTAGGAGGCAAAAATGAGCTCGTATAAGCTCGTTTCTTAACCAAATAAGCTCAAACAAATTTCAAAAGGCTTAAAATTGAATTTTAGCCAGACCAGTAACAGGAAATAAGCTGAAACTTCCTAAAACTCTAATAAGCTATTTCAAATAAGCTCAAAATAAGCTATCTAATAAGCCAAACGTTCACAACTTGATTTTTATGCAAAAACTTGTTAATAAGCTCACAAGAAGACAGGAATGTTTTGTCTTATAAAAAATGATCCATTAATGAGCTCAGAAAATGAAATTAAGCTATAAAGAGCTTATGTTGACTTTTGTTGACCAAAAATCCAAAAAGCTGAAATTTTCAAATCTTAACAAGGAACACTTTCTAAAGAGATTTGTGAAAGAAAATGGGCAAGTTTATGAAGTAGATAAGCTGGAATGAGAAAACAGATTGGCTTTCTATCACAGAGAATTGCATTTGCTCAAAGGCTGAAACAAGTGCTTATTTCTAGCTTACTACTGAATACTATAGAATTTCCTTATTAAGACTTAAACTACATATGTTGAGTAAGAGCTAGAAACTAATTTCAAGAAAATCCATCAAGAAACAAAGAAATGGCAATGATTTGAAAATCAATACTTTTTGAAATCAAGTTTATTCAATGTTAACCCAAACTTTTAGAATGCCAATTGCCTGTTTGACTACAAACTTGACCTGAAATCTTTGTAAACTAGTTTGCCATGACTTACTGACTAAAATAGAACTAGAATTAACCAACTACAAATGCTTGAACACATATGAATATCTATTCCCAAACACTAGTTAAACTGAACGGGTTAAACTTTTGTGAAAGAGATTTGAGTTAAAGGCTTAACTGAATCAAAACAAATACCAGGCCAAGTTTTATGGGTACAATGTGATGAATAAGGACCAAACTCAGGCTATGAAACAGACTTATACTCTAAATGTACTAATAAGCTAAATTGATTGTTATTAAGCAACTAGTAATGAGAATTAAGCTAATGATAAACTGCTAGACTACAAATAAGCTACTCAATCAACAACATATACTCAGTAACACACTTGATCATGCATTCAAACAAGATTACACTAGGTTTTGAGCATGCAGGCAACATTTGAGAGGAATATAAATGCAGAAACCAAAAACCTTTTAGCTTAGGCCTCCTTTGGGGAGTAGAGTAGCGCTGAGCTATCTAGCTAGTGCTAAACCACCACCTTAGCACTAGTTTCTACCAATAATCTACTAATCAACAGCTGTAATCAACTCGAACTCCATTGATGATCAGAAAACCTTCAAAACTTCTACCAATGCTTGAAATGAATGATCAAAACATGTAATCAGCTATCGGATGTAATGAACAGCTACAATCTTCAACAGGGCTTCTAATGATCACTTATGATCACTAGAAACAAACAGTAACAATGGCGTGTGAACAGTAATGTAGAACAGTAAGAGATTTGGAGGGAAATTTGAATTTTATTAAAGTAATGTGAAAAGTAGTTACAACTAACTAACAGACTCTCAAGAGGTTGACAGGCTCTTGAGAGTTGTTATCTACTAACTGCTAACAAAATGAGAGAGAGAGTAAAATTCTAGTGTGTGTGTTTTCACACTAGCTAACTATGTACAAATGAGAGCCTGCTACCCTATTTATAGAATGAGAAAGTGAAGTTGTTGGGGAGAATGATGTGTCCAAGCCAATCATTGAACTCCACGTGTCCCAATTCTGCTAATTGAAATTTGCAGGTGAAGAACTTAATTGGGGATTTTTGATTGAGTTGTTTTCATGTTAATTGGATAGTTGGGATGAATTCGTCTTTGGATTTTGAGTAACTTTGATGTTTATATCAACTTCTGAAATGCCCTCTAGCTAAATCCCGTTTCTGGCAATTTTGTTTGGAGAAGAAGGCCACATGGCATGTTGTGGTTGGTGGAGAAATAAGCACATGGATCATTATCCATTTAGTGAAATATGATTGGCCAGTTGAGGAGTTGGTGGATCACACTGTTGTGATGGGGTTAATAAATGAAGGCGGCTGTGAGTGGGGTTATGTGGCAATCCAAGCCACTTAATTCCTTGCTTCTCATTGGTTTAAACCATCACACACGGATTGAGCACAAATTTCTTTGCAAGTTTGGCAGTTTCAGTCCTTCGACTTGCCAGTTTTGTATTTTAAGCTAGAATCTTCATTCCTTTGGCAATTTCAGTCCTTCCACTTGCATTTTTGAACATTTAAGCCCTTTGACTTGATTGACTTGATAGTTGACCAAGTTTGACTTTGATCTTGACTTTGACAAATTTACACTTTTGATCCTTTAACTTTGGCAGATTGTCAAGATAGGTCCTTTGTCTTCAAAGTCTTGTCACTCTTGATCCTTCTTTTTCTTTTTCATCCAATTAGCTTGATTTTCTTCTTGTTTGCTTGAAAATGCATCCTTCTTACCTATTTGTACATAAACACATAACATACATAGCACAAAAGTTAGGTATTTTCTATGTGTTTTAGGGTGATTTGTTGATTAATTGATATGAGTTTTTGCTCATATCAAACGACATACTTTATTTTAATGCAATACCACCTTGATGGAATTTATGAAATTGATATGAAATGTATCAATCTTAATAGTTCTTGTTAGAAGGAAAAGAGCCAAACATGCGATGGTGGACTCGCCCTATCTATGGCACTGTCGCCTTGGTCATGCAAACAAAAAATGCATCGAAAAGCTTCAACGTGATAGAATGTTGAATCCCACTAACGTTGATTCTTTCAATGACAAATGCAAGTCTTGTGTGTATGGAAAGATGGGGCGTAAGCCTTTCACACATGTGGTCGAAAAAGCTAAAGATCTTTTGGGACTCATTCATACGGATGTGTGTAGACCCTTTATAACCGTGTCTAGAGAAGGAGCTAGCTACTTTATTACATTCACGGATGATTTCAGCCGTTATGGTTATTGTTACCTTGGTCATGCAAATAAAAAAGCATCGATAAGCTTCAACGTGGTGGAATTTTGAATCCCACTAACGTTGATTCTTTTAATGACAAATGAAAGTCTTGTGTGTATGGGAAGATGGGGCGTAAGCCTTTCACACATGTTTACGACGTTGATTTTTTCAATGACAAATACAGGACAAAACGCTTCAAAGATGAATGCGTACATATCAAGGCGTGCCCAGAGGTCACGAAAATCTCAGGTTTCTTGAATGGAATCACCAATCAAGAACTTATCAAGTGCTTGAATGACAAGGTTCCTAGAACCTTCGATGATATGATGGAGCGTACAAGGTCTTTCATCCCGGAGAAACTGCAGCCGCATATAACAAAATAGGTTATTCTAACTATAGGAATCAAAATTTTCCGTATGGTACCGCAACCTAAGAGTTTATCTTAGGGCTGAGGACCGGATTGAATATCTAGAACAACCTATGACTCTAGATCATGAGCCTGTTGCTACACCCATAGTGCGAGACGCCTACTATGTGAGGTTTAAAATGCAAAAGGATGTGGCGTGTCTTATGTTGGCTGTGATGTCTCCAGAATTATAAATAATGCTAGAGGATCTCATTGCCTATGTCATGAATACTGAACTCAAAACTATGTTTGAGGGAAAATCTAAACATGAGCTTTATGATACTACTAAAGCATTTCAGGCTGGTAGAAAGCAAGTTGGATAATCCGTTAGCACTCATTATCTGAAAATGAAAGGCTACTTGGATACTTTGGAACAATTAGGCTATCCCATGCCACAAGAACTTGTTGTAAGTTTTATCTTGAACTCTCTCAACAAGGATTATGAATCACTTGTGCAAACTTAGAATTTGCATAGCATGATTAAGACTTTAGTAAAGTTACATGCTATGTAAAAGTCTCATGAGAAAGGGCTTCCAAAGAAGGGGACAAGGGTAAGAAACTGCAAGGGGGTAAAGGAAATGATGCTAGAAAGGGTAAGCCAACTTACGCCATAAAGCATAAAATTCCTCCACCACCAAAGAAAGATAATCCGGGAAAGGACTCCGAGTGTCACCACTGCAAAGAGGTAGGACACTAGAAAAAGAACTTCTCAAAGTATCTCGCCGAGGTGAAGAAACACTAGAATGCTAGCAGAGCTAGTACTTCAGGTAACTTCATTATAGAATATTATGCTATATCTAATAATAAGTCGATCGTATATGATACGGGTTGTGGAACTCATTGTAATACATCACAGGGGCTTAGAGATAGCAAGTAATTGAAGCAAGGAGCTTTGAGCTTGTACGTGGGAAATGGCATAGGTGCAAACGTCGAAGCGGTTGGTCAATATAATTTGGCACTTTCTAATGAACTAGTTATTACTTTAAATAATTGTCATTTTGCACCTACTATAACTAGAGGTGTTGTTTCATTTTCTTGATTGATTGAAGACGATTTTAATAATGTTGTATTGAATAATGTAATTTCCATTTACAAAGACGACATACTTTATTTTAATACAATACCACCTGACGGAATTTATGAAATTGATATGCAATGTATCAATCTTAATCGTTCTATATACAATGTTAGCAGGAAAAGAGCCAAACTTGTGAAGGTGAACTCGACCTATCTATGGCACTGTCGCCTTGGTTATGCAAACAAAAAATGCATCGAGAAGCTTCAACGTGATGGAATTTTGAATCCCACTGACGTTGATTCTTTCAATGGCAAATGTAAGTCTTGTGTGTATGGGAAGATGGGGCATAAGCCTTTCACACATGTGGTTGAATAAGCTAAAGATCTTTTGGGACTCATTCATACGGATGTGTGCGAACCCTTTAAACCATGTCTTGAGAAGGAGCTAGCTACTTCTTTACGTTCACGGATTATTTCAGCCGTTATGGTTATGTTTACCTTTTGAAATATAAACATGAGGTATTTGAAACATTCAAGGAATTTCAGAATGAAGTGGAAAACCAACTCGATAAGAAAATCAAGGCTATTTGATACGATCGTGGAGGCGAATATATGAGTTTTGAGTTTGTGGAACATTTGAAGAAATGTGGCATTGTGTCGCATCTCACACCTCCCTACACGCCCCAAAATAATGGAGTGTTGGAAAGGAGGAATAGAACTCTACTAGATATGGTTCGTTCCATGATGAATTTAAATACTCTACCAAAGTTCTTTTGGGTTTATGCTTAGAGTCTGCATCGCGCATTCTCAATATGATTCCAACCAAGAAGGTCATAAGACGCCATATGAAGCATGGCATGGGAAATCTCCCAAATTGTCTTATTTGAGGGTTCGGGTTGTGAGGCTCCCGTGAAATGGGATGCTCCTAACAAATTAGACCCCGGATCAATTAAGTGTATTTTCTAGGAGACCCAAAGGAAATGATGGGCTACTACTTCTACTATCTACTAGAGAACAAGATAGTTGTTGCTCGGAACACTGAGTTCTTTGAGACAAGTCTCACAGATTAAGAAGGAAGTGGGTAGTTAACTTTATGAGAGACTTAATTGTTGAAAATACTAATATTTTATGAACTTTGTTTTGTAGATGGCTATTGCCCAAAAACAAGGAGTCTACACTAAGGTCAAACTTATTTAAGGATAAGTTAATTGGATCAAACTTTTCTGTATGCTAGCGCAACCTAAGAATTTTTCTTAGGGCTGAGGACCAGACTCAATATCTGGAACAACCTATGACTCTAGTTCCTGAGCCTGTTGTTGCACCTATAGTGAAAGACGCCTACTATGCGAGGCTTAAAGCCCTTAAGGATGTGGCGTGTCTCATGGTGGTTGTGATGTCTCAAGAATTATAAATAATGTTGGAGGATCTCATGGCCTATGACATGATTACTGAACTCAAAACTATGTTTGAGGAAAAAGCTAAATAGGAGCTTTATGATACTACTAAAGCATTCCATGCTGGTAAAAAGGAAGTTAGACAATCCGTTAGCACTCATTTTCTGAAAATGAAACGCTACTTGGATACTATGGAACGCCTAGGCTATCCCATGCTACGAGAACTTGTTGTGAGTTTTATCTTGAACTCTCTCAACAAGTATTATGAATCACTTGTGCAAACTTACAATTTGCATAGTATGAGGAAGACATTAGTAGAGCTACATGCTATGCTAAAGTCTCATGAGAAAGGGATTCTAAAGAAGGTTGAGACTCCTGCTGTAATGGCTATTAGAGCAAGACTGATCTAGAAAGACAAGGGTAAGAAACCGCAAGGGGGTAAAGGAAATAATGCTGGAAAGGGTAAGGCAACTTACGTCATAAAGCATAAAATTCCTCCACCACTAAAGACAGATAATCTGACAAAGGACTACGAGTGTCACCACTGCAAAGAGGCAAGACACTAAAAACAACTGCCTGAAGTATCTCGCTGAGGTGAAGAAACACAAGAATGCTAGCGGAGTTAGTACTTTGATAACTCCCAAATCCAACATGTAATCATAAGCGTTATCTTCACGTTTAATATAGTATTTGAGGTAATAAACAGACTTTTATTACTAATATTGTGTGAATTTCAGTTCTTGTGTTATGTAGCTAGCAAGGAAAAACAAACGCGGATATGAGAATAAAAGGTGAGAATTGGAGGCAAAAGGATAAACGAGATATGAAAGTATAACTCTCGTATGTTAAATAATAAAAGGAATAAAGAGTCTTGGAAAGTTTGGAAGAAAGAAAGAGGAAGGAAACAAAAAATAAGGACTAAAGAAGAAATAAGAGGAAGATGGTGAAGAAGGAGGCAGTAGGAAAAGGAGCTACCAGCCAAGTCTGGAGGTCGCGAACCAAACAGCCAAAAGGAGCCATCAACCAAGTTGGGAGACGTCCGACTACTTTTATTTCTGCAACTACTTCAAAAACGGGTTTTTGATAACTAGCTTTAATGAAACCATTTACTCACCACCATCAATGGGAGGATGATCATTTCCCTCCCATAAACCTCCTATGACGTTTTCCCTCTTCTCCAAGGCAAAATCATGCTTAAATTGGACCCTAGGGCTATGGTTCTAGGTGTGCTTGATCCTGTGATAATACTAACCCTTAACGAAGGTTAGAACACCAATATTACTTATCCCAAAAGATAATTAAAACCTGTTAATCCTCATAGGAGGGAAGAATTTCAAATTGTAGGAATTCGGTTGGAGGTTGATTGATCAATTGGAGGCTTGGATTTGCTATAAATTCTTGTGTTAGTCATTTTTGTGTTTTAAGAACCGTTCGGTAAAACTCTTGTACTTAATTGATTTTATTATTAATTTAAGTATTGTTGAATGTTTAATGTGATGATGATTTTTGATGAACTGTGTTTGAGTATGATTCTTGAGTAGTGTGATATGCTTGTGTGATGTACATGGATTCTAAAGGAGAATTTGAGTTATGATAGAGAAAATGTAATTGGGTTTGTATGGTTGATGAATTCTTGAAACATGTTTTGATAATCAATGAAACATAGCTTTTTTATTAGATTTAAAGGTCGAAAGGATTTCCGTAAACTATGTTCTGAACGTTTTCTGCATGAGTCAATTTGGTTTCTTGGTGTTTGACACTCACCAAGACGAGTTGGTTAAAGAAACTTGTCAAAAGATATGTCTTGGGTATAGGTAGAAGGACCCATTCAAACCAAACCTATCTCTTAATATTTTCTAGCAAATGGTGATTATAATAGATTGGAATAGATGATCATAGGTTGAAAAGTTTTGTCTAATTCAATTTGTTTAATATGGACTCTATGAAACATACCATGGAATAGGGTTCATGTACTTTAGATTTGTGATTCATAGTTGTTAAACAAACAAATTTGATCTCTCCTACGGATGAAATGGAATTCACACAAGTATTACGTTTAATTATGTTTTCCTTTAGAACATTAGTTCTAGCGGTAATATCGGTAGTGACAATCCTATTACCAGCACCATTACCATGTTTTGAGTATACGCAAATCCCATGGGACAATCTTGCTTACCCAACTTTTCTACAATTGAACGAGTATACTTGCTCGTATGCGTAGTTAAATAATTAATAAGTCTTGTTTATAAATTTAAAACTAGGAGTGCAAGACGCGCATCATACTCCAGGTATCTTCATTATAGAACATTATGCTATATCTGATAATAAGTCGATTGTATATGATACGGGTTGTGGAACTCATTGTAATAATCACAGGGGCTTAGAGATAGCAGGAAATTAAAGTAAGAAGCTTTGAGCTTGTATGTGGGAAATGACATGGGTGCAAACGTCGAAGCGGTTGGTCAATATAATTTGGCACTTCCTAATGGACTATTTATTACTTTGAATAATTGTCATTTTGCACCTATTATAACTCGAGGTGTTGTTTCATATTCTAGATTGATTGAAGACGGTTTTAATAATGTTAGTTTGAATAATGTAATTTCCGTTTACAAAGACAACATAACTTATTTAATGCAATGCCACATGATGGCATTTATAAAATTGATATGCAAGGTATCAATCTTAATAGTTATATATACAATGTTAGTAGGAAAATAGCCAAACATGCGATGTTGGACTCGACGTATCTACGACACTGTCGCCTTGGTCATGCAAACAAAAAACGCATCGAGAAGCTTCAATGTGATGGAATTTTGAATCCCACTGACGTTGATGATGAGACTGTAATTATACATAGTCTCATCATCTAAATCGGGCTTAAAATGTACAAAAATGTCATAAAATACCATAAAATATGCTTGTGTTTGTTCATTGTGTATTTTAGGTACGGATATCGTGAATTCAATCAAAAGATCAAAATAATCAAACAAAAACGAACACGGGAAATGAAGCTGCACAAAGAACCAGACCCGAGCAATGAATTTTCCAAAAAGACCTTGAAGTTTGAAGATTTGTCAAGAATGGTCCCTCAAGAACTAAAAACTTGTCACCTTAAACCCTTATAAATCTCATTTATACTAGTTAGGTCCCTAATATTTCAAGAATATACACTTATAGCATTTGAATATTGCCAAAGTTGCAAGAATGGTCCTTGTTTGAAGTTTCACAAAGTTTGGAGGGCCAATGGGTCATTTGACCAAACTTATAAACAAAGGAAATGAAGATTGGTTCCTTGTAAACTTGCTATACATATTATTTGAGAGTTCAGGGGGCATTTATGCCATAAACTATACCCAAACCCACCCTAAGCCTATACAATACCCGGCTGAGCCCATGTTTTTAATCCACCAAGCCCACAACAACACCTCTACCCATCTATTACCCAGCCCAAAACCCACGAATCATACCAACCTAGATAATTAATCAATACTAATTTAAACGAGTATTTTATTAATTATTTTGGGCGTAAAACAATTACTGTTAACTTAATACCAGATCAAACCACTCCCCTAATCCCTAGAATCCTAATCACTAATCTTTACCAAATCAAGGGGTTTTGGTAGGGGTGAGCATGGTTCGGTTTGGTTCGGTTTTTGTATAAAACCAAAACCGAACCAACAAATTTCGGTTTTTGATTTTTAGAAACCACTCGGTTTTGGTTTTGTGTCGGTTTGGTTTTTTGGTTGTCGATTTACTTTCGGTTTGGTTTTTCGGTTTTTCGGTTTCTATATGATTTATCGAGCTTCGCTTTTACAAGTCGATTTCGAATATACCATAAACCGACAAGTTAAAGGCTTTAAATAAACAATAACAACAAGAAACACGACATTAACAATAAGGAAAAAAGATCATATAAAATCCGAAAAAAAATCATTTATGTCTATAAATCAACGCAATAGCAACGATAAAAACTTAATTAAAAAAAACAACCTAGAAGAAAACTTATTATTTAGTCATGTTCATAAGCATATGAAACAATGGTTAGTTATTAAACATGATATAATTAATCTAGCGTAGCATATTCATCGTCCATTAGCTTCGACGTGAACTTATATATATATTCTCATGTTTATAAAAATCGGTTCGGTTTATATCGGTTTTCTTTAATGCTAAAATCAAACAGAACCAAAAGCTTTGGTTTTTTTAAAATGCAAAAACTGAACCATCGGTTTTTCAATCGGTTTTGATTTTTCAGGTTTCGGTTCTTCGGTTTTTTCGGTTTAAGTTCAGGTTTTCGGTTTGTTGCACACCTCTAGGTTTTGGTCCCCATAATTTCCAGATCAATAATTCAACATACCCTAATCTAAACCCCACCCTCCAAACCCACTACAGCTCACCAATAGGTCCCACACGAGACACCCATGCACCTCATGTGTGTTCAAAAATAGCAAGAAACAAGTCTCCACGGCAATCCAAGGACTCCATTGATTTTCTTCTTCCCAAAGGCACACAAGAACGGCTCAGATTTGTTCAACTAGTTAAAGGGCAAATTTGGATTTTTATTAGCTTTAGGGTTTATTATTTTCTCCTATCTAGAATCATTTGTATTGTAGTATAAAAAAAAGGTGTTTTGTACCTTATATTTTTGTTCCAATTTTTTTTTGGTAAACCATTTTATGGATTATTTAAAGTAATGAAATTGCCTTGCACAAAAATCTCTAAGTTCCAATTAGTGTAGCTTGTTTTAAATTTCGTCTTTAATTTCTTTGAAGAGTTAAATTTTATGTTCACCAAAATGTTTTTTAAGGTACTGTTGATTAGTATTTTTGGGATCTAAGTGAGTGACCTGTTGATTTGAAGATTGGGTTGACACCCGAAACTCAAACCAAGAGCTTACTTACCTTGTTAACTTTCTTGTTGAACTTTTTATGTTATTATAGAAACAACTTTCTCAAGGTTGAAAGATAATCTTCCTGTTTTTTATTTTGTCACTTACTGTAGCATAAGCCCCAAATAAGCTCACCTAAACAGTGAGCTTATCCAAGAGCTTATGTTGCTCATATTTTTTCTCTTGTGATTGTGTAGGTATTCAAGAACATATCTCTCCACCTCTTTTCATTAGTTCCCTGATTTTTGAGGACTGTTGTAGTCCTGAACCTTGTAGATCAGTCCAAGCCAGTCTTCATAATCTTCAAGGACTAGGAAAGCTTACAAAAGTTGGTGGGATCAGTGGCTTTACTTGACCTGAACAAGGTCAAGTGTGGGTACACTTTGAACTCCCTTTTATAGGTTTTTCTGCAAAAAAATGGATGCTCATGTGATTTTGCTTAAGTCTGCTAGTCTTGTTAGGTTTAAGTCTTGAACCTTGCTTCTTTTATGTTTAATGCATGTTTATGTTAGTTTATAATAGATTCAGAGTTGAATTGTAGGATTAAATATTTGAAAATCTCAATTTTAAGTTTTAAAAGGGTGTTTGGGTGATAAGTTTAAAACCACTAGGGTAACAACTAAGTGGTCTTGTTAGGCTGCATACTTGTGTTTTGACTAAAATTGATAGATTTAAGTGTTCATTTAGTTTGGTTCATGTTTAGTTAAGTTTTGAGGTCTTGGTAAATCTGTTCAAAATAATCAGTAGGTTGCTAGGGATTTGAATTTGTGTTTTGGTGTTAGGAACTTGGTACTTAGAGAGATCATAGGTACACATAGGAGTTTGTATTGGTGTTTTATGCTAGGGTGTGTTTAGTTTCAAGTTTGTAGCTGCCTAATCTCACTTAAATACCAAAAATGTCATAAAAAACACCTCATTTCTGTCTGTGCAGGAACAATAGGTGATTTAGGCAAGATTTTGAGTTTTGGGTGTATGAACTTGGCAAATTTGATAGATTTTAGGTTAGGATAGAACTTAGTAATCTTGTATTGTTGCTTGGTTAGTTTTCTGTGGCTCAAAATTGCTTAGGTAAGTCACTGTCCATACGAAACACATCAGCAAGCTTCTTTTCTGCAATTTTTCTTCTTTTTTTCATCTGTTCATTTGATTTGTGGGAGATTTTTTGTTTGGATTTGTGCTCTTTGTAATTGTTTGACTCCCCAAAACCCAACTGGTTGTGGGGGTGCCCTTCTTGTTGCCCAGCAAAACACTTCAATCCCCTATAACAGGCTCCAATATTCCCGTGTGCAAAGTTTAACAAGGTCAGTGGGAACCCCTTTTCCTACTGTTTGTGCAAAATTGCCACTGACAAGCCATTGTGCCCATTGTTAGTATAATCAAGTAGCCATAGATTATAGTTTTTGTCTTATTAGGATAAATTTTAACTTCTTTCATTTTTTTCATTTTTCCCAAGTCATTTTAGGCATTTAGAATTTTCCAAATTTTTTATATTTTTACACTCTTCATTTAATTTTTATGATTATTTTAATATTAATTAGTTTTTAGGCATTTAAAAATAAGAAATTAGTTTTAAAAATTCTAGGAAAATACTTTTTAGTTATTAAAATAATATAAGTGAGATTTCTATTTGATAAAATAATATTTTGGCCTTTTTGTTAATTATTTTTAATTTTAAGACTTTAATTAGTATTTAAAATTAAATAATAATTTAATAATAAGTTTTAAAATAATTTTATTCAATTTTTATTCTTATTTATATTATTCGGGATTTAATTTTGATTTTTAATAATTTTTTAGTTAAATTTTAATTTTGTCGCGTTTTTACGTTTAACGTTTAATTCGTCGTCGTAGTTTTAATTCGTAGCGTAACTCGTCATTTACTTTTAATCTTTTCCCTCTCAAAAACGAAGTAATCCAAATACGTAATATTATTTTTGGCACATACACACAACTCACTTGAGGAACGAACTCACTTGTCGGTCTTTGTGTTGTTTTTTCCTTAAACAAGTATTAAAATACTACATCATTGATTCTTTCAATGACAAATGCAAGTCTTATGTGTAAGGGAAGATGGGGGGTAATCCTTTCACACATGTTTGGGACGTTGATTCTTTCAATGACAAATACAGGACAGAACGCTTCAAAGATGAATGCATACATATTAAGGCGTGCCAAGAGGTCACGAAAATCTCCGTTTTCTTGAATGGAATCACCAATCAAGAACTTATCAAGCGCTTGAATGACAAGGTTCCTATAACCTTCGATGATATGATCGAGCGTACAAGGTCTTTCATCCCTTGAGAAAATGCATCCGTATATAACAAAATAGGCTATTCTAACTATAAGGATCAAACTTTTCCGTATGGTACCGCAACCTAAGAATTTATCTTAGGGCTGAGGACCAGACTGAATGTCTGGAACAACCTATGACTCCAGTTCCTGAGCCTGTTACCGCACCCATAGTGCAAGACGCCTACTCTGCGAGGCTTAAAACACAAAAGGATGTGGCGTGTCTCATGTTGGCTACGATGTCTCCAGAATTACAAATAATGCTAGAGGATCCCATGGCCTATGACATGGATACTGAACTCAAAACTATGTTTGAGGAAAAAGCTAAACAGGAGCTTTGTGATACTACTGAAGCATTCCACTCTGGTAGAAAGCAAGTTGGACAATTCGTTAACACTTATTTTCCTTAAACGAAAGGCTACTTGGATAATCTGGAACGCTTAGGCTATCCCATGCCAAAAGAACTTGTTGTGAGTTTTATCTTGAACTCTCTCAACAAGGATTATGAATCACTTGTGCAAACTTAAAATTTGAATTGCATGTGGAAGACATTAGTAGAGCTACATGCTATGCTAAAGTTTCATGAGAAGGGATTCTAAACAAGGTTGAGACTGCTGCTGTAATGGCTATTAGAGTGAGACAGATCCAAAAAGACAAGGATAAGAAACCGCAAGGGGGTAAAGGAAATAATGTTGGAAAAGGTAAGGCAACTTACACCATAAAGCATAAAATTCCTCCACCACCAAAGAAATATAATCCGCAAAAGGAATCCGAGTGTCAGCACTGCAAAGAGGTAGGACACTAGAAAAAGTATTTCCTAAAGTATCTCGCCGAGGTGAAGAAACGTAAGAATTCTAGCGGAACTAGTACTTTAGGTATCTTTATTATAGAACCTTATGTTATATCTAATAATAAGTCGATCGTATATGATATGAAGATGCGGAGATGGGGCGTAAGCCTTTCACGCATGTTCAGGACGTTGATTCTTTCAATGACAAATATAGGACATAACGCTTCAAAGATGAATGCATACATATAAAGGCGTGCCCAGAGGTCACGAAAATCTCTGGTTTCTTGATGGAATCACCAATCAAGAACTTATCAAGCACTTAAATGACAAGGTTCCTAGAACCTTCGATGATATGATGGAGCGTACAAGGTCTTTCATCTGCGGAGAAACTGCAGCCGCATATAACAAAATAGGCTATTCTAACTATATGGGTCAAACTTTTCCGTACGGTACCGCAACCTAAGAATTTATCTTAGGGCTGAGAACCAGACTGAATGTATGGAACAACCTATGACTCTAGTTCCTGAGCTTGTTGCTGCACCCATAGTGTGAGACGCCTACTATGCGTGGCTTAAAGCACAAAAGGATGTGGTGTATCTCATGTTGGCCGCGATGTCTCTAGAATTACAAATAATGCTAGAGGATCTTATGGCCTATGACATGAATACGGAACTCAAAACTATGCTTTGAGGAAAAAGCTAAATAGGAGCTTTATGATACTACTAAAGCATTCCACGCTGGTAGAAAGCAAGTTGGACATTCCGTTAACACTCATTTTCTGGAAATGAAAGGCTACGTGGATACTCTAGAACGCTTAGGCTATCCCATGCCAAGAACTTGCTGTGAGTTTTATCTTAAACTCTCTCAACAAGGATTATGAATCACTTGTGCAAACTTACATATTGCATAGCATGGGGAAGACATTAGTAGAGCTACATGCTATGCTAAAGTCTCAAGAGGAAGGGTTTCCAAAGAAGGTTCAGACTGCTGCTGTAATGGCTATTAGAGCAGGACGGATTCAAAAAGACAAGGGTAAGAAAAAGCAAGGGGGTAAAGGAAATAATGCTGGAAAGGGTAAGGCAACTTACGCCATAAAGCATAAAATTCCTCCACCACCAAAGAAAGATAATCCGGGAAAGGACTCCGAGTGTCACCACTGCAAAGAGGTAGGACATTAGAAAAAGAACTTCCCAAAGTATCTCGCCGAGGTGAAGAAACGCAAGAATGGAGCTAGTACTTCAGGTATCTTCATTATAGAACATTATGCTATATCTAATAATAAGTCGATCGTATATGATATGGATTATGGAACTCATATTTGTAATACATCGCAGGGACTTAGAGATAGAAGGAAATTGAAGCAAGGAGCTTTGAGCTTGTACGTGGGAAATGGCATGCGTGCAAACGTCAAAGCGATTGGTCAATATGTAAAACCCGCATGCTTTTACCATGAATAGTACCCTTACGATCGTACGTACATGATTAGAACCTTCCTTTTATAGCATGTTACGTTTCACGAACAAGAATTACAAGTATTACGTACGTGTTATAACACGATAAGTATTTATTACGTATTAATACACGATAATTATTTCAATAATAATTATAATCACGAACACACGAACATGAAATCATGAACGTAATTAATCACGAGCTTAGTATTACGTATGTATGTATATTTATTACGATCACGAATAAATATATTATGTCCCGAACAATAACTATTTTAAACACGTAAAACACGAACACGAGAACACACTTATTATTTAGACACGGAAAATGTATGGGTTACCCCATGTGGGGCCCCCTACCCACGGCTAGAACAAGAAACAAGGGCCAAGCCCATTAATTTTACTAAACAAGAATTAAGGAGGAAGTTATTTTCATAATAACAAAATTTAGAAAATACAAGAAACCCTAAAATTCTTTTTCTTCCTTCTCTTTGTTCTTGGCTGCCGGGTATAACACACACACAAGGTGTGTTGGGTTGATTTTGGTGTTCGATTATTGCAAGGATTGTTAGTGTGTTCATCCTCCTTTGATTTACGTGATCGGGATAACCCTAAACCTTTTTCTTTTTATGTTTCATTTAATCAAGAACACATGAATCATGAATGTTTTAAAAACAAGTTATAAAACATGTAATTAAACATGGGGGTAAATTAATTAATGGTTAAGGGGTGTTTGTTATGTGGCCGACGCATGAACCGAGCCCCAAGGGGGTCTCGGTTTGATTTGATTCGCACCAACCGAGACCTCAAGGTCTCGGTATGGTGGTCATGTGTCACGGCAGCAGGAACCAAGGGAAACCCTGACCTCGGTCGGGGTAGGTTTGACTCGGGTGGGTCTCGGCTAGGACAAAAACCACCACCGGCTTATGCCGGTGGCTAAATAATGCAAGCAGGGGGAACCCTAGCCGCGACAGCAAGGGTAACCACCGGCTAGCCGGTGGGAACTTTTGGCTAGCCGGTGGCTAGGTTTTGACCAAGGGTGCATTTGGGTCCGGTTCACGGGTTTAAACCGGTCCGGTTCACACATGTTTAGATTAAAACACGGTTCGGTTCATGGGTTACTTTTTACAAGATTAATTATATTTACAAGTTTATTTTTTTTACAAGACTTAAATTAAATTAATTAAAACATGTACATGATTAATTTAATTTATACATGACTTAGGTTATTAATATTAGTATTAATAAATGAATTTTAACCTAAGTAATTTCCATTTAATTAGACTATATAATTAATTAATTATTAAAATCATGACTTATAATTAATTAATTTACATGACTTAGGTTATATTATTAATAAATAATAATACATGTTTTAACCTAAGTATTTTTACCCTTATTTAATTAAATACTTTAACCTATAGTTTATTTAATTTACATGAAATAATTAATAAGCTATACTATTTAATTACAAGACTTAGAATATTAATCAGTAAACAATTAAGCTTATATAATTAGCTTAATAATCCAGCTTATATCTAATTATGGAAACTTTCTATTTTTAGAAACTTATTTAATTAAGGCAACTAATCTATTTATGGAAACTTTCTATTTTTAGAAACTTATCTATTTTAAGCAGTAAATCTGTTTTTGGAAACTTTCTATTTTTGGAAACTTTCTATTGTTAGAAACTTTCTATTTTAGGAAACCTGCTATTTTTAGGAAGTTACTTATTATTGCACAACAAGTATAATAATACATGAAATACAAGAAATACTTAATCAGAATAGACAGGATACATGATAAACACAGTGTTAAGCTTAAATCAGTAAAACATGACATGAACATATAACACAAGCTAAGACATGATATAAAACCAGTTACGTACTCAGTAATCAGATACTTATACACGTATGTATTTATGTAGCATTAGTGATACCGAAGTAGGACTCTCTTCTGTTCGTCTTCTTCGTTCACTGGACACAAGGTACAGATTCTCCGTCCTTTCAGTATGGACATTCTTCCTTATTATGATTTCCCGTATGCAGCCAACTGTTTTCCCCGGTATATGTTTTATATGTTTTTGAATTGCTTATGTTTAATTAGAATACCTAAAGCCATATACATGCATGACCAGTTTCACCTAGTTATGGAGGTACCATAACCATAACACTAAAGGCACCAATGTTATGACTTCACCACGGCGGAGTGATAGCTCGTGGCGTCCCTTTCAGTTTTGGCCATATTATTATTATCAGGTGGGGCGTATGGGTGCATCCTATTTTACATGTTTTCAGCAGATTATTCAGTGTGAATGTGGTGTGTGCCTTGCATCCTTCACAAGGAGTTGATCCCTCCTACCCAAAACCAGTATATTAAATTAGAGGCAGCCCCTCTAATTTGCATGACGAGGTCACCCCTCCAAGTATTCATGCACGTGGATAATTCATGACCTATATTGGCTAATGGTAAACATGTTAAATAGTTTTTACAAGATAAACATAAGGCTTTTCAAACTATAAAACCAGTTTTACTAAGATATAACCAGGTTATCCAGGACTTAGTCTTTTCCGCTGCTTCATGTTTCATGCTTAAATGCTTATATTATTCATGCTTTACTTGTATATCCGTGCACTGAGCGTTATGCTCAGCCGTTTTCCTTTTTATGTTCCCAAAACGACAGGTACTTAGGGACGCTCGTAGACTTTAAGCTTACGTGCATATGGATTGGAAGCTTCCTAGCCTTCTTTACTTTATGCATTTCTTTATACTTTGATACTCATTTTCATGGACATTGTTTAGTCCTTTCATTTACAGTACTTATGTTTGTGTGTGATGAGTTCTACTTTTGGGATATCGATGTTTGATTCCGGTATTTCCTTTTTGGTCATGTAATGTTTAGACATTTATCCTTGTATGCTTTGATGACACGCCATAATCACGCGTGACAGTCCATTTATCAAAATGGGGTGTTACATAATATAACTTGGCACTTCCTAATGGACTAGCTATTTGTGACAACCGTGGTTTTGAGGTTCGTCACTTGGTCTTACTTTTAGGTTATTTTATGTGTGCTTACTTGATTTGTGTGTTTACGTGCTTATTTTGTGTGAACGAGCTTGGTGTGGATATCGTATATGGGTATAAAGTACTCATAAGTAAATCGAGGAACGGTTATTTCATGTTCATGAGCTCACAATTTAGTGACTATGAAATGAGATGGTGTTATTTGGTGGTTTTACGTATACGTATATGTATTGTGGAAAATCGTATTTTTACGATTTAGGGTTTTGCATTTAGGGGTCTCGGAAGGGGTATTTAGTCATATGGATATTTTTTGGGATGGTTTTAAGTCATTTAGGACTTAGTTATAAAGTTTATTTCAGAATTTGAGATTTTTTTTAAAAGTGTATATTTTACGTCTTTTACGGTAAAACGCGTAAATTTGACTAGTTTTACGGTTTTGAGGTTTTGGAGGCTTTAGGAGCTGAAATAAATTAAGGAAAATTAAGGTAATATTATTAATACATATATTAATAATAAATAGAAAAAAAAACGAATTTAGTGGGGTTTAGGTCGGTTTGTAAAAAAAGAAAAAAGGAAAAGAGGAAAAAAAATAAGGAAACAAGTGTTATACTTGGACAAGGATTGTTTTGCTATAAAAGGAACCCCCACACTTATACCAAACGAATTTTATTCATTCCCTGGAGTTTATAGTCGAATTATAGAAGAGAAAAGTTAGGGTTCTTCATAAAATTGGGGTTTTCTCATCTTCCATTAATTTAAAGGTAAATCTTCAAATCCCTTTTCAATTAAATTGTTTTTATGTTTAATTAATCATTCTTATGATGGATTAGGGTTAGGATTTATATAAAAACAGTAGATTAATGATGTATTAATCATAATATGATGATCATATAATTTAGGGCTTGTAATTAGTGGGGTTAGGGTTAATTAATTAGGTTAATTAGGTTAAATTCGTTTTTAAAAACTGGACAGAATTTTGGTGTTATTGTTTTGATCATATCTAGAGTTCTAGGAACATTCAAGATGCGATCAAGCTAGCCCTGGATAGATAATTGAGTTGGCTTTCTAAATCAAGAAACGAGAACTAAATTGGAGGTCGGGAAGTGGGTCAAAAACAGGTTACAACAGTCGGAGGTCAAAACAGTTTTGAATTCAGTCTGTTTTCTTTTTAAGTTTTGGGTTGTTTGGGGTACTTAGGGTTGCATTGGGATCTTCTCACGAACGTGAGAGATGGTTTATATATTGTAGTAAGTATCTGAACTTGGGCTAAGGTTGTGGTTTAGGTTAAGACCCCTTAATGGTAACAAACGTTTAGTACGTTTAAAATCAGGAAATCTGGAATGACAAAAGTAGATTTATGTATATCGGGGCCTTAACAGTAGCTTTAAGGTTAGGGCAAGTGAGAGGTGTTAGCCAACATATGTAAGGGTATGAATATTCCTTTTACAGAAACCATGGGTATGTTTAGGTGGGCGTTTGGCTTATAGTTTGGAGACCTAAAACTGGGACTGTTTTTGGTAAAATGTTAACGGGTGTGTTATGGAGTAAAACGAGTTAAGGGCTTTATAGAGGGGTGTAATGGGATGCTTAGAGCATTTAAATGAGGTATATATATGGTAGTAGGTTAGATGTCCATCATAGGTTGATGAGCCATCTTAGTGATTGGGTCAGGTATTGATTGTGTGTTTTTGGTTTGTTAGCTTGTTGCTAGTGCGAGGACTCGTGAAGAAGCAATCAGGTGAGTTTCATAGTCCCATGTTTACTATTGATTTTGACTTCCAGATGGGATGGAAGAGACACTGTGTTGAGTTATTTATAAATTGATGCTGTGAATGTTTTTATGGTTTGTGATGGACTTGTGTGTACACTTATGTGATTAACTGCTATGTGATTTTGATATGAAATTGTGGTTTGACAAGGTAGTGGCCTTGTGGTTTGACAAGGTAGTAGCCTTGTGGTTTGACAAGGTAGTAGCCTTGTGTTTTGACAAGGTAGTAGCCTTGTGGTTTGACAAGGTAGTGGCCTTGTGATAGGTACATAGTGTGATCATCTATGGTACCATGTTGTTTGGCAAGGTAGGAGCCTTGGTTTTGGTTTGAAATGTTTGATCTTGAATTGTTAGTTGTTAATACATAATTGTAGCGCATTGTCCATATGTTTATTGGTTATGGTATTCAAAGCTTATGACTTGTTTTGTGTTGGAGTCTAAACCTATGACTCTCACCAACTTTATGTTGACGTGTTTTAGTGTCTCTTTCAGGTGATAACGTGGTTAAGCGTGAGAACATATGTGGCTAGGATTGGAGTCAAGTAGGAATGCATTTAGAAGGAGATCCCCGTTCCTTCTTAGTTTATTTTGCTGTTTGTTTCTTTGAGTGATGCTATGAACCTATATGTTGTATTGTTTGTATTATTTGTTTGTCTTGGGTAAGGGGTAGGACTGTTACCTACTTACCTAGACACCTGCATTGTTTGAGATATTGTCATGACATTGTGTCACCTTGTTATGGCATTTCTTATATCATTTAGTTATCTCTATAGACACGCTATTGTTGTGATGATATCCATACGTCGCGCCCCATATTCTGCCATGGTGGGGTGTGACAGAATGGTATCAGAGACCAATGGTTATAGAGAATTAGGTTGCCTAGTCGCGTAGCCTAGTCTATAGCTTAAGGGTCCCTGCATATAGGCGTCATAGGAGTATGTGTGCATTTTATTATAATTGATGTGTTTGAATGTTATTTATTGTGATGTTTTGACTAGTATGAATTGAACCATAGTAAGTTCATACTTAGCCACATGTTATTTTCTTTTTGGGGTTGTGACTAGTGCGGGTTGAACCATAATCGTCCACACTAGTCATTGTCGTATTTTGCTTAAATTGTACATTATAGTACATAATTTGGTACATGGTAGTTCTATCTTTTGTTGGGTTATTTTATGTACCTAAGGTATAGTATTTTTTTCTTTTGATGTTTAAGTCATGTTCCCTAAGAATCGTGTGGTGGTTCGAGTTACTAGGAGTACATGGGTAGGAAGGATATTTAAGCCGTTTCCACTCTTATGGGCGACATGACTTATGACTGATTATGTTTTCGTTTTGGATTTAGTCTAGGCTGTTTTAGCTAGACTATGGATTTCTGTATTCCAAGAGTTTTATTATGTTATTTTTATAGATGTAGTTTTGGACCTTATTGGTTATGTGGTTATGTGCTTAGGTGAGTTAGTAGATTTATGTGTTATTTGTTGTATTGATTCTTATAAGTGTCATCATAGGAGGGAGTGCATTGGGGAAAGGGTAATTGTATAAGTATGGTGGCCAACATAGTTATACAAGTACCACAAGTTCAATGGGTTCTCAAGTATGATTGCATGAAAGAGGGTTAGTACATGCTTGTATATGATGAGATGTAGAATTTGGGTATACGTATTATATATGAGTTTATGTAATGGCTACCTACGATATGGCTATTGTTCTTTTTGTGTTATATGTTTTGGGTTATAGTTGTGTTGTGTGATTTTGGGGTCATACGATATGGTTTAGTTTTGGAGGTGGGCTTTATGCCTTGTGGTGGCACGGTGAGATGGTGATTACCTGTGTGGAAAACGAGTGTATGACGTGATTGGTTGATCTGACATGTATGGTAACGAGTATGTTTTGGGTAATTTAATAGGTATATATATGCGGATGTATATATACTACTAGGTGTTAAGTTATGGTATATGGTCGTTCACTAGTTATAATAACTTGAACGTACCTTGTGTTTGTTCGTGTTTTATGGTGCTGGAGTTTGGTGGAGTTTCAACGACGTTTTGAATCTTTTGAACTGTGTATTGTAGCGTATTCTTTGAGTTTCGTATTTCACGTGTACGTTTTAAAACGGTGTTCTTGGTTTTAAGTCTATTGAAATAACCTGGGATTTCTTTTGAGATAATGAAATCTTTTGTGTTGAGCCTTACATTTCTTTTGGTTGGTATATGGAAAAAGGGGACTTGGAAATCTAGTATAGGGTTAGATAATTGGTTGTATTCGGTAAAATAAGGGTAAGGTGTTGGAGTCGTGTTTGAAACAGGATGTAACATAAGATTTCTTTTAATCAACACTTATTTATTTCAAATTCTAAAAGACATTCTTTAAAAATAAAGCGAAGTAAAATTTCTTTCTACTTACATAGTTTATATAATTGGGTATAACTGATTCACGTCATATATAATTATTAAAACAAGGTTAAATGGAGTTTATGAATATTTCACATACAATTATATCTTTCATTTAAATAGATTGCATTAATCACTAAGTTTATTCTTTAGTTTTTAAAACAACTAGTATAAAATTGTTTTGGTCGTAACTTGTTCGTTTTTAAAGCTTTTTGGGTGATTCAAAAGCCTAAAATTATGTACTCGGAACGTACTTTTCAAATATCCAGAATGTATAGTCATGGGAGGTCAGTGGACTGGTCGGAATTGTTGTACAAGTGTCGGGTTCAAGGTTGAGTTTGAATAGTAGTTTTATTTTTATGATTTGGGATGCACGGGATACCTAGTCTTTGAGTTGAGTTTTGAGATTGTCTAGAAGGTTGTTTGTAGATGGTTTGAGTCACATAGATGTGGGGAGGAGAAAAAAAAAATAAATAAAAATATATTCTTTTGGAAAAGTCGATCTTTTCCACGGTTTAAATAATATGTCGCAGGGCGTAATATGTTTTGGTTGCCAATGGGTGTGTCTTGGATTATTTTTCGTTGTTATGGGTTATGTTGAGTTGATACACATTTTGGGTTTGAGTTTTCTTTGGAGTCTTGTGGTTTTGATTTGTTTTAATTGGTGCACGTGAAATGTCGTTAAGTTATCTGTGGGTTTGATTCGTTGATCGTATCTGGTGGATTCAGGATGTACTTTTGGTTACGTATTGTTCGGGAGCGTTGAGGTAGTCGTATGAAAGACTTGGTCATGCCTACACGAATTAGTAGGTGACCATGAGAGAACGGTCGGAATGCCCTTAGTGGGGAGGAAAGAAGTTCGTAGACGAACTAATGTGGTCATGAGGTCTCTTAGGAGTGGCAAGGGAGATGAATAGAGGTTTGCATAATGTATGGTTATTGGCACAAGTAACGCGCCATAGAGAGTGTTGGAAGGGGATAGTGTTCGTAAGGCATGTATGCTTTCTGAAAATTTCCTGAAACTTAGTAGGTTTGCCTATTACTTTGAGGTAGAACCATAAATAGATCAAGTAGGAGAAGTGAGAGGAGTTGTAGTTAGTGCCCTTCTAAGGCAAATCATTGATGGAGTGATTTAAAAACAAGAGCTGTTAGAGATTGCAAGGAATGCCGGATAAAAGTTGAGTTGCTTAGTAGTAGATTGGATGTGGAAAGAGGTTGAGTGGTCTGATGAGAGGAAGTACCGGTCTTTTAAGATGTGTGTAGAATTTTGCAAGTAGAACGAGGTAGGAATTTATTCGTATTGCCGCTAAGATAGGGTGTGAGGAGGACATAGTTGAAATTGCTAAGGATGTTGTATGAACGCTTTGGGTGTACGGTTATGCATTTGGCTTCGCCAAAGCACTAGCCGTTCTCATGGAGTCAATGAACCGAGTGTGCATGAACGTATGTAAACGAGTTGTCATCGGGAGTATCGACGACATCTTGATCTACTCAAATCTAAGAAGGGGAGTGAGGCGAATTATGTTTCGGTTTTGGAGTGGATTTAAACGTGAGATTTTCAAGTGTGAGTTTTAGGATTAAGTTGGCCAGGACTAGTAGTCAGAGATGATGGCATATCGTGGAACCAGCAAGGGGCGAAGTGAAGAAGGACAAGGAAGCATTTTGGAGGCTGAAGAGGTGGCTTCAATGATGAGCAGATCTTGGGATTATCGGAAGGACTGGATGAATTCGCGAAGCATGACGACACGTGGAGAAAGGATTTGGATGTGTACGAGAACGACAAAGAAAGGCGATTGCTTATACGTTGCAAGAACTGAAGATTTGGAAGAACTAGATGGACTTAGTTAGTGGGGCTGGATTGTTATATCTGCCTAGAATGCTAGAGGCATTTGGTGTACGAGACGTGGAGATTGATCTATACGGATCATGAACGTCTCCAACACATATTCAATCATCTTGATTGAACTTTTGGCAAAGGTGATGGGTGGAGTTAAGTGATGAAAGAAAATTGCAAGGCCAAGTACCATCTGGGAAAGGCAAGTATGGTTGATGAGACATGGAATAAGAAGAATAAAGTGAAGCAGAGACGAACTGGAACAATATGGATGACGTATTAGGGTGATTTGGATGAAGGGTGTAGGTTGCACGAGTTGAGTTGTCTAAAGCGGAGAATGCGCCAACCTGTAAGTTGCGTGGCTTGGATAATCATATGTAGAAAAAGAGGAAACCACTAGAGTTAGTGACAAAGTTATGTAGGGAGTTTCACCCATAGTAACGGGTGGTATGTTTTGGTAAAATGGAAGAATTGATGTAGAGTTTTGTAGGTCCATTTATGATCTTTAGAAAGATCGGACCATTAGCTTATGAGCATATAATTTCCTGGGGGAAATGAGTTGTATACATGATACATTTCATGTATTGAGATTGGTAAAGGTTATTTGAGAATGCATTTTGCATGTACGGTTATTCGGGACTTGTGTTAATGAGAGTTTTTGTTTTATCAAAGAGTCATCTAGAAGATTTATTGACTGTGAGGTCAAGAGTTTGGCAATGAGTTTAATTGTTTTTGGTTTGTATATGTGGTATTTTGAAACTTGAACTAAAGTTCACGTGGAAATGAGAGGAGTTCTTTTAGAACAAGTATCCTCGTGTGATTTGTTGTCTGTGTGTTTGATCCTAAGGAGTAAATCTCAGGACGAGATTTCTATTAGGAGGGAGTGATGTGACAACCGTGGTTTTGAGGTTCGTCACTTGGTCTTACTTTTAGGTTATTTTATGTGTGCTTACTTGATTTGTGTGTTTACGTGCTTATTTTGTGTGAACGAGCTTGGTGTGGATATCGTATATGGGTATAAAGTACTCATAAGTAAATCGAGGAACGGTTATTTCATGTTCATGAGCTCACAATTTAGTGACTATGAAATGAGATGGTGTTATTTGGTGGTTTTACGTATACGTATATGTATTGTGGAAAATCGTATTTTTACGATTTAGGGTTTTGCATTTTTTTTTTTTTGGTAACCGTGATTTCCGACTCATTGGCCGACTAATCCACGGGGTTTGAGTCCACCGCCACACAGACTCAAACCAGGTAAAGCCCTCCCTTTTCAGGAGGTTGGCGTGGCCACTTCAAGGTTGTTTGCACCTAGTGGGAATTGAACTTGAGACCTCACACACTTTGGAGTGATAGCTACAAATTTTTTTGCCACTAGGCCACCCTTCTCGGAAGGGGTATTTAGTCATATGGATATTTTTTGGGATGGTTTTAAGTCATTTAGGACTTAGTTATAAAGTTTATTTCAGAATTTGAGATTTTTTTTAAAAGTGTATATTTTACGTCTTTTACGGTAAAACGCGTAAATTTGACTAGTTTTACGGTTTTGAGGTTTTGGAGGCTTTAGGAGCTGAAATAAATTAAGGAAAATCAAGGTAA
Source organism: Glebionis coronaria (assembly GCA_025667525.1). Lineage (NCBI taxonomy): Eukaryota > Viridiplantae > Streptophyta > Magnoliopsida > Asterales > Asteraceae > Glebionis > Glebionis coronaria. The sequence goes on from CM046882.1 coordinate 520,171,790, forward strand.
TATTATTAATACATATATTAATAATAAATAGAAAAAAAAAACGAATTTAGTGGGGTTTAGGTCGGTTTGTAAAAAAAGAAAAAAGGAAAAGAGGAAAAAAAATAAGGAAACAAGTGTTATACTTGGACAAGGATTGTTTTGCTATAAAAGGAACCCCCACACTTATACCAAACGAATTTTATTCATTCCCTGGAGTTTATAGTCGAATTATAGAAGAGAAAAGTTAGGGTTCTTCATAAAATTGGGGTTTTCTCATCTTCCATTAATTTAAAGGTAAATCTTCAAATCCCTTTTCAATTAAATTGTTTTTATGTTTAATTAATCATTCTTATGATGGATTAGGGTTAGGATTTATATAAAAACAGTAGATTAATGATGTATTAATCATAATATGATGATCATATAATTTAGGGCTTGTAATTAGTGGGGTTAGGGTTAATTAATTAGGTTAATTAGGTTAAATTCGTTTTTAAAAACTGGGCAGAATTTTGGTGTCATTGTTTTGATCATATCTAGAGTTCTAGGAATATTCAAGATGCGATCAAGCTAGCCCTGGATAGATAATTGAGTTGGCTTTCTAAATCAAGAAACGAGAACTAAATTGGAGGTCGGGAAGTGGGTCAAAAACAGGTTACAACAGTCGGAGGTCAAAACAGTTTTGAATTCAGTCTGTTTTCTTTTTAAGTTTTGGGTTGTTTGGGGTACTTAGGGTTGCATTGGGATCTTCTCACGAACGTGAGAGATGGTTTATATATTATAGTAAATATCTGAACTTGGGCTAAGGTTGTGGTTTAGGGTAAGACCCCTTAATGGTAACAAACGTTTAGTACGTTTAAAATCAGGAAATCTGGAATGACAAAAGTAGATTTATGTATATCGGGGCCTTAACAGTAGCTTTAAGGTTAGGGCAAGTGAGAGGTGTTAGCCAACATATGTAAGGGTATGAATATTCCTTTTACAGAAACCATGGGTATGTTTAGGTGGGCGTTTGGCTTATAGTTTGGAGACCTAAAACTGGGACTGTTTTTGGTAAAATGTTAACGGGATGTGTTATGGAGTAAAACGAGTTAAGGGCTTTATAGAGGGGTGTAATGGGATGCTTAGAGCATTTAAATGAGGTATATATATGGTAGTAGGTTAGATGTCCATCATAGGTTGATGAGCCATCTTAGTGATTGGGTCAGGTATTGATTGTGTGTTTTTGGTTTGTTAGCTTGTTGCTAGTGCGAGGACTCGTGAAGAAGCAATCAGGTGAGTTTCATAGTCCCATGTTTACTATTGATTTTGACTTCCAGATGGGATGGAAGAGACACTGTGTTGAGTTATTTATAAATTGATGCTGTGAATGTTTTTATGGTTTGTGATGGACTTGTGTGTACACTTATGTGATTAACTGCTATGTGATTTTGATATGAAATTGTGGTTTGACAAGGTAGTGGCCTTGTGGTTTGACAAGGTAGTAGCCTTGTGGTTTGACAAGGTAGTAGCCTTGTGTTTTGACAAGGTAGTAGCCTTGTGATTTGACAAGGTAGTGGCCTTGTGATAGGTACATAGTGTGATCATCTATGGTACCATGTTGTTTGGCAAGGTAGGAGCCTTGGTTTTGGTTTGAAATGTTTGATCTTGAATTGTTAGTTGTTAATACATAATTGTAGCGCATTGTCCATATGTTTATTGGTTATGGTATTCAAAGCTTATGACTTGTTTTGTGTTGGAGTCTAAACCTATGACTCTCACCAACTTTATGTTGACGTGTTTTAGTGTCTCTTTCAGGTGATAACGTGGTTAAGCGTGAGAACATATGTGGCTAGGATTGGAGTCAAGTAGGAATGCATTTAGAAGGAGATCCCTGTTCCTTCTTAGTTTATTTTGCTGTTTGTTTCTTTGAGTGATGCTATGAACCTATATGTTGTATTGTTTGTATTATTTGTTTGTCTTGGGTAAGGGGTAGGACTGTTACCTACTTACCTAGACACCTGCATTGTTTGAGATATTTTCATGACATTGTGTCACCTTTTTATGGCATTTCTTATATCATTTAGTTATCTCTATAGACACGCTATTGTTGTGATGATATCCATACGTCGCGCCCCATATTCCGCCATGGTGGGGTGTGACACTATTACTTTGAATAATTGTCATTTTGCACCTACTATAACTAGAGGTGTTGTTTTATTTTCTAGATTGATTGAAGACGATTTTAATAATGTTATTTTGAATAATGTAATTCCTGTTTACAAAGACGACATACTTTATTTTAATGCAATACCACCTGATGGAATTTATGAAACTTATATGCAATGTATGAGTCTTAATAGTTCTATATACATTGTTAGCAGGAAAAGAGCCAAACATGCGAGGGTGGACTCGACCTATCTATGGCACTATCGCCTTGGTCATGCAAACAAAAATGCATTGAGAAGCTTCAACGTGATGGAATTATGAATCCCACTGACATTGATTCTTTCAATGACAAAATTCGGACCTGACGGACCAGGGTGGACCCTTGGGTAAAGGGGCTGACGGGTTCTGTGGGTGTCTGGTACTTTGCCTATAAATACCAAGCTAAGTCCAAACTTTACTATCACCCATCTTCTAACCTTTCTCTCTAATTCTCTGCATATATCTAACTCTTTGACCCCATTCTTATCTTACTTATTGTCTCTTATGATTTAGATCTTTGTGAATTTGAAGATCGATTACGAGAATTCTATCTTCTAAGCTTTGAACCTTCAAAGCCTCACATTGTGTGAATGTGTTAAGTGTTACATACACAATCATCAATTATGTACCCATTATTCTACCTACTTGTGTAATAGTGTGGTTGGTGTTGTAAACTACAAGTATATAGTGTAAAGGGTGTTGTTGTACCCTTGTAAAGAACACAGCATCTTAGCTTAGGTGCCAGTAAAGATTGTAAGCTTAAGTGTGAAGGTTTCTCCACCGATTTAAAGGAGATTCGTTTACTAGTGAAGTAGAACTATCGAGTGGATACTCGAGGAGTGAAAGTAGGGGCAAGATAAGTGAGATATTGCTAGACCGAACCATTATAAATCATTGTGCATTGTGGTTTGTTTTATTATTTCTTCATATCTATTACTTTGTCAATAACGCTTGATCTATATCCATAATAATCACAAAAAAGTTTCAAAGAAAATTAAAACTAATTAGTAAAAACTATTCAACCCCCCTTCTAGTTTTCTACAGCGTACAACATAGTTGATAATGAATGACAACATCTAACTAACACAAGATTGAATATCTAATAAGTGCCCTCTATAGAATAGTTGTTGAGTGATTTATATATAACCATTTACATAATGACAAGTCAGTCGGTCTGAATCATGATTCTAAAAGGTACGTTATGACGGCGCTAAGTCGCGAAAAGTGATGTCTACATCAAGAAATAGACTAAAGCGTCGACTCTAGGTGTGATGTGGGTTGAGGCGTGAAAAGACAGGCAAAAGTGTAAGACGCGGCGAGTTTTTTTGAAGTGTTTAAGGGATTTCTAATATTTGAGATTTGGACTTGAATTTACTAATATTTTGTATTGACTTGATTTTAATATAATATTTATCCCTCATATATGCAAACTAGCTTCAAGGCTCGCCCGTTGGGCGGCGAGCTTCAATATTTTGTTTTAAGTAACAATTGGAGAATAAACAGTTTATAAAGATAATATTGTCAAATTTGTTGATGTAACAGAAATGAAAAATACATGTATTAATAGGAAAACCATGTACAAATTCCTGCGTTCAGTATAATGAAATAAAATATGGCAACATTATGAATTTGATGTCGTACAACAATTCGTAAAAAAAGTTCATGTAACAAATGAATTCTACATTAGTTAAGATGTCAGGAACTTCATCAAATTGTCCAGTTAGTTTCCACCTGTACCATTGACGAGTGAGACTCGTTGTTTTAAATGAGGCTTTCATAACGTCGATAATCCTACTAAATAGCTGACACTACATTCTGACGACCTGCATTTCATATTTGCTGGAAGTTCACTCTTCTCAACCTTCATTACTTCCCTGTCAATCAAATACACTATTACAAAAAGTATTTATGATATATAACACGGTGGAATGCTTATTTTTAATAAGCTACAATGCCTTATGCATGTGCATACTATAAACCCTTCATGATCCACCCCTGTAAGTGACACCCTAAGAGAAATCAGGTTCGTCTGGTTTAAATAGTTTCGACATCTTTAAACTTGATATAGAACCCACAACACCTTGCTTGTGGCTAACCCCTCGTCTTGTGTTTGTAGCAAATCTTGAAGCTAATATGGTAGCTCCCAAATGCTATGAGTTTTGGTCGCCATCCTCGTCACCGTTATAATAGTGGTACAAGCCTTCTTACCTAGCGAGTTCTTCTACCATTTTCTGCCTTTTATGTCGTCTCCAAGCGGCTTGTATAAAACATGCTCCCCATGTCCTCCATTGGGAATGAGTAATACCTGTAATTTTGAACAACTTATATACAACGTAGTTATTTTTTTTATTGCTTATTCTTGATTGTTCAAATGAGTTAAAACTACTTGGGTTAAAAAAAGATTGCAATATCTATGAGTAAACTTCATAAAAAGGCTTTTGCACCAATCCATTTCGACCCACACCCCAGTATTGTCGTTTTGACCCGACCCTATTACACAAGTAAGTACCTGAACGCGTGTTGGATCTTCTTGCTATGAAGTTGTTTGAACTGTTTAGCCACGAATCTTAAATCTTCTGCTCGAAGTGCAAATGCTTCCACTTCATTTAGTGCTTTGACTGTTCGAGTTGATGATGGAAGATTAACATTCGAGTCAGATGTCAAAACTCAAGTCAACGACTCTTCACCACAAAAGTCACCTGCTTTAAGAGTGATTGAGTTAAAGAATCGAAGCGTCCTCCATTGTTTGTAGAGCTCTCGAGTTGACCTCTAATTACGAAAGTTATCTCGTTGACTGGATCCCCTTGACGCACCAAATATTGACCTTTCACGCTTAATGATTCAACAAGGTGCTCACATATCACATCCAGAAGTTGATCATCATCCATTTGTGAAAAAAATGAAACCTATAGATTATGACACTCAAAGTCTCATACAGCTATGGGAGGCTAAACAAAGAATACAAATTTAAAGAACTTACACGTTTTACAAGGGCTAAGCAAAGATGCCTTTGAAATTGATGTCGTAGGTCGAAAGATAAAGCACGAAGGATATTTTCTTCATCTACTCCTCTTGTTGCAAGCCATTTGTATTGACCAAACCTACGATTTTACTCTTGTAAATCAGCAGGCAATTGTCTATGCCTCATCCATTCCTCAGTGTCTCTCCTCTTGACCCTCCACTCTTCAAGTCTTGTTGTAGTATATTGAAGGTACGGCTGTACATCAACATATTCGATATCATGACAAACCATAATTAAACATTTTCTTTGTTCTACTGTAAAGACATAAAGCAATCAAAGTCCATATCACTTGCCACCATATGTAGCATAACAAGGGTTGGATAATTAGTCACTTTACGTACATTTTGTTATTAAAAAAAACTACTACTCAACATATAGCTACAATTAACTTAGTTTTTGCATAAAGCAATTTTTGAAATTATGTAGATTTAAAGTACTATGTGGACAAATTTGGAACCATAATAGATATAAAAGATAAGACAAATTGACCCATCATACTTAAATGGGTCAAAATCGTAACCTCTACTTGCTAAAATCCACATACCTGCATATTACCAATGGCAAACAGAATGCGACAATCTAACATTTTCAGGTAGTAAATTATTTTCTCTATAATATTTTGAAACTTATTTTTGTGTTGGTTGATAAACTCACAATTTACGTATTTAAATTTGGGCTTACGTGCATAATTTAACGTCCTTTATGACTAAACCAGAAACCTTAGGATTACGTATTTACATTTTTGAACTCCATTTTTTATGAGACAAATTTTATTAGATTCGTTTTGTGTCGTTGGTTCATAATTTATAAAAACATTTTTCGTAAAACGACCCGAGAGCACGCAAATAGAGGAAACTAGAATAGAGGAATACCCGTAAATTAGTGGGTTGAGACAAGTATACACTTTTCCCACCCCACTCTATGGGACGGCCAAACCGTGGACACCGCACCATGATGTGGCAAATTTGTAGCTTACAAGTTAACACATGTTAACTTAACTTAGCTAAGTTAGCTAACAAAACCACAAAACCATTTCATCTAAACCATTTACACATACAACTCATGCAATACCAATCAAAAATACTCTCACCCTCTTCTTCTTTGCCGTCCAAAAACCACCATCAAACACCCCCCCATTTGATCAATTTTAGCCATAAACTTTGTGTTATCTACACATATGATGAAGAACCTTTGAAGCCTTGTTGATTGGTGATCATTATAACATCAAAGGAGGTGATTTTATTGTGTCCTAGGGCTGATTTCTCAACAAGTATTCTTGGTGGAAGGTGATCTTGAAGATAAATTTGGTGTACCTCAAGGTGTTGTCCTCAAAAGACAAGTTATAGTCTTGGTTGGTAAACCAGATCATTCTTCCTATTTTCATTGTTATTTTGTAAATGTAATATGTATTTTCTTTCCTATTGTATATGTATATGATGATATATGATGATAAAAATATTGTGTGGGGATCAAGTGTTGATAAACATGGTTAAAAAAATGGAAAACTATATGTAAAAAGGTTAAAATCTTGCTTAATAAGTTGGCTGTATAAAAACAGTAAACAACCAAATGATAAACTGATAAAATGGCATAGTGGAATCAATATACAGTAAATATCAAGTCTTGTACACATGTGAGAGTTGGCCATGCAATGGAATCATTATAATGAGTGAGATATGATCAAAACAAAATTAATGTATCAATCTGAATAGTCTGTTTTGTGAGGACTGTTAGGGATACTTAGACTTGGATTGAGCAGTATCTAAAACTAAGTTATTTGTAGCACATAATATGAAGTTTATGTCATCCAAAAATGAGCTTTTATATCCTTGTAGAACTCAAGATATGATAAAAATGGTGAAAGTGAAACTAAAAATCAGATTTTGTGAAATTAAAGTTTAATAGTATTATAATAGCACTCAAATAATATAGTATAAAATGTAAATTAAAACCCACTAACTTATATATTACATTTATATAAGTATGTACAATCATAAATAAATGGGACATTTTATAAAAATGGTAATTTGATAAGTTTTATAAGTTATAAAACTATACACATGATTTTTACGTCTTTTCTGCTAAAACCGTAAAATTAACGTTTTTGTCAATTAAAACTTAGACGGTCGGACCCGTCTAATGTAAACTTCTTATAACTCATATACTGATATATAAGTACATATTACAAGTAAAAACTGATAAAACCCGGGCGTTATAACGTACGGACATTAACGGGCCAAGTTAACCTTATTGGACTATTAATCCAACAAATTTGGCTAAACACTTATAAACTTACTTATTGGGCTTAACCCACTTGGGCCTAACTTGTAAGTATAATACTGATATTAAAAGTGTAAAATAGACTAATATAAGGTAATGGACTTATAATGGGCTTATTGGGCCTAAACATGTAAACAAAATGAACTAGCAAAACTAGTATAAAAAGTTACCAACACATAACACTAAAATGAGTAAATAAGAATGTACAATCCCACTTGATCATCATCATATTTATAAAGTCATCATATATGTATACATAATTGTTATTTTTATAAAGCCATTGGACAAAAGTCTAAGACCGAGTATTATTTATATAGGTTTTCGTGACCGAAGCACGCCCGTAGCCGATAATCCGCCTTTCATTATCAACGTGAGTTCATAGCCTCGCACTCTTTTAAATATTTTATAAAATGATTTGTAAACCCGCGAGGGAGATAACATGCTAGTTTTTGATAAAAATAGAACACAAGTAGTCCCGATGGTATGCTTAATGATATGGACCCGAATGAGGCTATGACCCAATAAATGAGATAAAAAGGATTATTAGTAGTTAGGTTATGTCACCTAAAGTCCCATTAGCATGAATTGTGAACTACTGGGATTTGGTAGACGCTTATGCATATGATAGTATTATTTGGGGACGATCACCCCAGTTCGCGCCTTGACGGTTGATCCCCGTCGTACCACATTGATTGGTAAGCAAATTTATGTATGAGAAGATTTACATAGCGTGATTTTTTTGACGACACGTTAACTTAGATGGGTAAATTGTTTGTCGGGTTCGTGGCCCGTTGTTTGTGATAGTAAGGTAACAATGTCATGCGGCTAATAATAATCCGAATGAATCTAATGTGATCTAATAACGATATGAATAACGATAATAATATTACCTATAATGGTAATATTAAGGCTACGGTCTCATGGACGGTTTAAGATGTATGCTTTGATTTATATATTGCATGACTAGCAATACGAGGACTTACTTCTGATATTATACTTGTGTTCTGATTTCAACGATTGTTTTATATAACGGTTTTATTAAACTCTATGAATTCACTCGGCATTTGCTGATATGATTTTTGCATGTTTTTATCTCAGGTGCTTGAAGGTAATTCGGATGGAGATCGACTCTGATGGCCCACATAATAATAAAACTGTTCATTCGATCTATGTTTTGTAAACTTAATGACCTGTATAATTTGGGACCTGTTGTACACTTGAAACTTTTATTTCGAATGAATGTATGTTAAACCTTGTACAACCATTTTTATGTGTTGTCTATGATTGGAGTTATTGTGTTATCCCGTAACACTCTAAAGACTCTTCCGCTGTACCGATATGAAATTTGAGAGTGTTACAGTTTGGTACCTGAGCTCCCGTTATAGAGAACGAAAGATTTTAAAAACCAAGGTTTTGAACAAAACTTTTCAAATCTTTTAACCATAAACATTTGAGAAAATATTTGAAAAACCTTTTGACTATAATGGTGCCAAAGATCTCCGACGTTACCAACAAGCCTTATTGAGAAGATATATATTTTGATATATATAATTTAATTTATATATATGTATATATCGTGGTTTCAGTACGTAACGGTTTAATAATTATTTTATGCTAATACGAGATATATATAAATGCAGATTGTCATGGTTGACCCTAATATTCATGTGGAGAACCATGCTATTCCCGAACCTAATGTAGATGATAACCCTTATTTAGACTTAGTGGATTATGATGTAAATAACGATATGGATGATGATGAGGAGGAACCATTTGAGGATCCCGAGCCCGAGATAGGACTAGGAGATTAGATTGCCCCTCAAGTTGATGTTGTAGAGAATGAGAATAATAATGTTGGTATTGAGAATGATGATGAGATTGGGATATATAATGTAGATAATGAGGATGACGACGAGGATGTCGAGGAGGAGATAGGTATAGATGATGAGGTTGATGATGATGATGAGGCTGAGCTTATTTACCCTTATGATGTACCGGAGGGTGAGCCCTTACCCCCCCCCCCCCCTCCAGTTTATTGGTCTGATTCTGAGATTGAGCTACTTAATGACGAATTGTCTGAATCTTCTGAATCTGATTCTGAATTAGAGGAGGATGAGGATGATGATGCACCTGATGGTACTGATGGTATTTATACTCTTAGACATGTGATAGGAGAGTCGTCTAGGGTTCGAGAGGCTACTCATATTGATGGTCTTGCACCTTGGGCCTTGAGACGTGATTTAGATGCTTCCCGTGCTCAGAGTAGTATGATAGAGGTTGGATTAGGTGTTGTTCAGACTCATGTTGCTTATTTGGAGTCGAAGACTAAGGTTGGTGAGAAAGAGTGAGAATTGCTTTGGATTTGACTGATGTAGAGCGTGGTTTGAATGAGGCTTTTAGGAGGTTATATGTGTTAGAAAGTGGTGAGTTTGCTGAAATGAAGAAAAAGGTGAATACTATGGAGATTCAGTTGAGTGTAGCTCGTGCGATGTGTGAGAAAGCTGAGAAAGAGTTGAATATATTTGCGGGTTGGAACAGTAGATTTTATGCTGAGATGGTTGAAAGAGGAGTGATTCGTAAGCGCCCATCTGAAGATGTGTCTTGTGATCGTCCGACGAAGATACAGAAGACGATGGATGATGGACCATCTGGCGGTTCTCAGTAGACCAGTCTATATTTAGTAGTGACCTTTGTATCTTTTGTACCTTTTGTAACCTTGACTGAACCGACTAATTAGTTAGTAGACCTGACACGAATTTTGGGCTTGTATAGTGCTAGAAACTTTGATATGGGATGTAAATTAAGACAATGCTTTTGTTTCAAATCCAATTAAATATGTATCTTGTCTTGAATTCCAAATTGTGCCTTATTTGTATCTTGATTATGAATTCAATCCATCTTATATGAATCCCTTGTTGGGTGAATGCTTAATACTTTGAAATTGTGAAATTATAGAACTATGCCGCCCAAGAAAGCTGTGACTGAGGATGATGTACGTGGGATTATTGTGGAGCAAGTTACCGCATCTATGACTGAATTTATGGCAAATGCTAGAAATGGAGCTGGCAGTAGTGGAGTTGGCAGTAGTAGAGTTGGCAGTAGTGGAGCTGGCGGTAGTGGAGCTGGCGGTAGTGGAATTGGTGGTACTAATGTGAATGTGAATGCTAATGCTGGAGGAAATGTAAGAGGACTTGGAACTAATGCACCTGAAGTCGGTGGCTGTACTTATGTGACGTTCATGAAGTGTGAACCTCTATCTTTTAATGGAACTGAAGGTGTTGTAGGATTAAGCCAGTGGATTGAGAAGATTGAGTCGGTGTTTCAGATTAGTAAGTGTAAGGAGGAAGATAAGGTGACTTTTGCTATGGCTACTCTTAAAGGTCGTGCGTTGACTTGGTGGAACGGGAGAATTGCTTTCATGGGTATTGATGCTGCTAATGCTACTCCTTGGGTTGAAATTAAGAAGTGGATGACTTTGAGATTTTGTCCCCGTAGTGTGATCATTAGGTTAGAACAAGAGTTGATTCATCTGAGAATGAAAGGTGTGGACATTGATAGCTACACAAACCGATTCCATGAGTTGGCCTTGTTGTGTCCTCGATTGGTGGAACCCAAAGAGATCCAAATTGAGCAATATATTAAAGGGTTGACCAAGAACATCCGGGGGGACGTGACATCATCGAAACCACTGACCATTGATGATGTTGTTCGAATGGCTTACCAACTCATTGGGCGGATAATTCAGGATAGGGAAGATGAAGCACGTACTGGTGAGAATAGAAAGGGTGATGCGATCGTGTAGATAGAGGTGATAATAGGAAGAATTTCAATTGCCGTCAGAACCAGAGAAAGGGGAATGCAAATGCTCTTACCAACAACACACCGCGCAATGATGAAAAATGTCCTAAGTGTGGCAACAAGAGGCATGCTGGCGACTGCTGGAAGTGCCGAAATTACGAAAAGCTTGGACAAAAAGTTGAAAGGTGTAAGAAGGGAATCATTTGCTTCAACTGTAACGAAGAGGGTCATAAGAAATAAGATTGCCCTAAGTTGAAAGCGATTGTACCTGGAAGAAACCCCCAGGGTGGTGCTTATCAACTTGGAACAGTCGAGGTGAAGAAAGAGGATCTGAATGTCTGGTACGTTTTTACTCAACAATCATTATGATGTTGCTTTATTTGACTCAGGTGCTGATAGGAGCTTTGTATCCACTAAATTTAGTACCCTTATTGACATTGAACCTGTTGAGATAAATACCAGTTACAAGGTGGAATTGGCTGATGGTAAATTAGTGAAAACTAATAAGCTATTAGAAGGATGCTCTCTAAATCTCTTAAACTATTCAGTTCTGATTGATTTGATGTTGATAGAATTAGGTAGTTTAAATATAATTATTGGTATGGATTGGTTGTCGTTGAATAATGCTACAATTTTATGTGGAGAAAAGAAGGTTAAGATTCCTCTTAGGAATAGGACGTTAGTAATTGATGGTAATCGAGGTGAATCCCGTTTGAAAATCGTTGCATGTATTAAAGTCCAAAAGTACATCAGGAACGGTTGCGAGTTATTCTTAGCTAAAGTGACCGGGAATGAGTCTAAGGAGAAACGATTGGAAGATGTACCTATTATCTGTGAATTTCCTGAGGTATTTCCTAAAGATTTACCTGGACTTCCACCAATAAGGCAAGTTGAGTTTCGAATCGATTTAATTCCTGGTGCTGCACCGGTGGCACGTGCGCCTTACCGATTAGCACCTTCTGAATTAAAGGAGTTATCTAAACAACTTAAGGAGTTGTCTGATAAAGGTTTTATTCGACCGAGCTCGTCGCCTTGGGGAGCTCCAGTCTTGTTCGTTAAGAAGAAGGATGGATCTTTCCGAATCTGCTTTGATTATAGGGAACTGAATAAGTTGACGATCAAAAATCGATATCCTTTACCAAGGATTGATGATTTGTTTGATCAACTACAAGGATCTAGCGTGTATTCTAAGATAGATTTACGGTCTGGATATCACCAACTTCACGTCCGTGAAGAAGATATTCCTATAACTGCATTTAGAACTCGTTATGGACACTATGAATTTCAAGTAATGCCATTTGAGTTAACTAACGCACCTGCGGTTTTCATGGATTTAATGAATCGAGTGTGCAAACCCTACTTGGACAAATTTGTGATTGTGTTTATTGACGATATTCTAATCTATTCTAAGAATAAAGATGAACATGGAGAACATTTAAGGATTATCTTAAGTTTGTTAAAGGATGAAAGGTTGTATGCTAAGTTTTCGAAATGTGATTTTTGGTTAGATTCCGTGCAATTTTTGGTCATGTAATTAACAAGGATGGAATTCATGTTGATCCTACAAAGGTTGAAGCCATTAAGAACTGGTCTGCACCGACAACGCCAACGGAAGTGCGACAGTTCTTAGGATTGGCTGGCAATTATAGGCGATTCATTTCTTTAATAGCTAAACCCTTGACTAAGCTTACCCAGAAGAATAAACCTTTCGTTTGGGGAAGTGATGAAGATGGAGCATTTCAGATATTGAAGCAAAAATTATGTAGTGCGCCAATTCTATAATTACCCGACGAAAGCCAAGATTTTGTAGTATATTGTGATGCATCTCTTAGAGGTTATGAAGCTGTTTTGATGCAGCGAGAAAAAGTAATAGCTTATGCTTCTAGGGAATTAAGGAAGAATGAGGAGAATTACACTACTCATGATCTTGAGTTAGGAGCTGTAGTCTTTGCTCTTAGTTTGTGGAGACATTATCTGTATGGCACCAAGTGTATGGTATTCACTGATCACAAAAGCCTACAGTATATTCTCGATCAAAAGGAACTGAACATGAGGCAACGAAGATGGATAGAACTGTTAAGTGATTATGATTGTGATATAAAATATCACCCAGGAAAAGCCAATGTTGTTGCCGATGCATTAAGCAGAAAAGATAGAGAGCCTATCAGGGTACGTTCTCTAGTCTTGACCGTGCACAATAATTTGCCTGAGCAAATTAGAAATGCGCAAATAGAAACCCGTAAGAAAGAAACTTTCGTTAATGAAGGGTTTCGGGGAGAAGGAGATCCTTTAGAGGTTAGAGCTGATGGAGTGAAATGCTTAAGAGGTCGTATGTGGATACCTAAGTTTGAAGGCTTAAGAGACTTGATTATGTTAGAATCCCATAAATCTAAATATTCCATTCACCATGGATCTGATAAAATGTATCATGATTTGAAGAAGTTGTACTGGTGGCCGAATATGAAAGCTGATATTGCTATGTATGTTCTTCAATGCTTGACTTGTGCTAGAGTCAAAGCTGAACATCAAAAGCCATCAGGACTACTTCAACAACCAAAGATTCCTGAATGGAAGTGAGAGCGAATTACGATGGACTTTATCACTAAGCTTCCTAGAGCATCATCTGGAAATAACTCGATTTGGGTCATTGTCGACAGACTGACCAAATCAGCACACTTCATTCCGGTTAAAGAGCAGTTCTCACTGGAGAAGTTGACTCGTATTTATATTGAGAATGTTGTATGCAAGCACGGAGTGCCTGTATCGATCATTTCAGATCGAGATCCTAGATTCGCATCGAATTTTTGGAAATCTCTCCAAAGATCCTTGGGAACAAATCTCGACATGAGCACTGCTTATCACACCCAGACTGATAGGCAGAGTGAAAGAACGATACAAACACTGGAAGATATGTTGAGAGCTTGTGTGACAGATTTTGGTAAGAATTGGGATAAACATTTGCCTTTAGCAGATTTTTCGTATAACAATAGTTACCATGCTAGTATTAAGGCTGCACCTTTTGAAGCTTTGTATGGTAGGAAGTGTAGATCTTCTGTATGTTGGAGTGAAGTTGGGGATACCCAACTCACGGGACCGGAATTGATCCGGGAGACTACAGAGATGATAGTTCAGATTAAGAATAGGTTGTTGATTGCCCGTAGTAGACAAAAAAGTTACGCGGATGTGCGGCGGAAACCGATGGAGTTTGAAGTGGGTGACCGAGTAATGTTGAAAGTATCGCCATGGAAAGGCGTTATAAGATTTGGAAATCGAGGGAAATTGAATCCCCGCTATATTGGACCCTTTAAGATTTTATGTAGAGTAGGTCCAGTGGCTTACAAACTAGAGTTACCCCAAGAACTTCATGGTGTTCACAACACATTCCGTGTATCTAATCTAAAGAAATATTTAGTAGTGAGTGATGAGAAAATTTCGTTGGATAAGGTTTGAATAGATGAAAAGTTGCATTTTATCGAAGAACCCGTAGAGGTTATGGATCGTGAGGTAAAGCAACTGAAACAAAGTCGGATACCTATTGTCAAGATCCGATGGAATTCAAAGCATGAACCAGAATTTACTAGGGAACGAGAGGATGAAATGTGGAAGAAATATCCGCACCTCTTTGATTTCAATAAGAAACGGACATCAAAATGAAATGGATCACGAGGACGTTGATCCCTTTTAGGAGGAAAAGCTGTGACAATCTAACATTTTCAGGTAGTAAATTATTTTCTCGTATAATATTTTGAAACTTATTTTTGTGTTGGTTGATGAACTCACAATTTACGGATTTAAATTTGGGCTTACGTGCATAATTTAACGTCCTTTACGACTAAACCAGAAACCTTAGGATTACGTATTTACGTTTTTAAACTCCGTTTTTTATGAGACAAATTTTATTAGATTCGTTTTGTGCCGTTGATTCATAATTTATAAAAACGTTTTTCGTAAAACGACCCGAGGGAACGCAAATCGAGGAAACTATAATCGAGGAATACCCGTAAATTAGTGGTATGAGACAAGTATACACTTGTCTCACCCCACTCTATGGGACGGCCAAACCATGGACACCACACCATGATGTGGCAAATTTGTAGCTTACAAGTTAACACATGTTAACTTAACTTAGCTAAGTTAGCTAATAAAACCACAAAACCATTTCATCTAAACCATTTACACATACAACTCATGCAATACCACTCAAAAATCCTCTCACCCTCTTCTTCTTTTCCGTCCAAAAACCACCATCAAACACCCCCTATTTGATCAATTTTAGCCATAAACTTTGTGTTATCTACACATATGATGAAGAACCTTTTAAGCCTTGTTGATTGGTGATCATTATAACATCAAAGGAGGTGATTTTCTTGTGTCCTAGGGCTAATTTTTCAACAAGTATTCTTGGTGGAAGGTGATCTTGAAGATAAATTTGGTGTACCTCAAGGTGTTGTCCTCAAAGACTAGTTATAGTCTTGGTTGGTAAACAAGATCATTCTTCCCATTTTCATTGTTATTTTGTAAATGTAAAATGTATTTTCTTTCTTATTGTATATGTATATGATGATATATGATGATAAAAATGTTGTGTGGGGATCAAGTGTTGATAAACATGGTTAAAAAGATGGAAAACCATATTTAAAAAGGTTAAAATCTTGCTTAATAAGTTGGTTGTATAAAAATAGTAAACAACCAAATGATAAACTGATAAAATGGCATAGTAGAATCAATATACAGTAAGTATTAAGTCTTGTACACATGTGAGAGTTGGCCATGCAATGGAATCATTATAATGAGTGAGATATGATCAAAACAAAATTAATGTATCAATCTGAATAGTCTATTTTGTGAGGACTGTTAGGGATACTTAGACTTGGATTGAGCAGTAGCTAAAAACTAAGTTATTTGTAGCACATAATATGAAGTTTATGTCATCCAAAAATGAGTTTATCTCCTTGTAGAACTCAAGATATGATAAAAATGGTGAAAGTGAAACTAAAAATCAGATTTTGTGAAATTAAAGTTTAATAGTATTATAATAGCACTCAAATAAATATAGTATAAAATGTAAATTAAAACCCACTAACTTATATATTACATTTATATAAGTATGTACAATAATAAATAAATGGGATATTTTATAAAAATGGTAATTTGATAAGTTTTATAAGTTGTAAAACTATAAACATCATTTTTACGTCTTTTCGGCTAAAACCGTAAAATTCACGTTTTCGTCAATTAAAACTTAGACGGTCGGACCCGTCTAATGTAAACTTTTTATAACTCATATACTGGTATATAAGTACATATTATAAGTAAAAACCGATAAAACCCGAGCTTTATAACGTACGGACATTAACGGGCCAAGTTAACCTTATTGGAATATTAATCCAACTAATTTGGCTAAACACTTATAAACTTACTTATTGGACTTAACCCACTTGGGCCTAACTTGTAAGTATAATACTGATATTAAAAGTTTAAAATGGACTAATATAAGGTAATGGACTTATAATGGGCTTATTGGGCCTAAACATGTAAACAAGATGAACTAGTAAAACTACAATAAAAAGTTACCAACACATAACACTAAAATGAGTAAATGAGAATGTACAATCCCACTTGATTATCATCATATTTATAAAGTCATCATATGTATACTTGTTATTTTTATAAAGTCGTTGGACAAAAGTCTAAGACCGAGTATAATTTATATAGGTTTCCGTGACCGAAGCACGCCCGTAGCCGATAATACGCCTTTCATTATCAACGCGAGTTCATAGCCTCGCACTCTTTTAAATGTTTTATAAAATGATTTGTAAACCCGCGAGGGAGATAACATGCTAGTTTTTGATAAAAATAGAACACAAGTAGTCCCGATGGTATGCTTAATGATATGGACCCGAATGATGCTATGACCCAATAAATGAGATAAAAAGGATTATTAGTAGTTAGGTTATGTCACTTAAAGTCCCATTAGCATGAATTATGAACTACCGGGATTTGGTAGACGCTTATGCATATGATAGTACTATTTGGGGACGATCACCCCAGTTCGCGCCTTGACGGTTGATCCCCGTCGTACCACATTGATTGGTAAGCGAATTTATGTATGAGAAGATTTACATAGCGTGATTTTTGTGACGACACGCTAACTTAGATGGGCAAATTGTTTGTCGGGTTCGCGGCCCGTTGTTTGTGATAGTAAGGTAACAATGTCATGCGGCTAATAATAATCCAAATGAATCTAATGTGATCCAATAACGATATGAATAACGATAATAATATTACCTATAATGGTAATATTGAGGCTACGGTCTCATGGATGGTTTAAGATGTATGCTTTGATTTATATATTGCATGACTAGCAATACGAGGACTTACTTTTGATATTATACTTGTGTTCTGATTTCAACGATTGTTTTATATAAGTGTTTTATTAAACTCTATGAATTCACTCGGCATTCGCCGATATGATTTTTGCATGTTTTTATCTCAGGTGCTTGAAGGTAATTTGGATGGAGATCGACTCTGGTGGCCCACATAATAATAAAACTGTTCATTCGATCTAAGTTTTGTAAACTTAATGACCTGTATAATTTGGGACATGTTGTACACTTGAAACTTTTATTTCGAATGAATGCATGTTAAACCTTGTACAACCATTTTTATGTGTTGTCTATGATTGGAGTTATTGTGCTATCCCGTAACACTCTAAAGACTCTTCCGCTATACCGATATGAAATTTGAGAGTGTTACACAGAATATAACCAATCCTCCCATACAGACAACACAACCAAAGAGTGTTTCACCCATACTGGTACGCGTCTCCAAATTCTATCCATACGGACTGTATATCATTGAGTTACGTAAATGGAAGCCATAAAATATAGCTAAGATTAAAAGAAGCCGTGATTTGATTACCAGTAGATACCTTAGACTTTTTAAGTCAAACCAAAAGCAAAAGAAGTATTTTTCAAAGAACATCGCAGATGTAACTCCTTCAGTAAAGGCGGGACACTTTTGTTTGTTTGAGCCACTCGTCTCGACCTGGTTCACCCGCATGGTCGCAGTCAAAATACACACGTTTGCATGGATATGTCAAGTTCTCCTCCTTCGCACGCTCTTCTTTCCAGCATGAATATTGCCTCTCAATAGCGAGTAAGTACCATGAAGCTCCGATAACCTGCACTGGAATCGTAATAGGAATAAGTAACAAACATTATAATAAACATGTCTTGACTAAAACCAGAAAAATGATAAAGCAAGTTAGCATTTTATGCAATTAATACAATTTATTTAAATGAGGCGTTCCTAACCTCGATAATCCTACTAAATAGCTGACACTACATTCTGACGACATGCACTTCATATTGCTGGAAGATCACTCTTCCCAACCTCCATTACATCCCTGTCAATCGATATATATATATTATAAACCGCATTCACAACCTGCAATGAGTATCATAGAAGCATAATTATAAATCAAAAGCCATAACACTTTATAATTTGTATATATATCATTTTTTATATTAGCAACAGAAAGCAACGCCTAGAGTTAACTTAACTAAACATCATTATACAAATTAGAATAATAACAAACAAAAAGTATAACAGATTCAAACATTGAGGTTGCAATTTAAGCATTATATGTTTCAAGAATAACATTTACTTAAGTTAGCCTAAAAAGTAGCCTTAACCACATAAAGTTCCCAAAGGCTGGTTTTCTTCACAAGGGCCGTAATTGGTAGAAAGAAAACACAACCTACGAAGTCTCTTGAAAGATAGGGGTGTTAAGATTTTTTTTACAACTATCTCAAACAGCTATGTGTCATGCTTATTGAACTTAAAAGGTGTTCAGATTAGCATCGTTTTTAAAATCCATACATAATTTGATAAGCCTACTACTAAACTAACAAAGAGATATCACTTAATACGTCATGCATATATCATAGCCAACAAATAATACGGTTAATTTCGTTGTTGCAACAGTGTGGGGTCTATTCTGGAGATGCTTTTACATTCTTCAAGTTCCTATCAAAATCTACACGTGTAGACCATAAACTCGCATATTTTACCAACTAAAGGTACAAAAAGGAAACAACACATATATATTTGTAAAATATAAACCAATTCCATTAGATAAAAGGTTTGGTCGGTTTACAGGTAGTGGCATTAGAAACAACATCAAATACTACAACACTAAGATACTTGAATATGATCTCACCTGCACATATGGGAAGAAGCTGCACCATATAACCTGTAACCACAAATCATCCTTAAATAAGCTATAAGAAAACATATCAAAACAATTCCTTTCACATATATACAACAAAAGAAAATTAGCACATTAATCAGTCAATATACGACTATGCTAAATACGCAGAAACCAACTACAAGAGCCACGAAAGCTATCTTACTATTGACGAATAAGTGCCTCTGAAACAAATCCTTTTGACATCACTAATGGTCTATTTACCAACTATTAATCTGACGTTATTATATAATAATAGTCGTCAATATTACTTGGTGTCTAATAAAATGGCTTATGTTTAAAATTGTTAAGATACTTAAACATATGTTTTTATACCGTAGAACCTGTTTTCTTCCCTCTCCACTATATTAACCTTTGCCCCCTTGCTTATAAACTTCAATCTAATTTCTTAAAATGATAATGCATAGTTGATCTGCAGATAATATAGAAGTCAGTGAAAATGAGAACGACCCTGATCCATTTAGATCTGCAATAAAGGTTACCCTTTTTGAGTTCCGACTACCCATTTTTTGTCTACAAAGTAAACAAAACACATTATGTTTAAAACTATTTCATAGATGTCAACACGTAAATAAAAAACAAACTGAACAACATATTAGTTACCGGAGATCAGAGATATAGAAAAATGTGAGTTCTAAAGTGGCTATGTGACCATCTTATTTATAGTGGTTCAATTAGGTTGAAAATTATGCTTTTAAATTTCAAAAAATACGGGATATTAGATATATAATTTAGAAAATAATCAAAATATTAATATCAGATTGACCAGGAAATCAGGACATAAACTATTACGATTTTAAATAATATGTGTTTTTTTTTAAATTTGAAAAGCATACATTCAACAAAACCTTCTAAACTTTCATATATTAGTAATCAAATTATCTACTTTATTAGAGATTGTAAATATAAACATATAAAAATTATTAAAAATTAAAAAAAGAGAATATAATTAGACAAAACATGTAGATATGATGATTACATATACCTTTGATAATCATAACATCTTTTTCACAAAAAATCAAACAACCCATTTGGTCAACTGGTTCGAGGGTTTGGGGGGATTTAGGAATGATCAGTGGGTTGAATGGGTGATATGATTTTAATATCATACAATACTTTAAATGATTTGAGTAATATCTGATTTCGATCGGATTATATGGTAAATTGAATCGGATTATATGATAAAGAATTTAGTTAATTGTTGATTAAAAACCTGTGAAAAAGTTGAATAAATTGCACTACATGATGATCCGTGGGTGTTTTGGGGGATTTTCGTTTGATTATTAAGAGCAAATTGGGGATTTTGTTTAGTCAATAAATGTCCAAAATAAGTGATCAGCCGCCTTCCCAACCGTTGATTATTCATCATTATCCACGTGTCATTGTTTTGGAATTTTGAGTTGAGATTAGTTTTAGCAAAACCTTCCTTTATACATATTAAAGATCACCTCCGTCTCGAAAAATACAATAAAAAAAGAGTTTACAACTAGGGGCGTCAAAAAGTCGACCCGACTCGAGTATATTTAGATCGGTCGTTCGGGGTTAAATTCTAATTCGGATCAACTAACCCGAATTCAAAATCGGATCGGGTATCATGTAATTTCTTTTTGTGTAACTCGGATTCGGGTCAACCCGATTGACCCGAATAAGATTTGTTTTTATTATTGTATTTTTTATTGTTTTATTCCATATACAATTTATATGATATAAGTTCATTTGGATACCAAACTTATCTAAGATATGAGGGGACTCGTCCCCACCCTCCATCTCCCTACCATCTAATGGCTGAGATTAAATCCCCATTTTTACACTACAGGGGTATTTTCGTCATTTCATCTTCCCACTATATAAACCTTTTTCTTTTTTAATAATTTTCATTCAACACACACACATCGATATATGTTTTCTCTCTATACTAACAAACATCAGATTTGTAAACTTCTATCTAGCAACATAGATCCATCATCTTTTTTTGCTACAATCAATCATGAAGAACATCAAAAACATCTTATTGCTCGATCCATCATCACGAATCGATCAATCCATCATCAATAATCGACCGATCAAAAATCACGAATCGATTGGTTGATCATCAGGTATAGTTTATTCTTATTTTAGCTTATTTATGTCAATAAGCTTATTAATTTACCACTACTTGAATTTATAAGCTTCTATTTAGCTTATTTTGAACGAATTATAAGCTAGCTTATTATGTGAGTTATGTGAGAGCTATGTGAGTAAGTGTATGAATTAGAGGAGAGTTATGTGAATAAGCTTATATATTAGTGGAGATTTATAAATAAGCTAGCTTATTAACTTATTTTGGTGAATTATCAAGTTTTATAAGTATGAGAGATATGAATAAGCTTATGTTTGTGTAAATAAGCTGTACTAGGCATTTTTAACTTTGTTGCTGATGTAAGCTATAAGTCTGATGTATCATATATGATACCTTTTTTTATCATATATGATAGTTATATGATATGTGATGTATGATAGGTTTATCATATATGATACCTCATATGTATCATATATGACGTATCTAACAAACCACTAAAAAACCAAAATTTGTGACTAATTTCACAAAATCTATTTAAACTATTCAAACCTGTTTCTATCATATATGATAGAGTTGCTGATTACATGCTACCTAATATGTTTTTTTCTGTCTTTTATAAATGCAGATTGTGTGAACAATGAAGGGATGTTTTCTACCATAACAATCGGACGTGCACGAGTATGAAGAAGAATTGGTTAAAGAAATAAGAAGAGTAGTTTCAATAATAAGAATTTATTTGGTGTTAATCATGAATGAATTTAATAGATTCTTTTGTTTTTTTAATTTTTTATTATGAATAAGTGTTTATCATATATGATATTATATGTAAATACATTCTGTTTGAATTATCATATATGTTACTTTCAGAAAGTACTATTTTTTATTTACTGCATAAGTGTTTTATCATGAATCCAGTATACTCTTTGTTTTAATCATGAATTCAGCAGCCTCATTGTTTAATCTATCAAACTTTTTTTTGAGTATCATATATGATAATGCATTATCATATATGATAATGCAGTGTCATATTTGGCAGAATTTAAGGATTACATAGATTATCATATATGATATATCACTATCATATATGATAAGGTAAAAAAAGCTATGCTTTAAATGATAAAAACATCAACAAAATAGGCGTATTATCCAAACTTACATCCGCGGATGTTTCACCATTTCCATATTCAAGAAAAAAACTCAATGATTTAGTCGCATTACAAAGTTAAAGCATTACAACGTCATACACAAATTACTAAAATATAAACAAGTCAAATGGCTAAAACAATGGATCTTGATTCCATGCATCAACACTTTGGTTGCAAACTCGACACTCGTCTTTAGTCGTCTCATGCACACGCCGTTGTTTGTTCTTTCGATACTTGTTTTATGCTCACTTCTTTGGCCTTGAGATGATTGAGTTTTTCATTATGCATTGAAAACACATTTCACTACACAAATAAAAAGATTTGGTTTTAGTTTCAACCTGATTATCAAATATGATATCTTACAAAAGCTGAATTTCAACCAGATTATCATATATGATATATTCCAGAAGTTGAATTTCAACAATATTATCAAATATGATAATATGCGCACAACTAACTTTTATTTACCAACCAGAAGATCCCAGACTTTTTTGTATTTGTTTTCAAGCACATTAGCATGTTATCATATATGATACTTTCATATATCATATATGATATATTTATCATATATGATGTATGGATGTATCATATATGATACATCTATTTATTGTAACTTACAGTTTCTGCACATCTCTCCTAATAAGCTTATTCACAAACATCACCTTATGCTTATCCTATAGCTTCAACAAACTCTTTTTGTAAGCTTATTCGCATAACTCTATTTTAATTCATAAGATTACTCACATAACTCTCATAATAAGCTTATTTACATTAAGCTTAAGTACAACACATCAAATAAGCGTAATTATAACATATCAAATCAGCTTAATAATAACACATCAAATAAGCTAGCATATCCTTATGAAAAAAAGCCAACACATCCATAATCACATCAAAATAAGCTTATTTACATCAAATAAGCTAAAAAAGATATATACGATGATGATATAACCTGGTGATTTTTTCTTCAATAGCATCGACATCTTTTTCTTTACTTTGTTAACACGATTTATTGATCTTTTTTTTATTTGTATGTGTTTTTAGTATGTGTTTTGGATTGGGATGATGGATTAAGCTTATGTGTGTGTGTTTGTTACGATCTGAGAAAGGGAAGGGGTAGGTTGTATTTGGAAGGTGGAAGTGGGTGGGCTGTAAAATGACGAAAATACCTCTCCGTTTTTTTTTAATTCAAAAGTAAAGATTAATCTAGACTATTGATTTTTGGTAGATGGAAGGTGGGGATTGGTCCCCTTGTATCCAAATGAAGGTATCTAAAATAACCGGACTCAATTTATATTTAAAAGAGTATTTTTTTTTATATATTTTAACTAAATTTGGATTGACATGAACCAGAAAAGATTCTATCCAAATAAACACGAACAAAAATAACTCGATTTAAATCAGATTAAATTCGAATAACTTATTTTTAGCTTTTGCCCGAATTGAATCCGGCCCAAATGACCAAAACCCGACTAACTTGACACGGTTCACGCCCCTATTGTACTATTGATTGCCCCATTGCACAATAAACGAAATAGAGAGTAGCGTTTGGCGCATTACCGCACAACAAATAAAACCACAACAGATGTCACTCCATTATTGGATCACAAGAACCACAAAAGACAAAAACAAAAAGCAATTTGTACAATCCGCTACAAAACTTGTACATTAGAACCCATTTCAAGTCTCCATATACATAAAATTACATAGTGATAGTACCACCACCTCTGGTTCATTCCTAAACCCTCGTCACATTTTTTACTACTTTTTGTGTGTGTTGGTTGCATTTGTTAGTTAGGTAGGTAAAGAAAAATGGAAGGAAATGGTGAAGAAGAAGATAATAACAATAATGAGTTTACAAAGATGCTGTTTTCATGGTCCCTTGACGACATCTTTAATCAACATCTCTATAAGAATCAGGTTTTTCTTTTACTATTTTTTTTAAGTTATTTTGTTACAGTTTTTATTTCTTTGAATTTTGTATGTTATTTGTTTATATGAATTGGAGATTTTGTTTAGCTTACTTTCGCGCTTATTTGTTGCGATTATTTTCGCAACCCGGGGGCTTATAAGTTTACAAGTAAAATAAAAATCAACCTATGAAATATAAGTCGCCTAAAATAACCTCATAAGCTAATATATAAGGGTCTTTGTTTAGCTTCACGGCTCTTTGTTTTAGCTTATATAACGTAAGCTCATTTCGGCTTATATAAGTTTATTATGATATAGTAAACTTATTTAAGCCCATAAGCCTCCGAATAAGCTTAAAAAGTTAGGGTTTATGAAATATAAGCCCAAATATGGCTTACTTTTTGCTTATATAACATAATCCCCAATTTTGTGGCTTATTTTGAGACTTAAGGTTAATATAAGTTTATCATGATATATTAAACTTATATAAGCCCATAAGTCTCCAATAAGCAAAAAAATGGAGGCTTATTTTATATAAGCCCAAATAGGCTTACGTTATATAAGCCAAACCAAACAGCCCTTTATTTTATTCGGCTTAATTATTTTTTTTCCAAAATTATTGAAGCTTATTTTCCAGTTTTAAGCATAATAAGCTTTTAGTTGGGTGTATGGAAAATAAGCCATAAAAAATAAACTGATAAGCTAGAAAATAACATAAGACAAAAACCCCATATTATGTCTTGCTTGGGGATGGCTTTTATTTCATTTTGTTGCTGCCTCTAGTTTTACATGTGGATATGTCTTATTCTTTAAACGGATACTGCATTTTATTCAAGTATCAAGTTTTTAGTTTATCCGGAGACTGCATCAGTGTTTGATTTATATTTATTTTATTTTAGTGCTTGACTGCTTATGTATAAAGTAGATAAACGTATTTGAATGGCGGAATGAAACTTTTTGTATGGCTAAATAAGTAGAATAGCATCCGCTTATTTTTAAAGTAATGTTTGGATGAAAACTTCTGGTATGGTCAAATAAGTTTTATCGCATAAATTAAGTTACGATAACAAACATTTATGAGTGATTGGATGAAACTTCTTGTATGGTCAAATAACCACTATTTAGCATTTGCGTATATTTAAATCAGTTTGCGATAAGAAATTCAAACACCATCTGCATATCGCAAAATCAGTTGAAAATAAGGAAAAACCCAAACACCCCAACACAATATAGTTCATAAAAGTTTGACCCATCTGACTTAAAAGTCAACTTTTCATCCTTAAATTTTGACTAGAAGATTTGTTGTTGTTTTTTTTCTTATGCAGATTGTTTATTTTGAAAAATAGCAA
Source organism: Glebionis coronaria (assembly GCA_025667525.1). Lineage (NCBI taxonomy): Eukaryota > Viridiplantae > Streptophyta > Magnoliopsida > Asterales > Asteraceae > Glebionis > Glebionis coronaria. The sequence continues at coordinate 520,197,789 of CM046882.1, forward strand.
ACATATACATGTTGAGAGTTGAGACTTTCTCATACTACAAAACTGTTCCGTAACTATAGATTTGTTTGTTTCATTACTTGGTTTGCTTCTTGGTGAATATCCTTCGCTATTTGACTAAAAACGGAGCGAATATCCTTCGCTATTTGGTTTGCTTCTTGGTGAATATCCTTCGCTATTTGACTAAAAACGGAGCGAAATGATCTTGTTTTGTTCCATGGTTGAAAGAGGTGTTGTATAACTCTTGTAATATTTTTTTTTTGTTTTAGATAGTCATTTCATTACACGAATGTAACGACAGCGATGCTTCATTTTGTAGGTGGAGAATCTACCACTTACTTTCGAGTCTGAAGAGCACTATTTTGCCTCTTTTGTTTATCCTTTGCTAGAAGAAACACGTGCTGATCTTGCTTCTTCCATGGAGATCATGCATAGAGCTCCATTTTCTGAAATTTTATCGTTTAACGAGTCCAAATGTGGTGAAAGTATGGTCTACGATGTTAGTGCTGGTCCTTGGAACAATCAGTTTAGTGAACGTGGCAAAGATGCTTACTGCACGTTACCTGGTGATCTGCTTATTTTAGTAGATGGGAGACCTGAATCCATTTCTGACTTGCAGCGCGCAGGAAGAACATGGGCTCTTTCATTGGTTAAAAGTAATGAAGACGATAGTACATTATTAAAAGTCAAGGCATCAAAACCAATTAAATTTCAAGACGGGATGTTTGCGGTTTTTGTGATGAATATAACAACTCAGAAAAGAATATGGAATTCATTGCACATACATAGAAATCTGCATATCATCAAAGAGGTTCTATACTCTCATTCTGCGGTAAGAAGTTTGTTAAATAAAATTTAATAAATTTCCCTTTTGTCCAGTTATGATCTCGTTATTAATTATGGATATGTTGTTTACAGGTTAAGGAGAGCTGCAATATATGCTCAATTGGAAATGATAGTATTTTATCTCAAAGGTATAATCAACATCTTTTGGTTAACCTGAATGAGTCCCAAAGGGCGGCACTCATGACAGCGCTTTTTAAAACGCAATGTTGCCATGGTTCATCTGTGGAACAAATATGGGGACCGCCGGGTACAGGGAAAACCATGACAGTCAGTGTTTTGCTCTTTATCCTCTTGCAAATGAACCAGAGGACCCTTGCATGTGCTCCAACGAATGTGGCTATCGTACAGTTAGCCTCACGTTTGCTAAGGTTGGTAAGAGAATCATTCAAAATCACAACTGCAAGTGGTGATTATATTTGTCCTGTTGGAGATGTGGTATTGTTTGGCACAAAGGAGAGGTTGAATGTTAGTACTGACAGTGAAGAAATATTGTTAGAGTATCGGGTTAAGAAGCTTGTAGAGTGTCTACGGCCGGTGACTGGTTGGAAGCATTGCATAAGATCTATGATCGATATATTAGAAAACTGCGTTTCTGAATATTACATTTTTGTAGAAAATGAGCTGCTTAAAGAGAAAAAACAGGAAGTTAAACCATTCACCGAATTTGTACGAGATCGGTTCAATTGTTGTGCACTACCACTCAGAAGGTGTATTGTTACGTTCTGTACTCATATCTCGAGAAGTTTCATAGGAGAATACAATTTCCAGAATATGATCTCTCTTTTGGATTATTTGAGTTCCTTGGAATCATTGTTGTTTCACGAGAATGTGGTGTCGGAAGAACTTCAAGACCTTTTCAGTTCTAAACCATTGCAAGATGATATGTCCTCTATCAGTTTCTTTAGAGCCAGGTCTCTATATGTTCTTACAACTCTGCAGCAATCTCTTGATGAGCTCACTCTCCCATCGTTTTTAAACAAATATGCAATTACGCAGTTTTGTTTTGAAAGAGCTTCTGTTATATTTTGCACAACTTCAAGTTCCAACAAGTTGCATGCTGTCAATACGGAGCCTTTGGATATACTGGTCATAGACGAAGCTGCTCAACTGAAAGAGGCAGAGTCCATCATTCCCCTTCAACTTCCCGGACTGAAGCATGCTATTCTTATTGGAGATGAGCACCAATTACCTGCAGTGGTTAATAGCAACGTAAGTCTTTAATTATCCATGTACCTCAAGACTATAGTATAAATTTTTTGTTTTAAAGCTATATTTTGATGGACTACATGTTTGTGGACAGATTTGTATTGAATCTGGTTTTGGAAGGAGCTTATTTGACCGATTAAGTTCTTTGGGTCATTCGAAGCATCTGCTTAATGTTCAGTACAGAATGCATCCTTCCATCAGTGTCTTCCCAAATCGAATGTTTTATCAGAATCAGATTCAAGATGCACCAAATGTGCTCTCCATAAGTCATGAAAAGACATATCTTTTAGGACAAATGTTCGGAGCCTATTCATTTATAAATGTTATTGGTGGAAGAGAAGAAAAAGATGACAACGGAAGAAGCCGAAGAAACATGGTTGAGGTTGCTATTGTGCTTAAAATTGTTCAAAATCTCTATAGAGGTGTGCATATTGGTTGTCATTTCATATTTTCTAGCAATTTTCTTCTTGTGGTCAAATTTACTGTAGTTTAAACTATTCTTTCACATTTATAGCATGGAAGGACTCAAAGCAGACGCTTACTATTGGTGTTATATCTCCCTATGCTGCCCAAGTTGTTTCCATTCAAGAAAAACTTGCTCACAAGTATGATAAAATTGATGGATTTTTAGTAAAAGTGAAATCAGTTGACGGGTTTCAGGGTGGGGAAGAAGATATAGTTATTGTATCCACGGTACGATCCAATAGCAATGGGTCTGTTGGCTTCATATCTAGTCCTCAAAGAACTAATGTTGCCTTGACCAGAGCACGGTATTGGATTCACTAATTAATTTTTTTTAATAAATGACATTTTTATTTTCTAAAGAAGTATGAATATTGTCTTCCTCTTTTGTGTAGACATTGTCTTTGGATATTGGGAAATGAAAGAACCTTGACAAATAGTGAGTCCGTATGGAAAGAATTAGTATGCGATGCAAGAAATCGCCATTGTCTGTTTGATGCCGATGCTGATGAATGCTTGAAGATGACAATTATAGCAGCAAAGAAAGAGTTAGATCAGCTTGATGACCTGGTTCACGGGAATAGTATACTCTTTAAACATGCAAAATGGAAGGTGTGTAATTAGTATTTTCCCACTCTGTATCATTATGCAACATCCTACATCATTTCTTAGTGTTTTTGAACTTTATGCCATCAGGTTCTCTTTAGTGACGATTTCAGAAGATCGTTCGGAAAGCTGATGGGTTCTCGCTTTAAAAAGCTTGTTTTGAATCTCTTGCTGAAACTATCTAGTGGCTGGCGGCCCAAGAACAAAAGTGTGGACTTATGCTTTGAAACTTCTTCACAAATTCTGAAACAGTTCAAGGTTGAAGGGTTGTATGTTATTTGCACTATCGATATCATTAAAGAAGTCAACTACATACAGGTTTTGAAGGTTTGGGATATATTAGCCTTAGAGGAGATACCGAAACTCAAAAAACGTCTCGAGAGCGTATATTCTGCATACACAAATGATTTTAATAATAGGTGCACAGAACAATGTTTAGAGGGGTATGTTCCTTTGTTGTCTACTGAATCTTCTTAAAGTAATGAGTCTATTATACATGCTTGATTCCATTTTTTCGGGTATATTTTTCAGGAACTTGGAAGTTCCAAGAAGTTGGCCCGTGTCCCAAAAAATTATCAGATTTCGTTATCTAAGTGACCGTGAAGATGAAAGTGAAGTGAATGTAAAACCTAATGATGCTAGAAGTTATGTTGAAAACTCAAAAGTAAGCGAAAGCTTATTGCTTATGAAGTTTTACTCGTTGTCACGTGGGGTCGTGAGCCATTTGCTTTCTGGTAAAGAAGTTGATCTTCCCATGCAAGTTACTGATGAACAAATGGACATAATTTCATCTCGCAAAACTTCATTTATAACTGGGCGATCAGGAACCGGAAAAACTACTGTTCTTACTACGAAGTTGTTCCAACACGAACAGAAATTTCGCATTGCTTCAGATGGGACTCAGGAAGGAGAGAGCAGCCAGTTTAGAGAAGCTGAAGCTGTTGATGATCATAAAGATTGCAAAACGCTTGGTCTTCGCCAGCTTTTTGTGACCGTCAGCCCACACTTATGCTATGCTGTGAAACAAAATGTTTTCCAGCTTACAAGGTGCGCAAATACTCGTATTTCGTTACTTTTTTTTGCATCTTTTGTTGTCTATTTCTGACTTTATGAATTTATATCTTTAACAGTATTTCAAGTAACGGGAATTCAGTAGCAGAGACCAATCTTGATGATACAGATGTCATTACATCAGAATTTAATGATATTCCAGACACATTAACTAACATCCCCGTAAAAACTTACCCTCTCGTTATAACCTTTCAAAAGTTTCTGATGATGCTGGATGGTACATTGGGGAATTCGTTCTTTAATAGATTTCTCGAGGAGAGAGAAGGTTCTCATGGCAACATTATAAGTTCAAGATTTGTTGCATTGCAAACTTTAATAAGATCCAGGGAGGTTACATTTGACAGATTTTGTTCAGTTTATTGGCCCCACTTTAACTCAAATCATACAAAGAAGCTTGATTGTTCCAGAGTTTTCACTGAAATTATTTCTCATATAAAAGGAGGCTTGCAAGCAGCGGAATGCAGTGATGGAAAGTTAAGCTACGAGGGTTATTCTTTATTGGCCGAAAGTCGTTCTTCCACTTTATCAAAAGAGAAAAGAGATATTGTTTACAAACTCTTTCAAGCCTATGAAAAGATGAAGACTGCACATGGAGAGTTCGATTTGGGAGATTTTGTAAATGATATTCATCGCAGGCTTAAAAATGGGAAATACGGAGGTGATCAAATGGATTTTGTGTACATCGATGAAGTGCAAGATCTTAGTATGAGACAAATTTCTCTTTTCAAATATATTTCCCAAAATGTTGATGAGGGCTTTGTATTTGCGGGTGATACTGCACAGACAATTGCAAGAGGAATTGACTTTAGGTTTCAAGAAATACGACATCTGTTCTATAAGGAGTTCTTAAGCGCTGGAACATCTGGAAAACAAGGAAGAGGTACTTTATCTGAGATTTTTCAGTTAAAACAGAACTTCAGAACTCATGCTGGTGTGCTGGATTTAGCTCAGAGTGTCATTGACATTTTATACTGTTACTTTGTAAACTCAATTGACAATCTAGAGCCTGAAACTAGTCTTATTTCTGGAGAAGCTCCTGTTTTACTGGAATCTGGTAACGACGAAAATGCAATTGTAACCATCTTTGGTGGCGGTGAAAGTAGTGGAGAAGTTGTGGGGTTTGGTGCTCAACAAGTAATATTGGTACGTGATGAACGTGCAAAGAATGAAATTTGTGAATACGTTGGAAGACAAGCTCTTGTTCTCACTATTCTGGAGTGTAAGGGACTTGAGTTTCACGTAAGTACCTTAATTATATTCTGGTAAAACCTTTTGTCACAAAAAGTTATTGATAAACGTATTTTTAAATTTTAGGACGTATTGTTGTACAACTTTTTTGGGACATCCCCTTTGAAAGACCAGTGGAGAGTTATATATGGATACATGAAGAAACATGATTGGCTTGATGAGAAACTTCCTCAATCTTTCCCGACATTTACCGAGGCAAGACATGGTGTTTTATGTTCCGAACTGAAACAATTATATGTGGCAATTACTCGAACGAGGCAAAGGCTATGGATATGTGAGAACAAAGAGGAGCTCTCAAAGCCAATGTTTGACTACTGGAAAATGAGGGGACTTGTTCAAATCAGAAAGCTGGATGATTCAGTGGCACAGGCTATGCGGGTTGTTAGTAGCCCCGACGAGTGGCGGGAGCGCGGTAAAAAGGTTAATTTTTTTTATATCTATTACTGCTGTAGTTTTCTTATGATTTACTGTTATTCCATTATTTGACATGTCCACCATATGTTTTTCAGTTTTTTTACGAGAACAATTTTGTAATGGCGACGATGAGTTTTGAGAGAGCCGGAGACACGATGTGGGAAAAACTGGCGAAAGCCTCTGGTCTGAGAGCATCTGCTGATCAAATGCGGGGAACAAATCATGAAGCTTTTAAAAGTTATGTAAGAGAAGCAGCAGGAATATTCGAGTCTATTGGGAAACTTGAGTCTGCAGCTTCATGTTATTGTGATTTGGGGGAGTACGAAAAAGCTGGTAAAACATAAATCCTTGTCTGTATTGGATTTCGTTTGTGTTTGATCTCACATGGGTCAAACAAAAGGAATTAACTAATAGGGGAACGGGTCAAATATGTCTTTTTAAAGGAATTAGTGAAAGGTGAACGGGTCAAATGGGTCAACCTGTTTAACAATTGCCTAAGTTTGATTTTAAAAGTATATAACATTCTATTATTTTTACTCAAAAATTTGGTTCAGTGCTTAACTAATATAACTATTTGGAACATTACCCGACTCTACCATATTGCCACTCTTAAGTTGAACTCTTGTGTTTGTGTAGGAAAAATATATTTGTCCAAATGTGGAAAGATTGATGCAGCAGCAGAGTGTTTCACTCTATCAGGCTGTTATAGTGATGCAGCGGAGGCTTACGCCAAGGGAGATATGTTTTCAAACTGTCTTTCAGTGTGCATAAAAGGAAAGCTTTTTGATAAAGGCATGCAGTATATTGAATACTGGAAAGAGCATGTTAATATCAGAAAGGAAATACGACAACTTCAGCAAGAATTTTTAGAAAATGGTGCTCGCGATTACCATCAGCATAAGGATTTTAAATCCATGATGAAATTTGTCAGAGCGTTTTGTTCTATGAAGTCTAAACGTGCATTCTTGAGGTCTTTAGGCTGCCTTGACGACCTTTTATCATTGGAAGAAGAATCATGCCATTTTCTTGAAGCTGCTGAGCTGGCAAGGTCATTAGGTGATGTTATAAAAGAAGCTGATCTTTTGGAGAAGGCTGGACATTTTAAGGAGGCAGCGGTTCTGGTACTTTGGTATGTACTTCTAAGCTCATTATGGGGAAATGGAAACAAAGGTTGGCCATTGAAGCAGTTTCCTCAGAAGGAAGAACTTTGTAGTAAAGCAAAGTGGCTTGCAAAACAGGATTCAGACAAGTACTGTGATTTTGTATGTAATGAGCTTAATGTACTATCTGATCAGCATAGTAGCTTGACTGAACTGAAAAAAGATTTAGACGCTTCCAAGAAAAACAAGAGCCTGAGGGGAGAAATTTTGTCGATTAGGAAAATCCTGGATGCTCATTTTCATCTAAGTTCTTCTAAGTACGAGTGGGAGGACGAGTTACCAGTTGATATAAATAAACACTGTGAAGACAAAATGTTTCAGAACCAGGTTTCTGTTACAACCCTGTTTTATTACTGGAACTTGTGGAAGGAGAATGTTTGTGGAATTTATCACAACGAAGACCGATTCAATCATGGCGGTCATCTTGATTTCACGTTTCTTTATTTTGGTGCGAGGAAACATCAGGAAGATGGTTTAGTTTACCAGTTAGTATTCAAGGATGCTCATTGGATACAAAATACTAGTCGCAAGGGTCTTCGTAGGGACGGGGAGTTTCTAACTATGGATCTAACAGATTTGGTGCCAGCTATTACATCTTATTGGGAGTCGGAATTATTTTCTGTCGGTATTAAGGTACTTGAAACTCTTGAAGGTCTCTACCAGTTAAAGTCAAAGGGTTCGGCTTTTCACCAAGGCGTATCTCTTCTTCACATGTATTACGTTTCCAACTATCTGTACGGCAACAAGCATTTGAATCCCAGTCCCCGTTTCGACGCCTTTGTGGAAAGTTCTATGATAAAATCCAGTGAAGTTTATTTTGATCTTATGTTTCCGTTAGACTGGCGAAAATCAATGTCTGAGGAGTTTATTTATTTAAGAAGGTCTGATCTTTCCGTCAACATGCTTAATATGATAATTCTTAAAAATGTTGATGTCATAGGTGACATGGTCCTCAACTACTGGACAATCGGGAGGGTGATGATAACATGTCTTGATTTCAGAACATCTGTATCAGCATTTTATGAGATTATGATTAAAAATCTCGAACCAAAACCTATGTGGAAGTTATTTGTTGAAAAACTTAGGGATGTTGGCTTTAGAGAGGATCTTGTTCTTCCAGAATTCATGCTTGCTCTGAAAGATGCTTATAGTGCCGACTGGTCAGTTTTCGGCTGCCTTTCACCGGACTGTTTCGTGCGTCTTTTAGATCGTCTTCTTTTTGTGGCATCTTCGTTATATCAGACCTTTTACACTGCTAAGTCTTCTTTTGCTGGATGGTTCACACATCTTCACTCTACTGCTACCTCAACTAAATTCAGCCCCAAACCTAATATTCTAAAGCGTATTATAAACATCTTTGTTGAACTAGTCAAAAAAATCCTCCACGAGAGAAAAAAAACTTTCCTATGGTGCAGATTATCAAGCGATGATCAATCATTTTATCATAAACTTTTAGCATTGAAGCTAGTTATGATGTTGGCTTTAATTGTTTTGGAAGACTCGGATTACTCACAAGTACTACTTGATTTGCTAAGGGGTAGAAGTAAAATTGCGGATTTGCTTCCAGAGGAGTTTGTTTCTAGTCTTTTAAGAAAAAGGAAGGGCCGTTCATTAAATTTAAATCCAGAAGTGGTTGCAGAAGCGTTTATGAGTGTAAGGGATCCTCTCGTGATTGTATACCGGGGAGATTTGATTGTTAATATCCATGCTCCTTGTGCTATATTTGTGGACCTTAACAAATCTAAAGAGGAGATAATGCGCTTGTTGTTTCCAAGGAAGAATACACATAGTGTCAACTCTTCTTCTCACAATGTTGATGTTGGGACTATTCTTGAGCCACCTCGGGTGAATGCTAACCTTGACGTAAATCCGATGAATAAATGCAAAGGGGAAGTGGAAATCAAAAGGAAAGCTCCCAAAGAAATATCTGAATCTACAAACGGGAAGGGAGATTGTCTGAGCTTATTGGCACCTGAATCTAAAATGAAGGTAAACTCTCTGCCATTCTTTTAGTTTTATCATCATTGCTCTACAACTGCTTCTAATTTATGTCTTGTTTTCAGAAAGAAGAATTGATCGAAATAATGAACGATTTGGCTAGAATCACTGGACAAGATATAAGACTTGTTGAATCTGATGCAAGGTTAGATGGTTTCATGAAGGGATATGTCAGCCAGGAACCCAAGGCCGCACAAATGGTAGTGTCAGAGTGCAGCAGCAGCAGCACAACTCAAGTTGAACAAACATGCGATGATGCACTCGTTGAAGTGGCTTTAGAAAGTAAAAGTGGTGACGGTAGCACGCATGATGCTAAAAACAAGATTGCGAAGGGAAACAAGGGGAAGAAGGGTAAACACATCAAAGGTAAAAAGAAATGACGGGGTAAATAGGATGGATTAGTAGGTATCAATGCATGATAGACGTTATCTTGTAGGTCGGAGAATCATAGTGTTGTAAGCTTTTCGATTAGCCTTTTGAGAACAGTTTTGATTTGAATCTCATCACGACAGAACTCTAACTGGTTGTCTATTTTGAATCAGATTTAAAAGATGTTTAATGTTGTCATCTCTTGCGTTTATAAGCTGTTAATTTTTTTATTAAATGTATTGCAATTACTAAGACCAATCAAGCCAACGATGAAGGCCGTGCTGCATAACAGCTTAGTTGGTCAACATGTTAGTATTAGTACGTTTGATGAAAGTATAAATGATATAATCATATATCTCTGAACCAAGAGAATGCTATAAGTAGCAGAGCTTACAAGTATGTCCCCGCAAAGAGTGGATGATGGGAGTCAGCGGGGATGTGACGGTCGGTGGTGGTGGATGCGCTGTTTGAGGTGAGATGATTGGTGATGGTACAAGGAAGTGTTTGTGTATGTGGAGAGAAAGTGAATTTAGGGGTGTTTGTTGCTATGAGCTTATTTGATTTCGGGTTATATTTCATAAGCCCGAATTAATTAGCTTACTTTTAGGCTTATAATATGTCGTACTAAACTTACATTAGCCCACAAGTCTCAAATAAGCCGGAAAATTGGGACTTATAAAATATAAGCCGCAGTCAAATAAGCACATAAGCCCACATATAAGACAAAACAAACACCATAGTGTGTGGGGTAGAATCATAGAAATGAGGGACTTGGTAAATTGACTATATCCTCATGCGACGTCGGGTTATAACGGGCAGATGTCACATGCGTTAGAGATAAAAGTCAGTGTTACATAGTTTCACGGAATTAAGTATCACCATGAAAAAAAGATTATGAGATTCAGGCTAAACTCCATGTAAAAACAATGAATCAATGCCCAATATCACCAAGAACAAGTTATAACATTGAACCCAACCAACCTCCTCTTGACTCACTTTATCAATGAAAGATTACAATATCTTTGTTACAAGAAAGAATCAAAAGAACACTCTCAAACCTCACAATGATCAAAACTATTGATCAAGAATCACACGCAGTAATCTCACACACATGAAAGAATAAAACAAGTTAACAGAATGAAAAGTGAAGGAGTATATATATAATACTCCTATTCTTCACAGCAACCTTCCACTTTTCACACTTGCCACATTTAGTCCCTCAAGTATAAAACTTGTCTCTTCAGTTGAAAAGCTCCCCTTCATCTTTATAAACTTGCTATTAAAGCCCTTCAAGTTTAGAACTTGTATCATTTAACACTCCTCCTTAAGTCCTTAACCTCCAAAATCCATTAAACAAACCAAGCATACTACAAAATTTGTTATGCTCAGAAATCAATAATCCCTTTGTAAATATATCTGCAATGTTTTTTTCAGACTTAACTTTCAAAGGTTTAATAAAACCTGGAGATATTTTTTCTTTCAAAATGTTTACTTCTTTCATGAAGTACATGATTCAAAGAGATTTGGATGGCTGAGTTATTATCACAATTCATCTCAACAGGCAACATCACATCCCGTTTAAGATCATAAAGAATTTTATGAATCCACATTACTTCACAACAAACATTGCACATAGCTCTGTATTCACCTTCAGTAGAAGATCTAGAAACCACACTTTGTTTCTTACTCTTCCATGAAACTAAATTGTCACCAAGATAAACACAATAACTAGTCAAAGATCTTCTGGTAATTTTACATTTAGCCCAATCAGAGTCTACAAACACTTTTAATGTATTGCAGACTCCTTTTTTAAAAGTTATACCAAGACCAGGTTCATTTTTCAGATATCTTAAAATTCTAAAAGCAAGTCTCAGATGAGACTACATAGGACTATGCATAACTTGACTCAGACAATGTACATCATAAGCAATGTCAGGTCTAGTCATGGTAAGATATATCAACTTTCCCACAAGTTTTTGATATTGAGTAATATTACTAAGTTTTTCATCATCTCCAAACTTGTCTTTAAGTTTCTTACTATCAGGGTTCATCTCAATAGGTGCACCACAAGGTTTACAACCTAACATCCCAAACTCAGAAAGTGACTCAGTACAATACTTCCTCTGAGTTAAACAAATTCCATTATTGTTGAGTCTTAGGATCTAGACTCATCTGGGATATCATGATCATGATTGTAATAAGCACAACGGAACATAAAGAACACAATCATAACCAAGAACAAGGCTTTCACTAATAAAGATTACTATTAATAATGCTACTAACTACTACTCCTGGCGCCTAATAGGCTTGACACCAGGAGGAACGCACACACACCTATGGTTTACATTGTTTATGAATGAGTGAATAAGACCAAGGTGCCTACCCTCTTTATATAATAGAGGGACTAGGGTTACATCACAACCCTAGCTTACTATCTAAGCTAATATATTACTACTAGGTCCTTCATCTTGTTTTGTCATATCAACTCAAGATCTCTAAGTCCCAACAATCTTCCCCTAGTTGATTTGACAAAACCAGTAAGCACAAGCTTCCCCTAAAGCTAATATAAATGAAGGCTAAGCTTCCCCATGATCCATGCATTCTTCCACTTTTTGTCACATCAACTCAACAGGGATCGTCTTCCCCTTAAGAAGTGCACGGCAAATCCAGTAGGCTCCATGGAGAGAGATCACTGATGAAGAAAATCAAGTATAACGAATTTGATGAAGAAGTGGAATCTCTCAAACTTGTGTCTTATGTCTTGCATTGTGATACCCGTGAATGTGCCATATGATGCTAAGCTATTGTCTCAAGAGCTGTTCAGTATGAGCATCCCTCTTAAGTTGCGACTCACTTGAGGATGTGACATCCCGAGCCCAACGTCATTTATTTAATCCTATTTTACGAATATTTTTGAAATTTTTAAAAAATTTCGTTTACTATATATTTGACGGTTCAAGTTGAAACCAACGTTTAAGGTCGTAATTTTAACATTTGACGATTTAAGAAGAACCGATGACGACTACGATACCGACGGATGCCCAAAATTTGCCTTTTATTATCGATTGATCGATATTTGAGTTTTTCGAGATTTTATTTTTATTACGTGTTTAGTCGAGTCGGAACCATGTGTATATTCGTTTTGTGTGCGTTTGAACCATTTAAAAGTATTTTCGAGTGTTCGGGACGACCCCCGACTCCCGTAAATTTTTAAAACCAACTACTAGTCACAATCCCGATCTTTAAAAAAATAGATTTGCCACTAAGGCCAAAAGAAAACCAAAATGACCAAACAACCCCCTCCCATTTTTTTAATACACAAACACAAAAACACACACACAAACACACACTCAAAAATCAAACCCCCTCCCCCTCTCTCTTCGAAACCCACGACCAAAACCCAAAACCACCACCACCATCATTTTCTTGGGTTTTTGGAAAAAGTAAGCAAAGACCACCTCCTATTTCATCATTGTAAGTCATTCTATCCATTAAAATCAAACATGCAACAACTTGATTTTTCTAAGAATCAAAGATTTTTCAAAAATGTGTTTTGATGTAATTAAATCATTAATTCGTTTAATTGGTAATTGGGTAATGTTAAATAATCTATAAAACAAGATGGGTTTTATGATTTTTGTGTTCTACAGCCCCTAAACCCACGAATTTATGGGGGGTTTTGTGGGTTCATGGTGTTTTATGATTTTGCTTGTGGGTTTGTGTTTAGATTGATGTTTTAGGTGTGTTTAAATTAGTTAAACATGTTGCATGCTTGATTTGGTAAATGGGTTTTTGAGTGGATTTGATATCCTAGGTGTTAGGGACTGATTAAGGTGTTTAGGAATGGTCATGAGTGGTTAAGTTAGGGCTAGGTGTCGTTAGAATGGATTAGAAACAAGTTTTGGAATGATTTTGGAAGGGTGATTTTAGACCAGATTGTTCAAGCATGTTTTTCGTGGGTTTAACTTGGTAAGCAGGCCATAAACATAGGATAGAGTTGTATAGCTTTGTCTTAGCTTCGTTTTGGTATAAGGTAGAGCTTACGACTCCAAACGAGTCAAAAGTTATGATATTTTGAAAGTTCGTGTACCGGGAGATGAGAATCAACACAATCCGAATTTGTGTTTGGTTTTGGGTCAAATCCCGGGGACCATAGATAGATTTTGGTAAATGATTGAAAGTTAATTTTTGGTTTCAAACCTGCATTTGTGAGTCTATTTTTAGACTTAGGTGTCGGATTGGTCAATGGCGTATTTTAAATGGGTCAAACAAGTCCAACATGGTCAACGTGCAAAATCAGTCCTAAAAGTGTATGTTTAGAAATGTGATGTGTAACGAGTCATAGAAGTGAAAACTTTTCATGGGAATAAATATGGGTTTTATACAGGTCATGAGGTATTTTTGTGAATTTTCTTGAATTTTATACAAGTGCTTAAGTCGTAGAAAACAGCCCGTACTTTTGGTAAGTATCGGCAAATTTATAAAATGAGAATCACTTTAAATACGTAGGTAAATGGTATAAGTCTAGTAACAACTACTTGTTTGGTTTTGGCGTGAGTTTTCATAAGCATTAAGTGTTTCGATTTGCGTGTGTTTAGTACAATTATGTACGCGGTGTATTGATTTGGTTTTCGTACTTTGACTTTTAGGTCAAGTGTTTGATTTTCCCGGGCATCCACGTCGTCGGTGACATTTCTCGTTACGTCTTCACTAGAACCACTACTACTACGCCAGGTGAGTCTATAGCCTCGCTCTTTAACTTATTTCAAACGTTTTTACTCGCGAGGGGGATGCATGCTATTTAAATGAAAAGAACATAAGTCATGAATGATTGTTGGACCCGAATGTTGCCTTGAATTGTGTTGAGTCCCTAGTTGTAAAATTCCCTGAATTCGTGAACTATTAACTATTGTCTTGCCCTTGTGTGGGTTGGAGATAGCCGCTTATACAATTGATAGTACTATGGGGTTGACGACCCTATCCGAGACGAGAGCTAGTACGTTGAGTACCCTCTGCGGACGGATAACTTGTGATAAGAAACAAGGTATAATTACAACTAATGCCTTTAGAAGGGGCACTGGTTTCACTTAAATCATGCCGGTAAATGTACGCGGGTGATTGAGTTAACGGATTAGTGTCACGAGCTTAAACACAATTATTAGCTATTGCTAAAGATAATATCCTTGAATAATAGATTGTGTATACGACAATGCTATTGAATGGTCATGATTGGTTTTAATACTTATGTTCAACTTATGATTTGATAAACCTATAGATTCGCTCAACCTTTGTGTTGACGGTTTTAAGCATTTGTTTTAGGTAACCAAGATTGATAGCAGCGGAGCATACGAGTATGGAAGTTGTTGTGGCTTGGCGGTCTACTTTGTGTTTCCTCCCTTTTAGCACTTAAATATTTTATATTATGTCATGTGAACGAAAATGTACTTTTGGGTTGAGATTCAATGGGGACCAAAACGCGACTCTGTTTAGTATTATCTTTGGGGTTTGGAGAAACAGTAGACTTTGTTGTTTTAAACAATCTTTAATTTATGTTTAAATTTCTACGTCTCTTTGAGTCATTCAAAATAGCTTATGTGTGATGATAACTGCCTAACACCCAAATGTTGTAGTTCCGCTGCGCATATGATTTGGAGGTGTTATAGATTGGCATCAGAGCCATGAGTTATAGAGAACTAGGTCATTTTGAAAAAGCCTAAACTATAACTTTTGGTGTCGTAAGAAATTGTCCAAGCACACAACTATCCTGCATGGCTCCGGTAAGATTTCTTTAGCATTGCTTTATATTTTAGATGTATCCCTCAAACTGACACGAATTCCCTAGTATTTAGTAAGTAAATACTTTGATATATATTGAGATATATTGTTGTGTACGTTGAGTACTTATCATCGTAATTTGCAAATTCTTGTATGATTATCTTATATGTTGCATGTAATTGACATACGGGCTACATTGCATTACATGGCAACACCGCGTTGTAATCCTACATGTATGTAGGAATGATTTTATGTATAAATATGTATATACTATGGTATTTAAAGGCATTGCACGTGAAGCAATGGTCCTTGAGTGATTATCGTACATGTTATAATGCGGTTTTATTGAGAATTCGGCCTCACCGCAAATTATCAATCTTGATAATTAATTTATTGTTCGAATAACCGAGTGTGAACCTCGTTTGATACTCTAGATACGTAAATAACGCTTCGTAACATATTGTATATTGACTAGATTGATCTTGATTGTCGTTATCGCACCGTGATGTGTCATTTTGGACATTTTCTTTTGAAACGTAATTTACTTACATATTACTTTATTTCCTTTATTCCTTATGGGTTTGATATGTTAGTTGGCGTAACTATAATATAGACGAAGTACAATCAACGATGCGTACATCGTAGCGACGAATCACATATGTATGTTATAAAACGTGGTTGAGGCGTGTTGCCATTTAATCGTTGTTTACTATTTTACTTGAATTTAAAGATGTGTTTTAAAATAGACTAGCGTTGTGATCAATCGCGATAACTTGAAATTTGGTTGGTTTGTGTTAATTTTGTGGTGTAAGATGTCGAGACTCATCCGAGGCCGATAACAACATTTAGTTGACATACGTATTCTCGCTTCGTTTATTTCATTTTTGTTCTTGTTGTCTTATTATTTTAAATTTGATAGTATATATGACGAGGTCCGGCATTTGTGTGAGTTAAGTAAGCACTAAACTTTGTTGATTGAATGGTTTAAACATAAAGTGTTTTACATATTAAATAAATGGTAAATGAAAGTTTTGGATAAAAATGACCTATGATATGTCTTGTAATAAGTAAAACTCTTATAGAGAGTAAAGTGACAATGTGAAATTATTTTTTTTCCTTCAACCTTGGTTGGTAAATCGTAATAAGTAATTTGTATTACACGTAAAATCCTTGTTTTCATATATTAATAATTTGATACTAGAAGCTTGTGATGGAACTGTCAAGAATTTGTTTAATATAATTTGAAAAAGAAGTTATTGGTAAAAATTTACGATATGACTATCGAGTATGTGTAGCTTTGGGCTTGGTATGAATTAATTTTCGGGTCAATATAGCAATTGGCGTATCTTTTAATATAGAAAATGAGTAGAAAAATTGGTCATGTGTTTTGGAGTTAGAGATTTTGTAAAACTGGTTTTATTTTAAACATAAGGTCAAATTATATTTATGAATGCGTTGGTATAAACTAGAACTCGTCACTTGTTGTAGTGAATAAATTGGGACAAAATCAGAATGTACACTTTAAGTGAGAAATTATAACGCTTGAAAGAAATTATTGAACGTTGATGGAACGTCATTTTACTCTACTGCGAGATGTGTTAATTTTAAAATCGTTTGATAATGGGCTAATGATTAAAAGTTGAATTTTATATATCTTTGAATTATTGAAATAAGCATCTTAATTATTTATTATTTTATTATTATCATCGAGATTCAAGTGTCGACTAAAATCAGTAATTTATCCGAAATAATACTACGTGAAACTTCTTTAGCATTTGAGTCGAATCGCATGAATATGATTTAATAAATCAGTTTTAAGGAAGACTTATGTATAATAAAAAGTCAAAAGTTGATTTTAAGAGTTAATTAAACTAGTTTGAGTAATGATGGATATTTGTATATACCTAATAAGACAAGTCGTAATAATAATAACGTGAAACTTTAAAAATTCTTACTATGTACGTGTTTGGTACTTAAGATATGAACATTAACGAGATTTTGACACAAGTATGGAGATTTTCAAACCTAATGAATTGTCGATTATGATAACCGAGTC
Source organism: Glebionis coronaria (assembly GCA_025667525.1). Lineage (NCBI taxonomy): Eukaryota > Viridiplantae > Streptophyta > Magnoliopsida > Asterales > Asteraceae > Glebionis > Glebionis coronaria. The sequence goes on from CM046882.1 coordinate 520,214,997, forward strand.
ACCGCATCTACTAATGTTAATAATTTCGGAGAGATCGAAATTTTTCCAGAAATGAAAACTTTGTAAAGTTGAAAAATGAAAGGTATAAATTCTTAAACGGTGTAACGCAAATTGAAAATGTGCAATGTTTGCTTTTACAATATACAAGGTAACAGTAATTAGAAAATGCAAATGGATTACCCAAAAAACGCATATTTGTATTATTTTCTTAAGACGTAATATTTTGAGTCACGATGGTTCGATCGTACATCATCACTTCTTTGATTTTGCGAGTCTATATCTAAACTTGAGTAGTCATGTGATTGTTCATTTTAATATTGTCTACGATATGAAACCATTATTATTATATTTATTTTTTTGAATTGCTACTTCGCTATTACATGATAATGAGGGTAGGTCACCCGGTGTATTTTTTTTGTCCTGTTCATGGACGTTGTGACTTTTCTTCTTTCGGTTAATGGCCTAAAATTTTGTATTTACTTGAATGATGCTATAAATCTTCATTAAAGTGGTTATTTATTTATATTGAACAAAAGCAAGGAGGCAAAGCCGCTTTACCGAATTGTAGAGGTGAAAGAACTCGATTTTCCTAGTGAAATAGTTTCTATTCGACCAGGTGATTCTTCTCCTCTCCCCGTATACCCTTGGTGGAAATGTGTGTGCAACTCGAGACGATGGGAATCATGGTCGTTGTTTTATTTTTGACGCTTGTGTTGATATTAAATTTTTACTTCATGTATTCGTAGATCGCTGTTGTTATCCCGAGACTCTTGTCATATATTCGAAGTATTTTTATTTTTAATATAGTTAATTCCCGTTGGCAAATATATTGCTCGTTTACCTCGTTCGATCTCATTGATTGTTGATTTTGTTACTTGTTGTGCTTGCAATGATCTTTAATCTCGAACCACCTTACCATTATTTGGTGAATAGTCTATTTTGAAAATATGTATTAGTGTGTGAAATGCTTCGTTTAACAAAATGTAAATGGTGTCGATTTATTTATTTAATTATTTATTTATTTTCCTCATAAAAAGGCAAAGCAAAGGTATGTTTTCAAAATGGAAGAAAAATGTTTAATGTGTTTCTTGAAATGATGGTAGCTATATTTTTCCATTTCAAATAATTTAATTATTTCGAAGATTAGGTAGAAAACTTTCATAGTCATATTGGGTATGTAATAATAATGTTTGTGTCGTCACTCGATCATCAATTATGCACAACTTAGCTAACTATGCATAACTCGGGAAGAGTCATGTTTTGTTGGTTGTCGTTGCTTGGTCCTAAAGTATGCATGATCTAGCTAATTATGCATAGTTTAGGAAGAGCACTAGTGTGTCAAACAAATTGGTCATCTTGAAACTTGTAGTGTTTTGATAAATGTTTGGATGAGAACGCTTTTAAAAATGGTGGATCCTTATGCAAGTAATCGTATTCTCCTTGATTCCTAAAGAAAATTTTGAATTTTCTTGTGTTCCATGAAATTTATTCTTTCGTTTGGCGTTGACTTAGTAAGTCACCGTGACCGAGAAATTATGGAAAATGTTTTTATGTGTTGAATGTAACATGCGAATTTTATCGAAATCACTAGGGTGTTGATGAAATACCAAAGGGACTCGTACCGACACTGAGAAGGAATTTTAACAAAGATAGAAGACTGCCAAAGTAGAGGAAATCCGAGTTTGAGTAACTCTGAGGGAAATGACGAAGACTTCTCCTACATCAACCGTATCATACTTTATTTGTTTTCTTTTATTCTCTTGTTCTTTTGATATGTGAAACGACACGCGATAAACTGTTGAATTTTACCAACTGTGCATTGGTAGTTGGAAGACAATTCCATTTGCCGCCTTCGTTTATTCAAAGTAAGGAATCCTCTTTGTTTGACTCGATTTTCTTTGATCATCAATGGTTAAACGATAGATAAACATAGTTGATGTTTTTATGGTGAACCCTTGTCTTTTATGTGTTTATGTTGTGTGTGATATAGTCGAGTGATCGAAAGTTGTGAGAACTTGAGACGACATTGTCCAATGACGTCCGATCATGGAGAACACGTGCCATGTAATATATTATTTTTTTAACTGTGAACGATGATGCTTATTGAGATTTTGACCACGTTTGGGACGGAAGTAAGATGGTGTTCTTGTATTATATATATATATATATATATATTTTTGGGGTATGGATCCGTGTGTGAGCACCATGCGATGGCATATGTTTGTATTTTATTTCTTTTTGGATATGCATCCATAGCTAGCAAGCCTGTGAACCTTCTTAAACTTGCAATTTTCTTTTTGACTGGACTCATCCGAGAATCATCTCAAATGTCCTTATTTTATCCTGGCTTGGCTGATTAGCAAGCATGGGTTAACTCGATTGAACTGATTGACTTGGGATGGTTTGGCTATGTTGCAAACATGTCGTAATGTGGTTGTATGTGTGTCATAATGGCTTTTGTGTTTGATTGGATTGTGATGTTTTCGAGAGAGTTATGTATACGCCAAATGATTTCCGTATCGATGAGTTCGTTTTTGACGAAATAGGTTTGTATGTACGTAATATTGCAATAAGGTTATTTTGTACGAATAGTATTAATTACTTCGTCTGGTATATTTTGAACGTTTTCGATGGGGTTTTGTGCGACCCATGTGATTTTATTTTGTGAGTAATTATTTTTATGAGACGATGGACCAAGTGAAAGGACGATTCAAAAGTTGGAAAACATGCTCCGAGCGTGTGTGATTGATTTTGATAGTTGTTGAGATCGACACTTGCCGTGGTAGTATCTTTGTACTAAAGCTGTAGCATTTGAGGAATTATGTTGATGAAAATGTAGATCGCCAGTTGGACAGAATGAAGTAGGAAAAAAGTCAGTTGAATGGACTTGGAATGATTTGAGAGGCTACGGAAGAGATGGTGTAGATTAAGAATCACTTGCTAACCGCGAGAAGCTGTGGAAAGAGATGTGTTGATACCAGTAGGAAGAATTTTGGGAAATTGAAGTGGAGATCATGGATCAAGATGTTAAGAGATTGAAGCAAGGTATAATACTCATTGTGAAGATGTAATGGAACCCGAGACGTGAACCGAAGTCCACATTGGAACGTGAAGACCTCTTTAGTAAGAAGTACCCTCATCTTTCTAGTAGTACAAAATGCGAGTATAAGAACCGGAGAGCGCCGGGACGTCTCTCCCTTAAGGAGAGGAGGATGTGATACCCGTGAATGTGCCATATGATGCTAAGCTATTGTCTCAAGAGCTGTTCAGTATGAGCATCCCTCTTAAGTTGCGACTCACTTGAGGATGTGACATCCCGAGCCCAACGTCATTTATTTAATCCTATTTTAAGAATATTTTTGAAATTTTTAAGAAACATTCGTTTGCTATATATTTGACGGTTCAAGTTGAAACCAACGTTTAAGGTCATAATTTTAACATTTGACGATTTAAGAAGAACCGATGACGACTACGATACCGACGGATGCCCAAAATTTACCTTTTATTATCGATTGATCGATATTTGAGTTTTTCTAGATTTTACTTTTATTACGTGTTTAGACGAGTCAGAACCATGTGTATATTCGTTTTGTGTGCGTTTGAACCATTTAAAAGTATTTTCGAGTGTTCGGGACGACCCCCGACTCCCGTAAATTTTTAAAACCAACTACTAGTCACAATCCCGCTCTTTAAAAAAATAGATTTGCCACTAAGGCCAAAAGAAAACCAAAATGACCAAACAACCCCCTCCCATTTTTTTTAATACACAAACACAAAAACACACACACAAACACACACTCAAAAATCAAAACCCCTCCCCCCTCTCTCTTTGAAACCCACGGCCAAAACCCAAAACCACCACCACCACCATTTTCTTGGGTTTTTGGAAAAAGTAAGCAAAGACCACCTCCTATTTCATCATTGTAAGTCATTCTATCCATTAAAATCAAACATGCAACAACTTGATTTTTCCAAGAATCAAAGATTTTTCAAAAATGTGTTTTGATGTAATTAAATCATTAATTCGTTTAATTGGTGATTGGGTAATGTTAAATAATCTATAAAACAAGATGGGGTTTATGATTTTTGTGTTCTACAGCCCCTAAACCCACAAATTTATGGGGGTTTTGTGGGTTCATGGTGTTTTATGATTTTTCTTGTGGGTTTGTGTTTAGATTGATGTTTTAGGTGTGTTTAAATTAGTTAAACATGTTGCATGCTTGATTTGGTAAATGGGTTTTTGAGTGGATTTGATATCCTAGGTGTTAGAGACTGATTAAGGTGTTTAGGAATGGTCATGAGTGGTTAAGTTAGGGCTAGGTGTCGTTAGAATGGATTGGAAACAAGTTTTGGAATGATTTTGGAAGGGTGATTTTAGACCAGATTGTTCAAGCATGTTTTTCGTGGGTTTAACTTGGTAAGCAGGCCATAAACATATGATAGAGTTGTAGAGCTTTGTCTTAGCTTCTTTTTGGTATAAGGTAGAGCTTACGACTCCAAACGAGTCAAAAATTATGATATTTTGAAAGTTCGTGTACCGGGAGATGAGAATCAACACAATCCGAATTTATGTTTGGTTTTGGGTCAAATCCCGGGGACCATAGATAGATTTTGGCAAATGATTTAAAGTTAATTTTTGGTTTCAAACCTGAATTTGTGAGTCTATTTTTAGACTTAGGTGTCGGATTGGTCAATGGCGTATTTTAAATAGGTCAAACAAGTCCAACATGGTCAACGTGCAAAATCAGTCCTAAAAGTGTATGTTTAGAAATGTGATGTGTAACGAGTCATAGAAGTGAAAACTTTTCATGGGAATAAATATGGGTTTTATACAGGTCATGAGGTATTTTTGTGAATTTTCTTGAATTTATACAAGTGCTTAAGTCGTAGAAAACAGCCCGTACTTTTGGTAAGTATCGGCAAATTTATAAAATGAGAATCACTTTAAATACGTAGGTAAATGGTATAAGTCTAGTAACAACTACTTGTTTGGTTTTGGCGTGAGTTTTCATAAGCATTAAGTGTTTCGATTTGCGTGTGTTTAGTACAATTATGTACGCGGTGTATTGATTTGGTTTTCGTACTTTGACTTTTAGGTCAAGTGTTTGATTTTCCCGGGCATCCACGTCGTCGGTGACATTTCTCGTTACGTCTTCACTAGAACCACTACTACTACGCCAGGTGAGTCTATAGCCTCGCTCTTTAACTTATTTCAAACGTTTTTACCCGCGAGGGGGATGCATGCTATTTAAATGAAAAGAACATAAGTCATGAATGATTGTTGGACCCGAATGTTGCCTTGAATTGTGTTGAGTCCCTAGTTGTAAAAGTCCCTAAATTCGTGAACTATTAACTGTTGTCTTGCCCTTGTGTGGGTTGGAGATAGCCGCTTATACAATTGATAGTACTATGGGGTTGACGACCCTATCCGAGACGAGAGCTAGTACGTTGAGTACCCTCTGCGGACGGATAACTTGTGATAAGAAACAAGGTATAATTACAACTAATGCCTTTAGAAGGGGCACTGGTTTCACTTAAATCATGCCGGTAAATGTACGCGGGTGATTGAGTTAACGGATTAGTGTCACGAGCTTAAACACAATTATTAGCTATTGCTAAAGATAATATCCTTGAATAATAGATTGTGTATACGACAATGATATTGAATGGTCATGATTGGTTTTAATACTTATGTTCAACTTATGATTTGATAAACCTATAGATTCGCTCAACCTTTGTGTTGACGGTTTTAAGCATGCGTTTCAGGTAACCAAGATTGATAGCAGCGGAGCATGCGAGGATGGAAGTTGTTGTGGCTTGGCGGTCTACTTTGTGTTTCCTCCCTTTTAGCACTTAAATATTTTATATTATGTCATGTGAACGAAAATGTACTTTTGGGTTGAGATTCAATGGGGACCAAAACGCGACTCTGTTTAGTATTATCTTTGGGGTTTGGAGAAACAGTAGACTTTGTTGTTTTAAACAATCTTTAATTTATGTTTAAATTTCTACGTCTCTTTGAGTCATTCAAAATAGCTTATGTGTGATGATAACTGCCTAACACCCAAATGTTGTAGTTCCGCTGCGCATATGATTTGGGGGTGTTATATGCACTAACCACGTGACGCCGAGCTCGAACAAAATCCTCAAATAAATGAGACACTGAGCACAATAACGTAACCCCTTCAAGTGATAGCAAATGTACGCATAGAGCAAGTTATCTTAAAAAGGCTCCTACTCCTTTTAAGATATGAATAGATCGTACCCCTTCGCTAGATATGTCGAGTCTTCATCACCATACAAACCAAGCAAGTTATCTTAAAAGGTACTCCCTTCTTTTTAAGATATGATAAGAACACAAAACCTGTGAAAATCAACTACAACATAAAATAAGTGATACGCAAATGTCTTCTTCAATGAATCTCCACAACGAAATGATGATGGCTGAGAACTCCTCCTCCAGTATCAGTAGTAACATCAGACTAGTCACTAAATTAGAGTAGTAGCAATCTTACTTGACTAGTAGGAACCAAAACCGGCCAAAGAAAAGTTAGTATACAACAAGCCAGCAGGAACCATAATCAAGTCAACAAGAACATACGCCTACCAAGAGGAACAAACCAGTAGGAACCGACCAGTGGTACGTACCAGTAGAAACCGACTAGTATGAACCGATGATTCAACCAGGAGGAACCATCAAATATTACTAGGAGGAACCGAGAACAAAACCACCACGAACAATATATGACCCGTAGGAACCATAGGTCACCAGTAGGAACAACATAACCTACCAGTAGCATCTCAATCCCCCGTCTTTTTTTTTTCTTCTGTCACCACCCTGTCGCTAAAGTTGTTGCTGATATCAAAAACTCTTTCATCCAAGATAGTGACGCATGAACTATCACTATTTCTTTTGTTGCGCTGCTGTCACAAACCGTAGTCCAAAATGTTTTATCCATTATCCATATATAATTGCCCAAATCATGACCAGCCATGAATAAACCGTGTCTCCTTAAATCACGCAGGATACTAGGCAACTTCTATTATATCAACGTGAATATGAACACCCAATATTTCTTCCATAGATATATGACCCCATGAGAAAACAGCAAACCATACTCCACACGTTTTGCTATCCATAAAAATAACATATCTTGTCCAAAGGAAGAAACGAATATAATCCCATAAAACCATATTCCAAAAATATATTCCACAAAATTAGCACTTTAAATGGGATAAGTAGAAACTCATATATGGGAAGTATATATATTCACAAACAAGAAACGTGTGAATCCTATCTGTGTCCCACGCTCAACCATAACTGCTATCCCATATATTACGCATCTATATGGCAATCCATTGACTTTATAAAACAAAGAAAAGTAAAGTAAGAACATACCATATTTGGACCCAAGTATTACGTGAACATAATTGCTTCCAAAAACCACCACGTTCACAAAAGAAAGTGAAATATTATCCCTACAAAGTAGGGTTTATTTTTCATAGCCTTTCCTTAATTCACGGATCCTTAAAGAAACCGTGTGTCCTCCATGAATCACGTATCTAAGTCACGTCCAAAAATATTAGAGATATGTGCATATCTCTAAAAATCAGCATCTATTTCGTCCATGATTATTAAAGTCCCTACGGTTTAGGACTTATAAAACGTGACTCCTTCCCAAAACTCTCGCATGATAAAAAAAACCTTCCCCTTAATTTACGTAACAAAATATCCTTTCCCACGTTATATTGAATCCGTGATTGCTTTTCAGATGTCTTGAGGACCAGAGACGAGACAAAGAACGCCAGCAACAGTTTACATCTCCTACACATCTTTCGGCTATGTGAATCATGGACCACTCATCAACAATACCCTCGTTGCTTTCTTTTGAACAAATACTCCAAACCACATACGTCCTCTCATCAGGTCCTTGGTCTGTTACATGCTTTTGACTCATCTTTGTGCAAACATCACATTCTTGTTTCTTGGACAGTTAATACTGGGACCACATAGAATCAAAAGAAAAACCAACATACGTGAATACATCAATGTATTCATTCTTTGATGCATCATATGAAAAATGGATCTGCCATGAAAAACCTTCATTCAACACAATCATAATACCTTTGATCACACTAGGGTTCATCATTGATTCGAAAATCAACTCACCAAAGCTAGTATGATCACCATCACAGTACCAGCAGCAACATCAACAACAATATCATATGAAGAGCAGCAACAATCATCTAGGGTTTGTTGGGAAAACCCTAGATCAGCAACTTGATTTATTTAAAAACAGAAAATAACATGAAAACCTTGTTAGATCAACCAGATCGAGAGCCAACAAGCTCTGATACCACTTGTTGAGTCTTAGGATCTAGACTCATTTGGGATATCATGATCATGATTGTAATAAGCACAACGGAACATAAAGAACACAATCATAACCAAGAACAAGGCTTTCACTAATAAAGATTACTATTAATAATGCTACTAACTACTACTCCTGGCGCCTAATAGGCTTGACACCAGGAGGAACGCACACACACCTATGGTTTACATTGTTTATGAATGAGTGAATAAAACCAAGGTGCCTACCCTCTTTATATAATAGAGGGACTAGGGTTACATCACAACCCTAGCTTACTATCTAAGCTAATATATTACTACTAGGTCCTTCATCTTGTTTTGTCATATCAACTCAAGATCTCTAGGTCCCAACAATTATCAATGTCAATAACCTCAATCCCAAGAAAGTATTTAAGTTTACCAAGATCTTTGATTAGAAACTTAGAACTTAGAAATTGTTTAAACTTATTTACTTCCTCAAGATTATTACTAGTGATAACAATATCATCAACATAAACAAGTAAAACCAAGAAAATGTCATTTTTGTTTTTGATAAACAAAGAAAAATCATTAGGACTTTGAACAAATTCATTTTCAAGGAGCACAGAAACAAGTTTTTCATTTCATTTTCTTGGTGCTTGTTTTAAGCCATACAAAGATTTAACCAGTTTGCACACCTTATTATCATTATTATCACCATATCCCTCTGGAAGTTTCATTTAAACTTCCTCATCAATTTCACCATACAAGAAAGCATTATTCACATCCAACTGATATAAAGGCCAATTATTGCTAACAACAAGACTAAATACACATCTGACTGTAACAATTTTAACCATAGGAGAAAAAGTCTCCTCATAATCTATTATTTCCCTTTGATTAAACCCTTTAACAACCAATCTAGCTTTAAATCTTTCCACATCACCACTAGACTTATACTTGACTTTCCATATCCATTTACATGGAATGGCTTTTATTCCAACAGGAAGATCAGTAATAACCCAAGTATTGTTTCTATGCAATGCTTCCATTTCTTGATTCATAGCTTTTATCCGTCTGCTATCTTTGATAGCTTCAGAATATGTAGAAGGCTCATGAATTTTATTAAGATTGGTAGAAAAACAAAGTTGTCAACACTAAGATTAGCATAATTCACAACTTTATTAATGCTATATTTAACATCTTTGTTAAGCACAAAATCTTTATACTTAGAAGGTAAATTAACTTTTCTACTTGTTCTCCCAACAGTTTTATCTGCTGCTGGTGACCAATTAAAAACATTACCAAATGACTCAATTCCTTCATCCTCAGAGGAACTATCATCTTCATTAACAGTGTTTGGTATACCCTCATAAACAATTGTTTCTGTTGCATACTCACTACTAGTGTCCTTCCTACTAGACTCAGTCTCAGTATTAAGTGATCTATCTACATCAGAAATAATATCTGTATCAGCAGTATGAACACCTTTTTTACTTCCACTAGAATCTACAGTGTTGTCACTAGGTATAACTCTATCATTAGGTACAAGCCTATGCTTACTACCTGTACTATCTCTATTCTCATCAAAGGATTCACTAGGTATCTGACTGTTTATGTTAAACAAAATTAAATCGTTAACATCATTTTCAAAAAAAATAAAATATTTACCAATCACGTCATTTTCAAATGGGAAAATAGTTTCATAAAACTTGACATCCCTTGAAAACAAAAACCTTTTATTTTTAAACTAAAAAGTTTATATCCTTTCTTATCAAAAGCATATCCAACAAATACACACTTTTCAGATCTAGACTCAAACTTATCAGAAACATTTAAGACATTAGAAAAACACAAACAGCCAAACACTTTTAAATGGAAAATACTAGGTTTAGACTTATAAACCATTTCATAAGGACTTTTACTAGATAACACAACAATAGGTAACCTGTTAATCAAATAAGTAGCAGTTAGCACACATTCAGACCACATGTTTAATGGTATGCCCCCTAAAACATAAGGACTCTAGAAGTATTAAGTAAATGCCTATGTTTTCTTTGTGCAATACCATTCTATCGAGGTGTATAAGCACATATGGTTTGATGAACAATATAATGGTTTTTAACAAATTCAGCAAACTTATGATTAACAAATTCAGTTTCATTATCACTTCTGAAAAGTTTAACCTTTTTATTAAACTGATTATCAAGAAGTTTAAAAAACTTTCAATACTATCAAAAACTTCAGTTTTACTTTTTAATAAAAACACCCAAACAGATCTGGTATAATCATCAACCACAGGTCCACAGTAAGAAAGAATCTAAATCCATTCCTACTAGTAACTTTATAGAGTCCCCAAACATCAAGATGAACAATGTCACCAAGTTGTTTAGTCTTATGATCACTCAAAGAGAAAGACTCCCTAGTATGTTTAGCTTTATGACACACATAACAAGGTTCTAACCCTTTAGGTTTTATATCAGAGTTATCTTTTCTTAGAACATCCAAAACTAGATCAGCTGGATGTCCCAACCTATTATGCCAAATAGAACTAGATATCTGACAACACCTAACATTTTTATTAAACACAGGCCTACCTTCATCAAGAAAGTATAAGCCATCTTTTTCACTACCAGTCCCCATCAGGACATTGTGAGTTAAGTCCTGAATAACAAAACAAGTTTCATTAAAAATTACATTAACCTTATTATCCTTGGATAACTTTTGAACAGATAAAAGACTAACTTTGTATCCATGAACAACCAGCACATCTTTAATAACCAAATTATTAATTTTGAAACATCTAATTTTTTTCACATATTCCAAAGTCCCATTAGGATGAGCAACACTTATGTTTCAGTAAGATACATCAATAACATCAAACAACAATTTTTCAGAATATGTTATGTGCTGACTAGCCCTTGAATCTATAAATCCACCCAACATAAGTACTATACGTACTTATATTGGAATTATAGTTCAAAAACCTACAAGATAGGAAACTAACAACACAATTATTAACTTTGAAGGTACCTGCAATGGTTGCAGGACCCATAGTATCCTCTCCTGAAACACTCAGTAACCTCATAAGTCTTTGATATTGATCAGAAGTAAGAGTATGAGAAGTACTCTTACTTTGATCACACTTACTGTCATTAACACTCACATTATGAACATTGTTTTGAGTTGAATTATTATTATTCCTTTTTAAACTAGGTGGATAACCTATTAACTCAAAACATCTGTCTATAGTATGACCATTCATGTTACAATGCTTGCAAACAAGATTACCATTTTTATATCCATTTGACCCAGTCTTGTTGGAATTCCAATTATTATTACTATTTATGTTAAACCCTTTGTTCCAATTATTTGAATTCCCACCAGACTTAACAACAAAAGTAGATGGTCCAGACTTATAATTCTTAGAGCCAACACCATTTCTATATGATTCATCCCTAGTCAGAGTTGCAAAAGCAGTTCTCACATCTGGTATGGGATCAGATGTGAGAATCTGAATCCTTACAACACTATAGCAATCATCAAGACCCATAAGAAACTACATTAGCCTAAGAAGTTGATCATGTTACTTAAGTGCCTCATAACCATCACAAGTACAATCAGGTAAATCAACAAGAGCATCAAATTGTCTCCACAAAGAATTACACTCATGATAATATTCAGATAATGGCATACCAGATTGAGTTAATGTGTAAATTTTATGATGGAGATTATATATAACAAAACCATCTTGTTTATTATATGTCTCTTCTAATTCATCCCAAACATCTTGGGCATATTTAGAAAAAATCTGACCCTTATACAAATCTGGTGAGACACAACCAAGTAACCAAGAAAGAACAACAACATTACATCTATCCCATTGATCCCTAGCAAGACCATCATTAGTGTCTTGAACACATTTACCAGTTATAAAACCAAGTTTATTTCTTGTTTGTAAAGCCATTTTAATAGCAACAGACCAAACCTTATAGTTCTTAGTCCCTTCAAGTTTGAAGGAAATTAACTGAGAACCAATATCTTGAGGGTGAAGATAAAGAGGGCCATAAACATCAAACTTAACAACATCAGTTTCAGATTTAACCCCATTACCCTTGGGTGGAGCATCACCCTTGGGTGAACTAGGACTAGACATAATAACAATCTAACAAACCACACAAACCAAATGATGAACACAAAACTCAAGACAAAATATAGTTCTTAGGCTTCCAAAACCACTCACAGGGTGGTAGGTCAAGAGCTGAGACTTGAGATTGGTCAAAACCAAAACAAAACACACAAGAATAGAAAAACAACAAATCCCCTTTTATCTCCTCTACAAATAACAAACAGCTAACACAAAACCTCGAATCAATCAACTCCACAAGACTAACTAATCCCTTCGACTTCCTAACCCCACTAAACATATCAAAGAAAAATCCTAAGAGAGAGAGTATGAAAGGTGTTATGTAGCACGCGCAGCAAACCAAGCAAGAACTCTAGGATCAAGACAATCCAGAGAACCCCCAAATAATAGATCAAAATGATCTAAAAACAACCAATAGCAGCGGAAAACAAACACCTGCACGTTAAAACAAAACAATAATAACAATATATCCACCTTACCTACCAAGAAGAAAACCCTAATCTCTGACTTTAGGGTTTCTTCAAGTAAACTTATGATTAATAACAAGTTAATCATAAGAATACACAAAACAAGATCAAAAAGTACCCAAGATTAAAAAACCCCAAAAACAGTTGAAACCCTAATTATTTAAAATCTAATTAAACCTTCAATTGATCGATTCAGAACAATTAACCACCAGATTAGTGTAAAGAAACACCCCAAGAACACGATCTATGATAATAGATCAAAACCCCCCAATTTTTAACAAAACCCTAATTTTAAAATTGATTTAGAAAACGTTTTAATTCGATGATATAAAGGAACTTGTCTCTAATACCATGTAAAAACAATGATTCAATGCCCAATATCACCAAGAACAAGTTATAACAGTGAACCCAACCAACCTCCCCTTGGCTCACTTTATCAATGAAAGATTACAATATATTTGTTACAAGAAAGAATCAAAAGAACACTCTCAAACCTCACAATGATCAAAACTATTGATCAAGAATCACACGCAGTAATCTCACACACATGAAAGAATAAAACAAGTTAACAGAATGAAAAGTGAAGTAAACGAGTTAGGTGGAGGAGTATATATACTCCTATTCTTCACATCAACCTTCCACTTTCCACACTTGCCACATTTAGTCCCTCAAGTATAAAACTTGTCTCTTTAGTTGAAAAGCTCCCCCTCCATCTTTATAAACTTGCTATTAAAGCCCTTCAGGTTTAGGACTTGTATCATTTAACACTCCAAGAACGAACGGTGTATTTCACTCTAAAACTTCAGCAACAGTACTTCAAAAATTATTGTTATTACCACCCATGTTCAGAAGTAGGGTTAAAAAGTATACTCGGGCCAAATTAAATATATATCCGAGTTATATCTTAAACGGGGTGCACTAGTGACCAAACTCACTATCGACGTCGCATTCACAAAAGCATTCACCCATTTAACAAACTAACTACAAAGCATACTTCATTTAAACACAAACATACCTATAATACATCACAAAAAAAGGAAAATCATGTAAAAAGGTCAATAAGTTGAAGTCAGGCACGAAACTTCTTTTCTCAATTTAAGTTATTCAATTTATATTTTGCGCAACATAAGTTTTTTTTTAACTTTTAGAAAGCGAGAACGTGTCATGGTTGTAGCCGTAATCACTTTTAAATGCTCAACTATAACGATACATTACACTAGTTAACCATCTTAGTCGAAAATGACCAATAACATAAACCTTGCATTGCACAAAAAATAACTTCGATGGACAACCTAAGATTCAAATTACCTTTAAATGTGATCATTTTTTGTGCGATTTAACCGCAAGAAAAATATACTTGTAACACCCCATTTTTTATAAATGGAATGTCACGCGTGATTATGGCGTGTCATCAAAGCATACAAGGATAAATGTCTTAAACATTACATGACCATAAAGGAAATACCGGAAACAAACATTGGTACCCCAAAGTAAAGCTCCTTACACACAAACATAAGTACTGTAAATGAAAAGGACTAAACAATGTCCATGGAAATAAGTAGCAATAGTATGAGGATAAGCATAAAGTAATGAAGGCTAGAAAGCTTCCAATCCATATGCACGTACGCTTAAAGTCTACGAGCGTCCCTGAGTACCTGCCGTTTTGGGAACATGAAAGGAAAACGGCTGAGCATAACGCTCAGTGCACGGATATACAAGCATAGAATGAATAACATAAGCATATACAACATATAGCAGCGGAATTGATTAAGTCCTGGAAAACCTGACATAACTTAGTAAAACTGGTTTTATAGTTTGAAAAGCCTTATGTTTATCTTATAAAAACTGTTTAACATGTTTACCATCAGCCAATATAGGTAATGAAATATAAACGTGCATGAATACTTGGAGGGGTGACCTCGTCATGCATATAGAGGGGCTGCCTCTAATTAATATAAGTTTGGGTAGTAGGGATCAACTCCTTGTGAAGGATGCAAGGCACACATCACATTCACCTGAATAATCTGTAAAAGCATGTAACCTAGGATGCACCCATACGCACCACATGATAACATAATAATATGGCCAAAAGCTGAAAGGGACGCCACGAGCTATCACTCCGCCGTGGTGAAGTCATAACACTGGTGCCTCTAGTGTTATGGTTATGGTACCTCCATAACTAGGTGAAACTGGTCATGCATGTATATGGCTTAGGCATTTAATTAAACATAAGCAAATCAAAGCATATAAAAAGTATATTGGGAAAACAGTTGGCTGCATACGGGGAATCCTAATAAGGAAAGAATGTCCATACTGAAAGGACGGAGAATCCGTACCTTATGTCCAGTGAACGAAGAAGACGAACGGAAAAGAGTCCTACTTCGATCTCACTAATGCTACATAAATAATATACGTGTATAAGTATTCTGATTACTGTGTACGTAACTGGTTTTATACCATGTCTTAGCTTGTTTTATATGTTCATGTCATGTTTTATTGATTTTAATGTTACGCTGTGTTTATCATGTATTCTGGATATTCTGATTAGGTATTACTTGTATTTCTTGTATTATTATACTTGTTGTGTAATAATAAGTAACTTTCTAAAAATAGCAGGTTTCCTAAAATAGAAAGTATCCAAAAATAGAAAGTTTCCAAAAATAGTTTAGTTGCTTAAAATAAATAAGTTTCTAAAAATAGAAAGTTTCCATAAATAGATTAACTGCTTAAAATAAATAAGTTTCTAAAAATAGTAAGTTTCCATATTTCGAAATAAGCTGGATTATTAAGCTAATAAGATAAGCTTAAGTTTTACTTATTAATATTCTAAGTCATGTAATTAATAGTATAGTTTATTAATTAATACTTATAAATTAAATAAACTATATGTTATAAGATTTAATTAAATATAACATGATTTAATTAAATTTAAGTGTAAATAATACTTAGGTTAAAACATGTGTTAATATTTATTATTAATATAACCTAAGTCATGGAAATTAATTAATTACATGTCATGTTTTAATAATTAATTAATTACTTTAATCTAAATTAAATACTAAAATACTTAGGTTAAAATCATGTATTATTAGTAATAATAATTAACCTAAGTCATGTCTAAATTAAATTAATTATATAGCATGTTAAATTAATTTAATTAATCTTGTAATTATTAAACCTGTAAAAAAAATAATTAACTTGTAAAAATAAGTCATGAACCGAACCCGTATTTTAAATCTAAACATGTCTTGAACCGGACCGTGTTTAACCTTGAACCGGACCAAACAAACATATCCTTAACAGTGGCGAACCGGCTTGGCCGGTTGCCACTGTTTGTGTAAAGGTGCCACCGGCTTAAGCCGGTGGTCCCTTGGTCTCTCGGCTAGCCGCCGCCCATGCGGCGTTCCCCCTGCTTGTTCATATTAGCCACCGACTTATGCCGGTGGTGCTTGTTTGTTTATGCCGAGACCCCCAAAACCACAAGGCCACCCCGACATGCGTCGTGGTCCCTTGATCCCTGCGGCCGAGACACCCAAACCACACCGAGACCATGGGGTCTCGGTTGGTTGTGATTAAAAACCCACCGAGAGCTTCGGCTCTCGGTTCCATGCGTCGGCCGAACCAAACACCCCTAAAACATCCATGTTTATTAACCCCCATGATTTAATTAACATGTTTAATTAATAGTTTTTAATAAACTCATGATTTCATGTGTTCTTGATTAATAAAAGAATTAAAAGTAAAAGATTAAAGATTACCAGTGCGTGAAACAAATAGGAATGGTAACACGAACGACCTTGCTTGAATTGGATCAACAAAAATCAACGAACACCCCTTCTGTGTGTTTAAAACGGGCGGCCAAAAAGGAAGAGAAGATGCTAGGGTTTTATGTTTTTCTCACTTTTCAGTAATATGAAAAATATGTTTTCCCTTTTTTCCTTTTAGTTAAATTAAAGTGGGCTTGGCCCCTTTTGCTTGTTCTTGCCGCGGGTAGGTGGGGCCCACAAGGGGAAACCTATTGTTTTCCGTGTTCTAAATATTTACGTGTTCTCGTGGTCGTGTTTACGTGATTTATTTATTTATCGTTCGTGTTAAAATATATACTTGTACATAATCGTAATACTAATTACGTAAATACATAATAATAGGTTCGTGATAATTTACGTTCATGATTTCATGTTCGTGATTATAAGTATTGTTGATAATAATTATCGTGTATTAATATGCTTAAATACTTATCGTGTAATAAAACGTACGTAATACTTGTAATTAACATTCGTGAAACGTAAACATGTTATATTAGGAAGGTTTTAATCATGTACGTACGATTATATATGTATTGTTCATGGTAAAAGCATGCGGGTTTTACAACTCTTCCCCCCTAAAAAGAATAATTCGTCCCCGAATTATAGATAACGTAAACTGGAAAAAGAAGAACATACCCGAATTCAAAATATGAAATGAGGGTAAGAAGCCCGGATAGACTCCTTTGTTTCCCAAGTGTCTTCCCGCTCGATATGATCCCTCCAAAGGATTTCGACGAATGGAATCGTCTTCCTCCTCATGACTCGTTCTTGTCTGTCAAGAACTCGTTCGGGTTCTTCTATGAAGGTAAGATCTTCACGAATCTGTTCCAGTGGATACTGAACCATGTGAAGGGGATGATACTTGTACCCTCTGAGTAAGGACACATGGAAAACATCGTGAAAATGAGAAAGCTGCGAAGGTAACGCTAAACGATAAAATACTTCACCGACGCATTCAATGACATCAAACGGTCTGATGAATCGTGGACTGAGCTTCCCTTTGATTCCAAAACGTCTAACACCATGTGTCAGCGATACCTTAAGGAAGACATGATCTCCTACGTTAAAATGTAAGTCCCTACGATGCTTGTCGGCGTAATTCTTCTGACGTGACCGTGCTTCTTGCAATTTCTGCTTAGCTACTGCGACCTTCTCGTTGGTCAACTCTATCATTTATGGTCCTTCAAGTGTTCGCTCACCAACCTGATCCCAGCAGATTGGGGCGCGACACTTTCTGCCATACAACATCTCGAATAGAGCACACTTAATACTTGCGTTCCAACTGTTGTTGTATGCAAACTCTACCAAACAGATGTAATCATCCCAATCTCTCGTCTATTCCAACGCACATGACCTCAACATGTCTTCTAATGTCTGAATCGTTCGCTCCATTGACCGTCTGTTTGAGGATGAAAAGGCGTGCTAAGCTTAAGTTTTGTACCCCAAGCTTTCTGCAGACTCCTCCAAAATCGCGAAGTGAAACGATGATCTCTGTCTGAGACGATGCTGGATGGAGCACCATGAAGTCTCATGATCTCCTTCTTGTAAGTATCGGCGAGTTTACTGACCGAATCTTCCTTGCGGATCGGTAAAAAATGAGCTGACTTAGTAAGTCGATCAACGATAACCCAAATTACATCATGCTTCCTCTTTGTCTACGGAAGACCGGTAACAAAATCCATGGTGATCTTGTCCCACTTCCACTCTGGAATATCTAACGGTTGTAGAAGACCGCCAGATCGCTGATGCTCGATCTTAACCTGCTGGCAGGTAAGACATTTGGAGACGTAAGTCGCAACATCCTGTTTCATATCACTCCACCAAACGTATTGCTTGATGTCATGGTACATCTTGGTTGAACCAGGATGAATAGAGAATGGGGATGTAGAATATTGATAATCTTGTGAATCAATGAAGTGGGTTGAAGATTTCTAGAGAGAGAAACTAGTGAGAGAAAGTGAGAGAGAAATATATGTTTTTGATTCAAATGGTAAAAAATGAAAACAATCAACAACCAACCCCTTTCCATGGTGGAAAGGGGTATTTATATCCAAGCCACTAATGGGCTTGGGCCGACCCATGACAAGCCCATGGGTCGGTTTCTTACTTAACTAAATAAGCAAACATTAACTACGAGCTATACAACATTAATAATATTGTGGAGTGACCGATACTTCTAATATACGTTAAAAACGTATTTCTAACAATCTCCCCCTAAGGGAGGTCACTCCACGTTACACAGTTCTAAACCTAGCATACTATACTAAGTCTTCGTTCTTCAACTCGTAGTCTTTTCTTCTTTTCTTTTTGTTGTGAATATGTTGATTTGATCTTTTAGGCTTTGGCTTGAGAGCATTGTTCTATTGACCAATCACGTGTGATCTTTGCCTTCTTGTGAATCTTGCCTCCTCGCGACTCCATGTTCCACACACTTATGTCTTTTGTTGAATTCTCGAAAGCTTCAGAGTTTGGTACAACGGAAGACTTCATTTGGTACTTTCTTGAATTTTGCTGAACTTGATGCAAAAAAACATAAGCATGTGGGAACGACTTCAGCTGGTACACCGCAACGCCACCGTCTTCGCAGCAACCTGATAAGACACGAATGAAATGGCTTAGAACATTTCATTCTAAATCGGTAGCGTTTTACCTCCGGTCGGTGAAGACCGTTGGACGATATTAGATATCGTACCTGTGACGGATAGTTTCAATTAAGTAACTTCCTGACAGGATTTCGCGGGTAAACCCGTTCTCTTTATTCGACGATCACTAAGCTTGACTGCGAACATAAAGAGTGAATCACTTGGATAAATTATCCTTGTGATTGAAGCCGTCAATTCATGAAACCTGGAACAAGTGAATTTCAATTAAGATTTTCACCATCGTTGCTTTCCAGTTATCACGAGCTTAATTCATAAAGAATCTTGCACGTCACCTACCAAGTGTTGTTTGATGTTAACACTAGAAGGATTTCCACTCGTCACTGTGAACACTAAAGAGTGTCACTCTGAGTGTTCTGGCAAGATCATATGATAATGCGTAGAGGCCTGGAACGAGTTTAAGTTCAATTAAGAATTAAACTACTGTTTCTTTCCAGTTTTTCACAAGATTGGTTCTTAAAGAACCGCACGTGTAACCTACCATGAGCTTGTTTGATGTTGGCTCAAGCAGGATTTCCATCTTCATTGTAATATTTACGTATTACTCGGATGTTCTGGCAATATTACAAGAATACTGCATAGGACTCATAAAAATCTCTTACTTTTCACAGTGTGTGAGAAAGCAGGGAATAGATGGAAAGTGTCCTAATGAGACTTTTGATGATCTCGTGGCTCTAGACTCGATAGTGCGTTTTGATTTAGTGAGTGATGGTTGGAGAGGAGTGCCACCTTTTCAATATCAGTATATTCGGAGTGAATAAACCAATAGATAACGTGTTAATCTCCGTGTGATTAAAACAAATACCTTTTGAGAGATATTTGAGTTAGTTGGGAAGGGTTGTGCATTGCATCACTGGGTCCATGATGTCTTTCTTCAATATCGAGAATCATTAACAAATGATCTCAATAGCATATGTATTGACCCGGTTTCTGCCTAAAGTTGTAAGGAGGGCTTCTTTCTTTACACCCTTTATCTTTACATTTCTTTTTCATTCTTCAACCCCTTCAGTACTTACCAATACATCATCACTAGCACCTTGTTGTGATAGTTCCAGTGCTAGCATCAGTAATTAGTCGGTACTCAGCTACGTTCACAATCTTTCTCCATCTTTCCTAGGACTTCTAGTTCTATCTAGGGAATTGTCCTTGGGAAGATTCCATCGGCTCTGATGAATCACTGGACTTCAACCTATTCCCTACCACCCTTTTGTCACCACATCCGTCGTGAATAAAGCGTGTTTTAGGAAAGTATAGTCACCATGAAAAATCCTTGAAAATCACTTAAGGTACTTGTGATATTGAGATCAAGAGTTTTGTAACTTAGGTGTTTTGTTCATCAAAAACGCTCCCCCTTAACACGTGCTTTACACATATTAAGTTGGATTATTGTTAAGTCTTTTTCATCTTTTAGCCAAGTATCATTTAAGTCTCCTTAATCCCATTTTCTCCCCTTATCCAAAATGTTAACCATTAATATTTGGGATATTAAATGGATTAACCGGTCTTTGGGTAAAAATGAAATCAATGTTTGGCCATAGAACATATTAATGCTCCTCCTTAAATTAATAAGGGATAGTTGTAGTGCTTTAGTATGATATATTTTGAAAGATATAGAATCTCGTGAGAAATTCTTGAAAAATTATCATACCTTAACACTACATCAAGCCGTAAAAGCACAATATTCACAAATTTACATATTCACAATTAAAAACCAATATAGAGTAGACCTGAGATATACGATCCATTAGATGGATCGTTGCAGTAACTTGTGGTGCACTCCATATGGTCTACCACCAACGAATCTTTCTAAGCTCCTCATCAATCTACGTTCCCGAAGCTTTTGATCAATCTTCTTGATCACATATTTTGCCATTTGCCGATAACCCGGATGCCAGTCCTCAGTCATCTCTGGTAAAGACCCACCAGAATTAAGATGCTCCAATTTTCCTCTGACGTATATGAGAGTCCCATCACTGTACTTATAAAGCTCACCTACCCTCATAAACTTCATTATCCCACGACTGTTCAAGTAGAAAATCCCATAACTCGGAACAGTAATGCCGGTATAGGGACATCTTGTGACATGTTGAGGTAGAACTTGATTCATTGGACGGGTCAGGTTAAGCTTCCTTTGGTAACTTTCAACTCCCAATTGAAGATCTTCAACTCGTTTCTTGATAACAACGCTTCGTGTGAACATACGAAGTGCTGTATTCAAGGCAATGATTTCTTCACAAGTAAGATGGGTGAGTTGATCACGGGTCATCATAAGAAAAATGTCTTCGATATCTTCAAGGCGAATGATAGAAAAATCTCCCCGCTGTATTGTGTATTCTCTGTCATCCTCCCTTTTTAGACGAATCTCCGTCACATGATGATAGCCATTCTTGGCTTCAGTTTTCAGTCCCAAAATACTGGAGATGCGAATATCGGATCTAACGATACTTCCTGAATTGGCTAAGCAGCAACCTCTGTACGCCCTTCGGACTCGCTCGTCCCAATGTGATGCACCTATAGCAGCATACATATCATAATTACGATTTACCTTTGGGACCCAGAGTCGGTTTACCTTTTCCTCGATCCAGGGTATTGTCCCCCAATTAGCAGCTTTCAGCAAGGTCAGGGAGGTTGCGTACTTGGATGATCCTTTGAGGAGATAATCAAGATCATAGGTGACAAAGAAGTCGAGAGCAATTTGATTATCTTGAGAAGGATCAAGTGGAGGTGGAGCTCTTTCTGACTCATGAAGGCCTGGCCTTTGAACGGTATTAAGAGCTTTCAGGACCTCATCAGCATAATACTCGTACTCCATGCGGCTTAACCTGGTTTTGGCGTGAATTCTCTTATCCTTTAGCGCTCTCTTCACCAAAGACGGAGTGACCGAAGATTTAAACTCATGAGCCAGAAATGCACACAAGTCTATCGGACTACGGATACGGAGATATAGAACATCTCTGTCAGCGTCTGTGATTGGATCATATTTAGCAGCTGCCGTGATCCAAGCTTGTGGCGGTGTAGTTTCATCAATTTCCAATGTGTCCGCCCAGTCCCGTGTGCTTGACTCCGGAACAGTAGATTGCGGTTCTTGTTGCAGAGGAGTAGAGACATGAACACTTGCTGGTTCTGATTCAGGCATCTTGGCGGTGTCATGAATAGGCGAGTGTTGTGCAGATTCAGGTTCAGTTACTGATTCTGCAATCACAGGAGCAACAAAAGAACTAACAGGATTAGTGGTAACAGGTATAGAAACAGAAACAGATGTACCGGGAATCGATGACGCCGTAGTAGCATTCACATCATGGCGCCACTTGGTTCGTCTTGATTCCGTAGAGGTGGATTTTTCCTTTTGCGTAGCATCTTTCTGAGACTTGGTACCAGACTTAGATGGTTTCTTTGTGCTGGCAACCTTTTCCCCCGTTTCAGGCTGATCATGTTTACCACCATCATCCTCATCGTCATCCCTGTTGCTTCCCTTATCACTCTCCTCATTTCGATCACCACCATCACCACCATCATCATCATCACCATCCTCATCATCATCACCATCATCGTCACCATCATCATCATCGTCACCATCATCATCTTCTTCTTCTTCTTTTTCTTCTTCACCGTTACCCTCCTCTTGTTCACTATCTTCCTTTTCCTCCTCAGGCAGAATGTGGTAAGGTACCACACTTCCAAACATCTTAAACAACCGATCATCCTCCAAGATAGCTTCATTGAGTGCTTTGTAGAGTGTCCGCTGAACTTTAGACTTATCAAAAGATCCAACTTCCCTCATGCGAGCTTTGAGGATCTTCTTTAATTCAAAATCCGTTAAGTCATATGCCATTTTGTCTGCGGATTTGGAAGGGTTGGACGACTTGATCATCAAGTTATCAGCCGCAAGTTTCCTCATTTCTTCATGCAGCTTTGGCATAAAGGAATCAACAGATTCTTTCACCCTCTCTGAAATAGAAGCTTCAAGTGTTTCTTTCTGCTCCTTATATTTATCTTTAATAGCTCGAAGTCTCGTAAGTCGTGCTTCATACTTATCAGCTGCAGCCTGTTTGATCTGAGCAAGTTCTTCTGCATGAGCTTTACGTGTCAACTCCATCTCTGCAATGAACTTAGCTCGCATCTCTTCTTGGTCTTTCTTGGATGCCTCTTCACTTTTTACTCGTCGAAGTAGCTCTTCTCGAAGTTTATCCATCTCTTTTCTTTGACTATCCGTTTGTTTATCCAACATTTCTGCCATTACGAATGCAGCCATTGAAGATGGTAAAGAGCTACTCTGGGTTGGTTGAAGAGGCTCGGTTGTGATTACAATACTGAGGATGGAAGTTTTTGGAGGTGGAAGGAATGGTGTTGGCACCGGTCGGGTTGGTAAAGGCTGGATTGGTAGAGGTTGAGTGACGAGAGGCTGTGTAGGTACAATGATTGTTGTAGCACCGGACTCCTTCCCAACACTTGCTGTATCAGCAATGGATGTCTCCTTCGATGCTGAATAACGTTCAGGTGATCCAAACTCATCAATATCATCTGGCTCCTCGTATTCTTCTTCAACATCCATCTGTGCACCCGAACCACTACCGCCCGTATCTCTCCTACTCTTTTCAATATCCATCTTCATTAACTTTTTCTCAGTCTTGTCAAGAGTAGGATCGTCATCAACATCTTCTTCGTCGTGGAGAACAAGCTCGTCAGCCGTGCTCTTACCCTTAGCCTCAGTCTTTTTCTTCTTGGTTTTGGGTTCAGATAAAGCAACTGTTTGCTTGCGTTTACCTTTGCTCTTGACCGTAGTAGACGAGTCTTCTCCTGTCTGAAGGCTTGCTTTTTGCTTCTTGATTTCTATTAGCAGTAGCTTGTAATCAGCAGAAGCTTTGATTTTATCTATCAGAAGATAATCGGGAATAGGACCAGGATTAACAGCACTAGAGGGTCCTTCATGCCTTAGGTCCACAGTGTAATCAGCCTCTTCAGTGTGGTGACGACTTGCTGCACGCTTATCGATTGAGACATCATTCTTCATAAAATAATGAATTATAAGCTTGATAAACCGAGGATAAGGAAAGAAAGTAGCCTTCAGCTTCTTGTTTTGGAAGAGTTGAAAGTTAAATTCTTCCCACAACAAGGATGCATAATCTGCATTTGAGCCTTTGTACATTCCATAGAAGATGTTCATAATTGGACCACGCACAGCATCATGCCCACTTGTTTTAGGTGTAAGACATCTACTGAGAATACCAAAGATAGCTCTCCAAGGTTGACCCACTTTAGCGGTGGTAAAATCGGACACAACTCGTAGGCCAGGACATCCAAGAGCACCGAACATCTCCATGAGTTCGTCTTTGGTAGGATTCCTTGAAAATGACAAACCTTTGGGTGTATCCCGAATTCCAAATATCTTGCGGAAGTCTGAAGCGGTGAGTGTCTATTGCTTGTTGTCGAGAGAGAAGGTGATCTTGTTTGAAGTACTTTCCTTGGTAGCCCAGAATTCATACATATACTCAAATGGCACCGAAGCAGTACTCCTTAAAGCATTCTTGAAGTGAGATTGATCAAGAATTGCTAAGGCGACTTTGAATCCATGGTGAGTGGATTTAGAAACTTCCTTCAGCCGGTAATTGTTTGGTATGAACTTGAGAGCTTGTGCCTCAGCAATAGCGGCTGCTCTAGCATTTTGGATTTCTTGCACTGTTGGATTAGTCATGGTATCTGCTTAAGATAAGACATAAAAGGTTGATACACAGAAATATATATATACCATTATGTTGTTATTTCTATGCATGACACATTTCATCAAGTAATTATAACAAGCAAACAATTATCAATCCAACAACCCTTCATTCGGAACTCCTTCACTCGGAACCACTTCATTCGGAACTCCTTCACTCGGAACTCCTTCACTCGGAACTCTTTCACTCGGAACTTTTTCACTCGGAACTCTTTCACTCGGAACTCCTTCACTCGGAACTCCTTCACTCGGAACTCCTTCACTCGGAACTCTTTCACTCGGAACTCCTTCACTCGGAACTCCTTCACTAGGAAGTTCTTCACTCGGAACTCCTTCACTCGGAACTCCTTCACTCGGAACTTCTTCATTCGGAAGTTCTTCATTCAGAAGTTCTTCACTCGGAAGTTCTTCATTCGGAAGTTCTTCATTCGGAACTTCTTCATTCGGAAGTTCTTCATTCGGAAGTTCTTCATTCGGAACTTCTTCATTCGGAAGTTCTTCATTCGGAACTTTTTCATTCGGAAGTTCTTCATTCGGAAGTTCTTCATTCGGAAGTTCTTCATTCGGAACTTCTTCATTCGGAACTTCTTCATTCGGAACTTCTTCATTCGGAACTTCTTCATTCGGAACTTCTTCATTCGGAAGTTCTTCATTCGGAAGTTCATTCGGAAGTTCATTCGGAAGTTCATTCGGAAGTTCATTCGGAAGTTCACTCGGAAGTTCATTCGGAAGTTCATTCGGAAGTTCTTCATTCTGAACTTCTTTATTCGGAACTTCTAAAACCTTGTTCATTCGGTAGTCCTAAACTCACCCTATGAACTTGTTCATTCGGAAGTCCTAAACACACCCTATGAAGGATCATTCTAAACGCGTGTGTGAGTTTTAAGGCAATCTAAGGCAACATCCAGTAATCTAATCATAATCCGACTCAAACCCATCTTAAACCCTAATCACCTAGACCTAATTTGTGCATAAACCCTAATTTGATTAGAACGAGGCAATTAACAGGATTTAAAGAGTAAATTAGGCGAATTAAAACCAAGATTCGATGTTTGTACCTTATCTTTGAACGATTGAAATGGATTGAATGATGAAAACACGATTTGTGTGAGCTTGTGTATGTGTAACAATGGCGGACAGAAAACAGTGAAAAAGAAAGAAAAGAAAGAACGGGGGGGGGGGGGGGTTTGGTTTGACTTAGATCAAATTTTGACAACTATCACACTTATTCATCCGTTAAGTTACTTAACAATCGTTAGTCCTATCTCATTGTAATAACTATTCTAGCCCGCACACAATTTAGACACTGTATCCTAATTAGCAGAATTCCAAGATTTAAAAACTCACGATAAATGAGAACAGTCACAAGTCGTATGCCAAAGAAACTCCAGTTATTAACCATTTCACAGATTATTTTTTCTCAAACACTTTTGATGATGAAGACAATTTAATATTTTCTCCCCCTTAAACGATGACCTGTTTTCTATTTAAAGAGCTGTAGTCATTATTTAAAGAGTCAAATATTGATGAAAACATTTCCAATTAATGTCTTGAAAAGATTGATTCGTGGTGGCAATAAGATTTCTCTTATTGAGACAAATTAATGCACTGAAACGTACACTAACTCGTGTTAGACCAAGTTGTAAAGTAAACTTGATCCCTTTGCATGGTTTGTCTTGTAAATCATGCCCGAGAAAATTAATTCCCTTTGTGAGCCATTTTCCAAGGAAATACGTGACTTTAATGCGAAAAACGGGCTGCAGTCAGAAATAACTACAAGCCATAATGGGCATGTTTTAAAAATGTACAACTTTTATACGGACTCTATTTATGGCGCCGTGTCAATATTGATCGACATTTCTAAAGCCGTAAATATTACCGTACTAAAAGACATGCCCGATTTAAAAAAAAACGAAAAATATTTTTGGATTTTCTTGATTTTATAATTTTTATGGTTTTTCTAGGTTTTATATTTTTTGTGGTTTTTCTAGGTTTTATATTTTTTATGATTTTTCTTGGTTTTATATTTTTTATGGTTTTTCTTGGTTTTATATTTTTGTATTTTTCTTTTTGTGGTTTATATATGTACGATAATATACATGATCACGAACAAAGGATACGCATGAATAGTTTACTACCACTATTCAGCTGATTCTTCTGCCAATTCTTTGAGAGTCGCTGGAGAGAATGATTTCATGCCAAGCTTGTCGATCAAAAACTCGATTCGTCCTCGATCTAAGGCTTTTGTGAACATATCTGCCAGCTGGTACTCAGTGGTGACAAAATACAGCTCGATCACTCCATTCTCCACCTGCTCTTTAATGAAATGGTAGCGAATGTCGATGTGCTTTGCCCGGGAGTGTTGAACGTAGTTGCAGCAAAGGGCAATGGCGCTCTTGTTGTCACAATACATTGGGATTTTGTTGAATCCCAAACCGTAGTCAGTTAGTTGTGATCTCATCCAAAGGACTTGAGCACAACAACCGGACATAGCGATGTATTCAGCCTCCGTGCTAGAAATTGCAGCGCTTTTCTGCCTTTTTGACGACAAACTAATCAATCTGTCTCCAAGGAGTTGCACAGACCCAGAAGTGCTACGCCTGGTGTCTTGACACCCAGCATGATCGGCATCTGCGTATGATATTAAAGCAATGGTGGAATCTTTCGGATACCATAGACCACGATGAAGTGTTCCTTTGAGATACCGAAAGATCCTTTTAACAACATGTAGGTGCTTTTCGGTAGGCCGAGCCTGATACCGGGCACACATGCATACGGCAAATTGCAAATCAGGCCTGCTAGCAGTCAGATAGAGAAGGGTGCCGATAATGCCACGGTAAAGTTTTGGATCGACAATAGTCCCATTCCTATCTTCATCTAACTTGGATTTCTCCACCATTGGAGTGTCCACGGGGTCACAATTTTCAAAGTTATATTTCTTTAAAGATTCTAGAGCATATTTGGATTGATTAATAAAGATGCCTCTGGGATTCCGAGAAATTTGTAATCCTAAGAAAAATGAAATTTTTCCCATCATTGACATCTGAAAGCGTGTGGACATTATCTTCTCAAATCGTTTTGACAATTCTATTTTAGAGGCAACAAATATTATATCATCAACATAAATTTGTACCAGTATCATGTCGTCGTCCTCCTTGAGAGTGAATAGAGTGGGGTCCACCTTGCCTTTGGAGAAGCCTTCCAAGATGAGATATGTTGAAAGGAGATCATACCACGCGCGTGGAGCTTGTTTCAACCCATAGAGAGCCTTCTTAAGCTTGTACACATGATTAGGAAACTTCGTGCTAACGAACCCATCCGGCTGACTAACATAGACTTCTTCCCTTAGTTCATCATTCAAAAATGTCGTCTTCACATCCATTTGATAGACGATCATGTTCATATGAGCAGCATACGCAAGGAATAGTCTAATAGCCTCCAATCTTGCAACAGGAGCAAAAGATTCTTCAAAGTCGATACCCAAGGCTTGTTTATATCCTCTAGCAACCAATCTAGCCTTATTCTTCAAGACTCCTCCCATCTCATCGAGGTTAACCTTATAAACCCACAACAAAGTAAGGATGTTAACCTTGTCAGGGAGAGGAACTAATTCCCATACTTCAAGTCTTTGGAATTCATTTAGTTCCTCTTACATGGCTTCAATCCAAGATGATTGAGTCATAGCATGTTGCCAGTTTTTAGGTTCAACTTCGGAGAGAAATGCATCAAAATAGCAATAGAGTGCACTCTCTTGTAATTGATGGCGTGTAGAGACTGGTCGATCGAGACCTCCAATAACATTCCTAATTGGGTGATCTTTTGTCCATTTGGTGCTGTGATTTTCAATCCGTGGTGGTCTGGAGTGAACAATTGTAGGAGCTTCTTCTGAGGTAGACGCGGCTGAAGGGTTTTCAGGTATCGGTACACCAAAGAAAGGAAGCTCTTGTAGGTGAGCATATTCCAAGTCGTGATCAATCGAATCCTCTTCAACATCATTAGGCACAGGTAAGGGTGACGATCCCGGTGTAGTTTGAGAGTTACTTGGTAGAGGTGCATCCAGTTCAATGTTAATTGAAGATGCATTTGATAAAGGTTCATTAGCTTGAGCAATAACTTCAGGGATTGGAGCTATCACTACAGGTGCTTGAACTTCATCATATGGGGGATCAAAGAATTCATCAAACAACGATTGAAATAGTTTATCCCACTCGGGCCTTGTAGGTGGTAAAAATGATGTAGAAGTAGGATTATTGGGAACTAATCCGGAACTAATAGCACCGGTTCCCATCTCGTGAAGCGCGGGTTCAGAGCTACGTTGCTCAGAAGCCATCGCTGTGAGCTCATCAAAATCTGCGTCCATAGTTTCTACAATCTTACCAAGACGACGGTTGTAAATTCGATATGCTTTCTTGGAGGGTGAGTAACCAATGAAAATACCTATATCGGCTTTCGGTTGAAGTTTTCCCAAGTTCTCACTATTAATGTTTGGATAACAAAGAGCACCAAACACATGAAAAAATGAAACATCGGGTTTACGATCATGTAGAAGCTCGTAAGGTGTTTTTCCATGGCGTTTCCGAATGATAGAACGGTTTTGGGTGAAACATGCAGTAGATATAGCTTCTGCCCACAAGAATAATGGAGCGTTCGCATAAATCAGCATAGTCCTAGCAACTTCCATAAGCGTACGATTCCGTCTTTCAACGACACCGTTTTGTTGTGGAGTACGTGCAGCGGATGTTTCATGTGAAATACCAACTTCTTCATAGTAATCACGAAGAGTCTGGTTGACGAACTCTGTTCCATTATCTGTACGAATACGGCGGACAGTAGTATTTAAACGTACCTGAATGAATTTCAGAAAAGTGATGAAAACCTTCGGTGCTTCATCCTTTGTACGTAGAAATCTAACCCATGTAAATCTGGAGAAATCATCCACAATAACAAGAATGAATTTCTTACCGCTCACACTTTCGGTTCGCATTGGCCCACAAAGATCCATATGCAAAAGATGAAGTTTTTCTTGATTGGTGTCTTCAGCTTTGGACTTGTATGATTTCTTCGTGCTTTTCCCCCTTGAACACGCGGAACATAAATGGTCCTTGTGAAATTTGAGCTTTGGAAGACCACGAACTAATTCGTTTTTAGCCAAATGATTAAAAGCATCAAAGTTGAGATGAGATAATCTGCGATGCCATAACCATGACTTGGTCTTAGATGCTTTGGAGAGAAGACATACTGGAGAGGCGGCCATCATGTCTTGTAGGGACAACGTATAAAGATTTGCACCACGAGATCCCTTCAACAAGTCTTTTCCTTCCAAGTTGCGGATGAAACAAGTATGTTGTCGAAAAGCAACCTCTAGGTTTGAATCACAAAACTGTCCTACTGAAAATAAATTATGACCAAGACCTTCTACATAGTATACCCTTGAAATCGTAACGTTTCCAATCTGATATTCACCATACCCCATTATCTTTGCAATATGATCATTACCGAATTTAACCGTTCCAAGAAACTTGCTGACGAAATTTCGGAGCATCGAGCGATCTCCGGTCATATGCTTTGAGCAACCGAAGTCCAAATACAAGAGGATGATTTGGACCACCTGAAAATATCACCAGACGAGGACAATGTATAGGTTTCAGAATCTGAATGTTCCTTGTTATTAGCAGGTACAGATTTAATGATCGTAGATTTGCTAACTTTAGGTTTCTTAGATTTCCTAGCCTTCTTCCTAGTTGGTGGTGTAGATTCAAGTTGGCTTAAATCCTGAGGTATTTCTTCACTGATAGGCACTATAGTGGGGGCTGACCTAATTAAAGGGTGCGGTTTCCATACTTTAGTGCTAGTGTGCCTAACTAAAGGCAGGGCCGTCTCGTGGATTTAGGAGGCCCTGTGCCATTACTATATATGAGGCCCCTTGGAACAAAAAAGTTTGTATATATGAAAATTAAGTTTATCGATGTTAACAATTAAAAACGTACATGATGACTTAAACATTAATTGGTTTATTTAACCACGTTATCGATAAGGTTAAAAAGAGAGTAAAAAAACCGAAAAAGAAAACATGTAAGCCTACCATTTTGAAAAGATATATAGAGGGCTTTGAAGCAACACAAAATATTTAAATATATAAGTATATAGTAAAATTTAAGAGTCCTAATTAAAATATAAAATCAACAAAGTTGGACCAATTCGTTAAAATGTGTAAAAAATAAATTTAAGCGGACTAATGAGTGCAAAATTGCAAATTGTAATTTTTGTTAACCTTTGTGATTATTTGAAATAAAAACTAAAATATGAGAAACATAGTGTAAACTTTGTAAAGCTAAGGGTGTAAAGTGAATATTCTTTATATCAATCTTCTTCTCCATCGAGCCATGAACGTCTGTTCTTCTTTTTTGTTCTCTTTATAACTCATCTGGAAAAAAACGACACATTACATATATAATTTCAGATCTTAAGTTTTATGACACAAATCAAACTTAAGCTTAACCCAGAATAATATCAGCATCTTCGTTATAAATCGGAGGCCCCCAAAAATTTGGGGCCCTGTGCGGTTGCACCGCCTGCACACCTTAAAATCCGGCCCTGACTAAAGGACGCTGAGACCTAACCTCAATGGATACATTCCTAGTTAAAGGGCACATTTTTCCATCTAATGTAAAGGTCCTACCAGTGGGACGCCATTGCCATCCAACTTGGGTACGAGTTCTCCCAGTTGGCTTCCATTCAAGATCATTCCTAATAGCATTCATTTCATTCACATGATCAATAAGACACAAATCGTGACGTTGGGAAAACATGCATTCATTACAATTCCAACATTTCAAATTAGAATTCACAAATGGTTTAGGCTTCTGCACAAGCGCAGAGCTTTTAGTCTTAACATGATTCTTTTTATTTAAATCTGAACTGATATTCCTAGTGTGAGCTTCTACTTTCTTCTTGATGGTACTACTAGTGGATGGCTTGATCTTATCTTTCTTGAGTGGAGATCCTTTAGCCTTAGTAGAATCTTTTAATCCTGTAGAAGGCAAAGTGGGAACATTAGCAACAGATTTTAAAGGTGCCTTACTTGATGGTGCCAATGACGGTTTTGCTCCTGGGGTCTTATTGAATGGAGTTACAGCAATGGGTCGATTAGTGAGTAGTGCAGAACCCGGTTTTCCTATGTATTGCAAATATGTTAAGCAATATTGAACACGCTTAATATATTCATGAGCTGAATAATAGTAACTGCTTGAGGGATCTAACGCATACAAATCATCTAAAATATCCCTAACAAGATCTACATGCTTAATTGCATTCCTCATATAATCATCGTAGGTAACCGGGTTTTTCTTATGGAGCGGGTTCTTATAAAGCACTACTGAATTGGTTGTTGGAGCACTAGAGGACGGTGCAGAGTTGGTAGCTAAGTTATTAAAAACTTCTTGTCGCGTGAGAAGAAGTGTCTCCTTTAACTCGGCCAAAACCATATTTTTGTCAATGAGCTGGATGTTTAAGTCAGAGATTTCCTCACACTTTTGGTTCAGTTGTTCAACATAAGATTGTTGCTGTGCTGCATTAAAAGCTAAGCGTTCTTCTATTGAACCATAAAGAGCGGATAGTCCCTGTCTTGCCCGATCCATCTCCCCTAGAATAGACGAAAGTCTAATTTCTAAGTCCTGGTTTTTAGACTCTGCAGCCTCTAGTTCCAATTTTAGTGTTTCATTTGATGACACATCTCTCTTTAATCTCATAATTTCTTCCTCTAATGCCTTAACTATCTCAATCATCTTGTCACTCGTCTCAACACTGTTTTCACAACCATTTGTTATCAAAAGATCCTCATTTTGAGTTTGTTGTTTTAATTCTAAAGATATACAATGTTGTTCAAGTTGATTAAAGCGTTTTGTAAGTAAATTGTAAGAATCTTGAAGCTTTAAAAATTCAGCGTTAGATTCGTGACAAGAATGATTATCTACCTCATTTACAGTATCAGCAACATTTACAGAGAGATCAAACACATCATCACATATATTCACAGCATCACATTTAATCATAGCGGATGTAAGCTCATTCGAATAATTAACATTCACAGTAGTAAGCACATCACACGAAATTACTTGGGACAAGAATCAGTCATATTCGGAGAAAATCTTTTCCTTTTCAATTAATTGTAGTTCGTAAGCGGTGTCCATTTCATAAAACACTTTTTGAACTTCTGCAATTTCAAACTCGAGATTTTCCGAAAGAGATGCAAAACTTCTTTTTAGACTTTCGACAAACGGATTGATCTCATTCTTAAACACCTCGTTCATGTGTTCGAAAGCCCATTCTCCGGCGTTTAGGCCATTTGAAGTCGTACATTCCCGAATGACCTTT
The DNA here is from genome assembly GCA_025667525.1 of Glebionis coronaria. Taxonomy (NCBI): domain Eukaryota; kingdom Viridiplantae; phylum Streptophyta; class Magnoliopsida; order Asterales; family Asteraceae; genus Glebionis; species Glebionis coronaria. The sequence goes on from CM046882.1 coordinate 520,248,495, forward strand.
TCAAAACTAGCAAAGTATTCATTAATCTCTTGCAAGTTTAACCATACAGTGCTAACAGGTGGAAGATCCTTTGGAATTTCCTTAGGTCCTTCCATTTTGACAAGTGTAGGAAGTGTACTAGGGTTTTCTTCATTTAACATGTAGGTTGGTGCTGTGATGAGATCTTTATCCATATGGAAGCGAATTCTAAAATCCGTTTTTGCAAGCTCCTGATTCATTTTAAAATAATCACACTCGGGATATTTTGCAAAGTTGTATGACCGATTCTCATCAACTAGATCCTTATTTGTGCGATCATCGAAAATAACAATCGGGTCTAAGACCAATCCTAATTGGGTTGCATTATAAAGTCTTGGACTATGGATAAAAGCTTGTTTTGCATACCGTGGGTTAGGGGGAAGGCCTTTTTGACGCGATAAGTTAAACTCTCTAAACGATGCGTCAAATAAGTGCACTAGTTGAGAGGCAACGTATTGTCTTAAAAGCAAATAATCTAAACTTCTAATCTTATTAGCCGCATTAATTTCCATTTCATTCTTTTTAGACTCGAGTAATTCAAAATCCGTTTGAAGTTTGTGAAAATTAGTGACCACTAACTCTTTTTCTTTAAGTTCGTTAGAAAGATCTGCTCTTAAGGTTTCAATTTCTTGCAAATGACTCATTTGTTTGTTTCGAAAATGATCATATTCGGGATTTGTTAGAATAGTGGACGAAGGAACTAATTCTAAAGTTTGAACTTTTTCGTTGCACAAAGCAAGCTCAGCAGACAAATTCTTATTCATAGCTAGGGTTTCTAAGAGTGTAGTATTCATTTGGCTAAGTAATGTAGCAGGAACCATGACCAAATATTGTTGAGCAGGAATATGCGTATGCGAAATGGCTCCCGGTTATGATTCACTCAAAGTCTGGGGACTCACATTGATATTACTATCATTGATTGTCTCCTCATTTGAAAGACTCACCACCGAAGACTCATTCGGATCAGCATCCTCTTGCCCAACTTGATGTGGTTGAATACTAGTATCAGTGGTATTAGTAAGTACCTCAGATATTTTTTCTGGCCCAAAGCTAGAGATAGTTGCCATAAGAGCTGCCTGAGCAGATTGAAGTTCATCATAGTCTGAATCGTAAGCATCCAGATCATCTGCTTGGTATGCTGCATTCTGTGTAGTGACAACTTCTTGTTCAGCAATCCCTGGATCAGCAAGAAATGCAAGCTCCTCTTCATCAAGTTCCTGTCCTTGTGCCTAAGCGTTCACCAAATAAATCTTCTCTGCAAACCATTGACCATCCCTTCTCCTCTTGGGTTTTGTGCAATCCCTGGACATGTGACCTTCTTCCTTACAGTTGTAGCATGTAATCATTCTCAACTTGCCTGTGGAATTAGCCCGTGGAGGAGTGTTAACCATTGGAGCAGGATTGACCGTGCGTGCATTGGTGGTTGATGTAGTGGGTCTCCCCTGATAAGGTTGAATAGGTTGAAACATTACCCTGCCATTCTCAATAGTAGCTTGTTGTCGAGAATTGGATGAATTCCTCAGCTGATTGTTAGTAGGAGCTGGTCCTCTAAATCCTCGTTTGCTCAATGTCCTTGTGAGATAAGCAGACATAGTGGCTAACACTTCAACTGGGTCAGTTCCTTGTTTGAATTCAGGAATGGGGACTTCATCATTATCACAATACATTGCTTGGTCTTGTTGAGCTGCATAAGCACTAGAAGGAATACTCATGTGGTCAGAGTAGCTTGATGGATATGCTGCATTTTCGTAATAAGAAGAATATGATGACTGAGCATAAGGTGCAATGCTTGCTGGTGAATATGGGTGAGGTTGTGATGCATATTGTGATGCTTGTGGTTCTCTCTGAGACGAAGGTGCATTAAACCGATATTGTTGCTGATGTGAGGTGGGTGGTTGCGGTAGAATCGAATATTAGGGGAAGCTTGGAGTCATGTACGGTGATGGATGATAGGCTTAGTGTCCCATGATATAAGGAGTGTTGTTGTATGACAAGCTTGGTTGATTTGCCATCAAAGCTAAAGAATCAGGGTACATACCTCGAGGCGAACGGTGCATGATCACGTGTTTCTCATGCTGCTGAAGAAAAGCATAGAGTTGATCCAAATTGCACTTATGCAAATCCCTGGTTAACTTAACATCGGTAATATACTCACCCTATTCAGCTTGAGGTAAAGTATTCAAAAACTTGGTGTTAACCTGGAATGGAGCAATCACGAGATTGTATACATTCAAATCATTCATGAGAGTAGTGAATCTGAAGTAGTAGTCGTGAAGCGTTTCCCCTGGACTGTACGTGAATCTATCAAACAGATCATACAACTGACATTCTCGTTCCTATTTAGTGAGAGACGTACCTTGTAGCAACACCTTTAGACGTTCCCATAAATCCTTTGCAACCGTATATTGACTTACCATTCGATAGATGTCATGTGGAAGATCTTGGGGAATGGTTTGAAGAGCCTTTTCGTCTGCATCGGCAACAAGTTGTTGAGCTGGTGTAAGTTCTTCAAACTCCCGTGGTCGAGTCACATTTTTAACCACGATGGTACCATAATCAAGTGGACCATTTAGAATTGACTTGACCATAAGCCTCCCATATGTCGGTTTTCCCTTAATGTATGACATCATACGGCCTTGCCATGCTTCAAAGACTTCTTTAATGAGCATTGGAGGGCGATTATCCGTTCCAGTAATGACGGAAATATCCGTAAGTGATGTCATTTGAGGCATTAATGAATTCGGATTCATTTTGATCACTTTAAAGAGACAAATATTATCAGTTGATCGAGCAGTGAAGTAAAGTTGTGAGTTGTGTTGAGTTTTTGTGTAAGAAACCAAGATTAAATCCTCTAAAAAAATCGTCGAAAAAACAAGTAAAATATCCCTTGGTTCGGAACAATTGTTGATTCGGAAGTATTGATTCGGAAGACTTTGGTTCGGAACTTCCTTGATTCGAAACAGTTGTTGATTCGGAAGATTTGATTCGGAACTCTTTGATCCAGAACTTTTGGCTCGGAAGAAACTGATTCGGAACTCTTTGATCCGGAACTTTTAGTTCGGAAGAAACTAATTCGGAACTTTCTTTGATCCGGAACTTTTGGTTCGGAAGAGAACTGATTCGGAACTTTCTTTGATCCGGAACTTTTGGTTCGGAAGAAAACTGATTCGGAACTTTCTTTGATCCGGAACTTTTGGTTCGGAAGAAAACTGATTCGGAACTTTCTTTGATCCGGAACTTTTGGTTCGGAAGAAAACTGATTCGGAACTTTCTTTGATCCGGAACTTTTGGTTCGGAAGAAAACTGATTCGGAACTTTCTTTGATCCGGAACTTTCTTTGATCCGGAAGAAAACTGATTCGGAACTTTTTGATCCGGAACTTTTGGTCGGAAGATGTTGATTCGGAACTTTACTGGGAAAAAGCTGGTTCGTGTGTTGTAACAGTCGACTAAATATATTAAGAACAAACCCAGATTATTATCAAATTACCCGAAAAGTTTTGTGATTTCTACTAAAAGAAGTAAAACCCAATACTTATCTACTAATCCCAACAACAAAATCACCAAAAACTTCAAGAATCAAGATAGATTTTCCTAAAGAACACTAATACAATCAAAAACTAAAGAACAACACAAATTATTACCTTAAATCACCCCATGGCTCTGATACCAATTGTAGAATATTGATAATCTTGTGAATCAATGAAGTGGGTTGAAGATTTCTAGAGAGAGAAACTAGTGAGAGAAAGTGAGAGAGAAATATGTGTTTTTCATTCAAATGGTAAAAAATGAAAACAATCAACAACCAACCCCTTTCCATGGTGGAAAGGGGTATTTATATCCAAGCCACTAATGGGCTTGGGTCGACCCATGACAAGCCCATGGGTCGGTTTCTTACTTAACTAAATAAGCAAACATTAACTATGAGCTATACAACATTAATAATATTGTGGAGTGACTGATACTTCTAATATACGTTAAAAACGTATTTCTAACAGGGGAGCTATGAGCCTCAGCTAACAATGCTTCCCGGAGTTCTTGATCATCAGGAACACAAAGTCTCGTGCCCTGCCATAAGATACCTTCTACGTCTACTCAAAATCCTGCTTGCTTCCCCAAATTTTGAATCATCGCCTAGATTTCACCATCATCTTTCTGAGCTTCCTTGATCCTAGAGAGTAACTCGGGTTCTACTCTAAGATTAGCCCAGTAACCGTGTTGTCCACGTACCATGATCTCAATGTCTAGTCGCTCCAAGTCTCTTATAATTTCCTCCTCAATTTTAATGTCGTTTATCATTCCGGACTTTCTGCTAAGTGCATCTGCCACTACATTCGCCTTGCCGGGATGATACTGTAGATTTATGTCATAATCCTTCAACAGCTCTAACCATCTCATCTGTCTCATGTTTAATTCACGTTGAGTGAAGATGTACTTCAAGCTCTTGTGGTCCGTGAAAATGTCACATGATTCTTCGTACAAGTAGTGCCTCCATATCTTCAATACAAACACGACTGCTGCAAGTTCCAAGTCATGCGTAGGGTAATTTTCCTCATAAGGCTTAAGCTGCCGTGAAGCGTACGCGATCACTTTCCCATGTTGCATGAGAACATAGCCAAGTCCCTTTCCCGATGTATCACTTTAGATCTGAAATCCACCTGTATCAGATGGGAGAATAAGAATCGGTGCAGATACTAACTTCTGCTTTAGGTCTTCAAAGCTCTTCTCTTTTTCTTCGGTCCAGACAAATTTCTCCCCTTTCTGCATCAGTTTGGTCAATGGTAGTGCTAAACGGAAAAAGTTCTCCACGAACCTACGGTAGTAACCAGCTAAGCCTAGGAAATTGCGAACTTCAGTCGCTGATGTCGGTCTTTGCCACTTGGTAATAGCCTCAACCTTTGCTGGATCCATAGTGATTCCTTCTGCTGATACAATGTGACCTAAGAACGCCACCTTGTCTAACCAGAACTCACACTTGGAGAATTTAGCATACAGCTGCTTCTGGCGAAGAATCTGTAACACTGTACGAAGATGGTCTTCGTGTTTCTCCTTGGACTTAGAGAATATCAGGATGTCGTCAATGAAGACAATGACGAACTTGTTCAGAAATTCATGGAAGATTTTGTTCATCAAATCCATGAACATTGATGGAGCATTGGTAAGGACAAATGGCGTGACAACAAATTTGTAGTGGCCATAGCGTGTACGGAAAGTAGTCTTGGCGATGTCCTGCTCTTTAACCCGTAACTGGTGATAGCCCGACCTCAGATCAATCTTAGAGAAATGTTTGGCCCCTTGGAGTTGGTCAAACAGATCGTCAATGCGTGGTAGAGGATACCTATTCCTGATGGTGATCTTGTTGAGCTCGCGATAATCTATGCAAAGACGCATATTGCCGTCCTTCTTCTTTACGAATAAGACCGGTGCGCCCCATAGAGATGCGCTCGGTCGAATGAAGCCTCGTTCCAGAAGTTCTTGCAATTTATCCTTCAGTTCCTTCAGCTCTATGGGAGCCATGCGATAAGGAGCCTTGGAAATCGGCTCAGCTCCTAGGATGAGCTCGATATTAAACTCTACTTCACGTGCAGGTGGTACGCCCGGAAGTTCTTCTGGAAATACATCTGGGAATTCTGACACTATCGGCTGATTCTGAATTGATGGAAATTCAGCATCCATGTCATGAACAGTAGCTAGATACCCCTCGCAACCATGTGAAAGTAATGCACGTTCTTGCAGGGTTGATATGATTTGTACAGACCTTCCGGGTACACACCCGTTGTGAATGTACTCTGGTGCATTAACATCACCGAAGATGACTCGATATGAATGGCAGTCTATGGTAGCATGATGCTTGGATAACTAGTCCATGCCCAATATCATGTCAAAATCATTCATGTCTAGCGGATGTGCGTCAACAGGACGAATCTTGTCATCAAACTCTAGGGGAAGGCTCTTGTACACATAGGTTATGCGTACAGAGTCTCTTAAAGGCGTGGAAATGTTAAGTACATTCTCTAATGGCATAGGGAATATCCTAACATTCTTAGCATAAGCAGTAGAAATGACCGAATGAGTAGCACCCCTGTCAAATAGAACACATGCAGCTTGACCATACATATACAAGATTCCAGTGATGGTACCTGTAGACTTGTTGGCCTGATCGCGAGAAGTCGTGTAAACGCGTCCACTAGTAGGAGGCGGCTTGGTATCAGCATGTCCAGATGTGCCCTCCATCTCGCCCTTGCGGCAGTTGTTAGAAATACGTTTTTACGTATATTAGAAGTATCGGTCACTCCACAATATTATTAATGTTGTAATAGCTCGTAGTTAGTATTACTTATTAAGTTAAGTAAGAAACCGACCCATGGGCTTGTCATGGGTCGGCCCAAGCCCAAATAAGGGCCTTGGATATAAATACCCCTTTCCACCATGGAAAGGGGTTGGTTGTTGTTCATTCCAAACATTCATTTGAATAAAATACACATAGTTTCTCTCTCACTTTCTCTCTCTAGTTTCTCTCTCTAGGAATCTTCAACCCACTTCATAGATTCATAGGTTATCAAGATTCTACATTTGGTATCAAGAGCTATGGGGTGATTTAAAGTAATGATTTGTGTTGTTATTTAGTTTTTTATTGTATTAGTGTTCTTTAAGAAGATCCATCTTGATTCTTGGAGTTTTTGGTGTTTTTGTGATTGGGATTAGTAGATAAGTATTAGTTTTTACTTATTTTAGTTGAAATCACAAAACTTTTTGGGTAACTTGGTAAAAATCTGGGTTTTTTCATCATCTTTTTGATCGACTGTACACGATACAAGTTTCTGTTTACCCAGACAAAGTTCCGAACCAAAAAGTTCCGGATCAAAAAGTTCCGGATCAACAAAAGTTCCGGATCAAAAAGTTCCGAACCAAAAGTTCCGGATCAAGGAAAGTTCCGGATCAAAAAGTTCCGAACCAAAAGTTCCGGATCAAGGAAAGTTCCGGATCAAAGGAAAGTTCCGGATCAAGGTAAAGTTCTGGATCAAGGGAAAGTTCCGGATCAAGGAAAGTTCCGGATCAAGGTAAAGTTCCGGATCAAGGGAAAGTTCCGGATCAAGGAAAGTTCCGGATCAAAGGAAAGTTTCGGATCAAGGTAAAGTTCCGCATCAAGGGAAAGTTCCAGATCAAGGAAAGTTCCGGATCAAAGCTTCCGAACCAAAAGTTCCGGATCAAGGAGTTCCGAGCCAAAATCTTCCGAATCAACACTTCCGAATCAACAAAAGTTCCGGATCAAGGGATATTTTACTTGTTTTTTCGACGATTTTTTTAGAGGATTTAATCTTGGTTTCTTACAACAAAAACTCAACACAATTCACAAGCTTTATTTCACTGCTCGATCAACCGATAATCTTTGTCTCTTTGAAGTGAACAAAATGAATCTGAATTCATTAATGTCTCAGATGACATCACTTACCGACATTTCCGTCATTACGGGAACGGATAATCGCCCTCCAATGCTCATTAAAGAAGTCTTTGAAGCATGGCAAGGCCGTATGATGTCATACCTTAAGGGAAAACCGGTATATGGGAGGCTTATGGTCAAGTCAATTCTGAATGGTCCACTTGATTATGGTACCATCGTGGTTAACAATGTGACTCGACCAAGGGAGTTTGAAGAACTTACACCAGCTCAACAACTTGTTGCCGATGCAGACGAAAAGGCTCTTCAAACCATTCTCCAAGCTCTTCCACATGACATCTATCGAATGGTAAGTCAGTATACGGTGGCAAAGGATTTATGGGAACGTCTAAAGGTGTTGCTACAAGGTACGTCTCTTACCAAACAGGAAAGGGAATGTCAGTTGTATGATCTGTTTGATAGATTCACGTACAGCCCAGGGGAAACGCTTCACGACTATTACTTCAGATTCACTACTCTCATGACTGATCTGAATGTATACAATCTCGTGATTGCTCCATTCCAGGTTAACACCAAATTTTTGAATACTTTACCTCAAGCTGAATGGGGTGAGTATATTACCGATGTTAAGTTAACCAGGGATTTGCATGAGTGCAATTTGGATCAACTATATGCTTTTCTTCAGCAGCATGAGAAACATGTGATCATGCACCGTTCGCCTCGAGGTATGTACCCTGATTCTTTAGCTTTGATGGCGAATCAACCAAGCTTGTCACACAACAACACTCCTTATATTGTGGGACACCAAGCCTATCATCCATCACCTTACATGACACCAAGCTTCCCCCAATATTCGATTACCGCAACCACACACCTCACATCAGCAACAATATCGGTTTAATGCACCTTCACCACAATATGCTTCACAACCTCACCCAGCAAGCATTGCACCTTATGCTCAGTCTTCATATTCTTCTTATCAAGAGAATGCAACATTTCCATCAAGCTACTCTGATCACATGAATATTCCTTCTAGTGCTTATGCAGCTCAACAAGACCAAGCAATGTATTGTGAAGATGATGAAGTCCCCATTCCTGAATTCAAACAAGGAACTGACCTAGTTGAAGTGTTAGCCACTATGTCTGCTTATCTCACAAGGACTTTAAGCAAACGAGGATTTAGAGGATCAGCTCCTACTAACAATCAGCTGAGGAATTCATCCAATTCTCGCCAACAAGCTACTATTGAGAATGGCAGGGTAATGGTTCAACCTATTCAACCTTATCAGGGGAGACCTACTACATCAACTACCAATGCTCGCACGGTCAATCCTGCTCCAATGGTCAACACTCCTCCACGGGCTAATTCCACAGGCAAGTTGAGAATGATTACATGCTACAACTGCAAGGAAGAAGGTCACATGTCCAGGGATTGCAAGAAACCCAAGAGGAGAAGGGATGGTCAATGGTTTGCAGAGAAGATTTATCTGGTGAACGCTCAGGCACAAGGAAGGGAACTTGATGAAGAGGAGCTTGCATTTCTTGCTGATCCAGGGATTGCTGAACAAGAAGTTGTCACCACACAGAATGCAGCATACCAAGCAGATGATCTTGATGCGTATGATTCAGACTGTGATGAACTTCAATCTGCACAGGCAGCTCTTATGGCAACTATCTCCAGCTTAGGGCCAGAAAAAAGATCTGAGGTACTTTTTAATACCACTGAGTCTAGTATTCAACCACATCAAGTTGTGCAAGAGCGTGCTGATTCGAATGTGTCTTCGGTGGTGAGTCTTTCAAATGAGGAGACAATCAATGATAGTAATATCAATGTGAGTCCCCAGACTTTGAGTGAATCACAACCGGGAGCCATTTTGAATACGCATACTCCTGCTCAACAAGATTTGGTCATGGTTCCTGCTACATTACTTAGCCAAATGAATGCTGCACTATTAGAAACCATAGCTAAGAATAAGAATTTGTCTGATGAGCTTGCCTTATGCAATGAGAAAGTTCAAACTTTGGAATTAGTTCCTTCGTCTAGTGTTCTAACAAATCCCGAATATGATCATTTTCGAAACAAACAAATGGGTCATTTGCAGGAAATTGAAACCTTAAGAGCAGATCTTTCTAACGAACTTAAAGAAAAAGAGTTAGTGGTCACTAATTTTCAAAAACTTCAAACGGATTTTGAATTACTCGAGTCTAAGAAGAATGAAATGGAAATTAATGCGGCTAATAAGATTAGAAGTCTAGATTATTTGCTTTTAAGACAATACGCTGCTTCTCAACTAGTGCACTTATTTGATGCATCTTTTAGAGAGTTTAACTTATCGCGTCAAAAAGGCCTTCCCCCTAACCCACGGTATGCAAAACAAGCTTTGATCCATAGTCCTAGACTTTATAATGCAACCCAATTAGGATTAGTCTTAGACCCGATTGTTATTTTCGATGATCGCACCAATAAGGATCTAGTTGATGAGAATCGGTCATACAATTTTGCAAAATATCCCGATTGTGATTATTTTAAAATGAATCAGGAGCTTGCTAAAACGGATTTTAGAATTCTCTTCCATATGGACAAAGATCTCATTACAGCACCAACCTACATGTTGAATGAAGAAAACCCTAGTACACTTCCTACACTTGTCAAAATGGAAGGTCCTAAGGAAATTCCAAAGGATCTTCCACCTGTTAGCACTGTATGGTTAAACTTGCAAGAGATTAATCAATACTTTACTAATTTTGACAAGGTCATTTTGGAATGTACGACTTCAAATGGCCTAAACGCCGGAGAATAGGCTTTTGAACACATGAACGAGGTGTTTAAGAATGAGATCAATCCGTTTGTCGAAAGTCTAAAAGGAAGTTTTGCATCTCTTAAGGAAAATCTTGAGTTTGAAATTGGAGAAGTTCAAAAAGTGTTTTATGAAATGGACACCGCTTACGAACTACAACTAATTGAAAAGGAAAAGATTTTATCCGAATATGACCGATTCTTGTCCCAAGTAATTTCGTGTGATGTGCTTACTACTGTAAATGTCCATTATTCAAATGAGCTTACATCCGCTATGATTAACTGTGATGCTGTGAATATATGTGATGATGTGTGTGATCACTCTGTAAATGTTGCTGATACTGTAAATGGGGTAGATAATCATTCTTGTCACGAATCTAACGCTGAATTTTTAAAGCTACAAGATTCTTACAATTTACTTTCAAAACGCTTTAATCAACTTGAACAACATTGTATATCTTTAGAATTAAAACAACAAACTCAAAATGAGGATCTTTTTATAACAAATGGTTGTGAAAACGGTGTTGAGACGAGTGACAAGATGATTGCAATAGTTAAGGCATTAGAGGAAGAGATTATGAGATTGAAGAGAGATGTGTCATCAAATGAAACACTAAAATTGGAACTAGAGGCTACAGAGTCTAAAAACCAGGACTTAGAAATTAGACTTTCGTCTATTCTAGGGGAGATGGATCGGGCAAGACAGGGACTATCCGCTCTTTATGGTTCAATAGAAGAACGCTTAGCTTTTAATGCTGCACATCAACAATCTTATGTTGAACAACTGAACCAAAAGTGTGAGGAAATCTCTGACTTAAACATCCAGCTCATTGACAAAAACATGGTTTTGGCCGAGTTAAAGGAGATACTTCTTCTCACCCGACAAGAAGTTGTTGATAACTTAGCTACCGACTCTACACCGTCCTCTAGTGCTCCAACAACCAAGTCAGTAGTGCTCTATAAGAACCCGCTCTATAAGAAAAACCCGGTTACCTACGATGATTATATGAGGAATGCAATTAAGCATGTAGATCTTGTTAGGGATATCTTAGACGATCTTTATGCCTTAGATCCCTCAAGTAGCTACTATTATTCAGCCCATGAATATATTAAGCGTGTTCAATATTGCTTAGCCTACTTGCAATACATAGGTAAACCAGGTTCTGCACTACTCACTAATCGACCCATTGCTGTAACTCCATTCAATAAGACCCCAGGAGCAAAACCGTCATTGGCACCATCAAGTAAGGCACCTTTAAAATCTGTTGCTAATGTTCCCACTTTGCCTTCTACAGGAGTAAAAGAGTCTACTAAGGCTAAAGGATCGCCACTCAAGAAAGATAAGATCAAGCCCTCCACTAGTAGTACCAACAAGAAGAAAGTAGAAGCTCACCATAGGAATGTTAGTTCAGTTTTAAATAAAAAGAATCATGTTAAGACTAAAAGCTCTGCGCCTGTGCAGAAGCCTAAACCATTTGTGAATTCTGATTTAAAATGTTGGAATTGTAATGAATGTATGTTTTCCCAACGTCATGATTTGTGTCTTATTGATCATGTGAATGAAATGAATGCCATTAGGAATAATCTTGAATGGAAGCCAACTGGTAGAACTCGTGCCCAAGTTGGCTGGCAATGGCGTCCCACTGGTAGGACCTTTACATTAGATGGAAAAATGTGCCATTTAACTAGGAATGCATCCATTGAGGTTAGGTCTGAGCGTCCTTTAGTTAGGCACACTAGCACTAAAGTATGGAAACAGCGCCCTTTAATTAGGTCAGCCCCCACTATAGTGCCTATCAGTGAAGAAATACCTCAGGATTTAAGCCAACTAGAATCTACACCACCAACTAGGAAGAAGAAGGCTAGGAAATCTAAGAAACCTAAAGTTAGCAAATCTAAGATTATTAAATCTGTACCTGCTAATAACAAGGAACATTCAGATTCCGATACCTCTACATTGTCCTCGTCTGGTGATATTTTCAGGTGGTCCAAATCATCCTCTGGTAATTGGACTCCGGTTGTTCAAAGCATATGACCGGAGATCGCTCGATGCTCCGAAATTTCGTCAGCAAGTTTCTTGGAACGGTTAAATTCGGTAATGATCATATTTCAAAGATAATGGGGTATGGTGAATATCAGATTGGAAACGTTATGATTTCAAGGGTATACTATGTAGAAGGTCTTGGTCATAATTTATTTTCAGTAGGACAGTTTTGTGATTCCAACCTAGAGGTTGCTTTTCGACAACATACTTGTTTCATCCGCAACTTGGAAGGAAAAGACTTGTTGAAGGGATCTCGTGGTGCAAATCTTTATACGTTGTCCCTACAAGACATGATGGCCGCCTCTCTAGTATGTCTTCTCTCTAAAGCATCTAAGACCAAGTCATGGTTATGGGATCGCAGATTATCTCATCTCAACTTTGATGCTATTAATCATCTGGCTAAAAACGAATTAGTTCGTGGTCTTCCAAAGCTCAAATTTCACAAGGACCATTTATGTTCCGCGTGTTCAAGGGGGAAAAGTACCAAGAAATCATACAAGCCCAAAGCTGAAGACACCAATCAAGAAAAACTTCATCTTTTGCATATGGATCTTTGTGGGCCAATGAGAACTGAAAGTGTGAGCGGTAAGAAATTCATTCTCGTTATTGTGGATGATTTCTCCAGGTTTACATGGGTAAGATTTTTACGTACAAAGGATGAAGCACCGAAGGCTATCATCATTTTTCTGAAATTCATTCAGGTACGTTTGGATACTACTGTCTGCCGTATTCGTACAGAAAATGGAACAGAGTTCGTCAACCAGACTCTTCGTGATTACTATGAAGGAGTTGGTATTTCACATGAAACATCCGCTGCACGTACTCCACAACAAAACGGTGTCGTTGAAAGACGGAATCGTACGCTTATGGAAGCTGCTAGGACGATGCTGATTTATGCGAACGCTCCATTGTTCTTGTGGGCAGAAGCTATATCTACTGCATGCTTCACCCAAAACCGTTCTATCATTCAGAAACGCCATGGAAAAACACCTTACGAGCTTCTACATGATCGTAAACCCGATGTTTCATTCTTTCATGTGTTTGGTGCTCTTTGTTATCCAAACATTAATAGTGAGAACTTGGGCAAGCTTCAACCGAAAGCCGATATAGGTATTTTCATTGGTTACTCACCCTTCAAGAAAGCATACCGAATTTACAACCGTCGTCTTGGTAAGATTGTAGAAACTATGGACGCATATTTCGATGAGCTGACAGCGATGGCTTCTGAGCAACGCAGCTCTGAACCCGCGCTTCATGAGATGGGAACCGGTGTTATTAGTTCCGGATTAGTTCCCAATAATCCTACTTCTACATCATTTTTACCACCTACAAGGCCCGAGTGGGATAAACTGTTTCAACCGTTGTTTGATGAATTCTTTGATCCCCCAAATGATGAAGTTCCAGCACCTGTAGTGATAGCTCCAATCTTGAAGTTGTTGCTCAAGCAAATGAAGCTTTATCTAATGCATCTTCAATTAACATTGAACCCGATGCACCTTTACCAAGTGATTCTCAAACTACACCTGAATCGTCACCCTTACTTGTGCCTAATGATGTTGAATAGGATTCTATTGATCACGATTTGGAATATGCTCATCTACAAGAGCTTCCTTTCTTTGGTGTACCGATACCTGAAAACCCTTCAGCCGCGTCTACCTCAGAAGAAGCTCCTTCAATTGTTCACTCCAGACCACCACGGATTGAAAATCATAGCACCAAATGGACAAAAGATCACCCAATTAGGAATGTCATTGGAGATCTAGATCGACCAGTCTCTACACGCCATCAATTACAAGAGAGTGCACTCTATTGCTATTTTGATGCATTTCTCTCCGAAGTTGAACCTAAAAATTGGCAACAGGCTATGACTCAATCATCTTGGATTGAAGCCATGCAGGAGGAACTAAATGAATTCCAAAGACTTGAAGTATGGGAATTAGTTCCTCTCCCTGACAAGCTTAACATCCTTACTTTGTTGTGGGTTTATAAGGTTAAACTCGATGAGATGGGTGCAGTATTGAAGAATAAGGCTAGATTGGTTGCTAGAGGATATAAACAAGCCTTGGGTATAGACTTTGAAGAATCTTTTGCTCCTGTTGCAAGATTGGAGGCTATTAGACTATTCCTTGCGTATGCTGCTCATATGAACATGATCGTCTATCAAATGGATGTGAAGACGGCATTTTTGAACGGTGAACTAAGGGAAGAAGTCTATGTTAGTCAGCCGGATGGGTTCGTTAGCACGGAGTTTCCTAATCATGTGTACAAGCTTAAGAAGGCTCTCTATGGGTTGAAACAAGCTCCACGCGCGTGGTATGATCTTCTTTCAACATATCTCATTTCGGAAGGCTTCTCCAAAGGCAAGGTGGACCCTACTCTATTCACTCTCAAGGAGGACAACGACATGATTCTGGTACAAATTTATGTTGATGATATAATATTTGCTGCCTCTAACATAGAATTGTCCAAACGCTTTGAGAAGATAATGTCCACACGCTTTCAGATGTCAATGATGGGAAAAATTTCATTTTTCTTAGGATTACAAATTTCTCAGAATCCCAGAGGCATCTTTATTAATCAATTCAAATATGCTCTAGAATCTTTAAAGAAATATAACTTTGAAAATTGTGACCCCGTGGACACTCCAATGGTGGAGAAATCCAAGTTAGATGAAGATAGGAATGGGATTATTGTCGATCCAAAACTTTACCTTGGGATGATCGGCACCCTTCTCTATCTGACTGCTAGCAGGCCTGATTTGCAATTTGTCGTATGCATGTGTGCCCGGTATCAGGCTCGGCCTACCGAAAAGCACATACATGTTGTTAAAAGGATCTTTCGGTATCTTAAAGGAACACTTCATCGTGGTCTATGGTATCCGAAAGATTCCTCTATTGCTTTAATATCATACGCAGATGCCGATCATGCTGGATGTCAAGACACGAGGCGTAGCACTTCTGGATCTGTGCAACTCCTTGGAGACAGATTGATCAGTTGGTCTTCAAAAAGGCAGAAAAGCGCTGCAATCTCAAGCACGGAGGCTGAATACATCGCCATGTCCGGTTGTTGTGCTCAAGTCCTTTGGATGAGATCACAATTAACTGACTACGGTTTGGGATTCAATAAAATCCCGATGTATTGTGACAACAAGAGCGCCATTGCCCTTTGCTGCAACTATGTTCAACACTCCCGGGCCAAGCACATAGACATTCGCTACCATTTCATTAAAGAGCAGGTGGAGAACGGAGTGATCGAGCTGTATTTTGTCACTACTGAGTATCAGCTGGCAGATATGTTCACCAAAGCCTTAGATCGAGGACGAATCGAGTTTTTGATTGACAAGCTTGGCATGAAATCATTCACTCCAGCGACTCTCAAAGAATTGGCAGAAGAATCAGCTGAATAGTGGTGGTAAACTATTCAGGCGTATCCTTTGTTCGTGATCATGTATATTATCGTAAATATATAAACCACAAAAAGAAAAATACAAAAATATAAAACCAAGAAAAACCATAAAAAATATAAAACCTACAAAAACCATAAAAATTATAAAATCAAGAAAAACCAAAAATATTTTTTTGTTTTTTAAATCGGGCATGTCTTTTAGTACGGTAATATTTACAGCTTTAGAAATGTCGATCAATATTGACACGGCGCCATAAATAGAGTCCGTATAAAAGTTGTACATTTTTAAAACATGCACATTATGGCTTGTAGTTATTTCAGACTGCAACCCGGTTTTCATATTAAAGTCACGTATTTCCTTGGAAAACGTTGGCTCACAACGGGAATTAATTTTCTCGGGCATGATTTACAAGCCAAATCATGCAAAGGGATCAAGTTTACTTTACAACTTGGTCTAACACGAGTTAGTGTACGTCTCAGTGCATTAATTTGTCAAAATAAGAGAAATCTTATTGCCACCACGAATCAATCTTTTCAAGACATTAATTGGAAATGTTTTCATCAATATTTGACTCTTTAAACAATGACTACAGCTCTTTAAATAGAAAACGGGTCATCGTTTAAGGGGGAGAAAATATTAAATCATCTTCGTCATCAAAACAATTTTCAAAAGTGTTTGAGGAAAATTAATTGTCTAAATGGTTAATGAGTGGTCTTGCTTTAGAATACAACTTGTGCTCGTTCAATGTGATAGGAATTGCTTTAAGATCTTGAGATTTGCTAATAGGTTGCGATGCTTAAGTTGTGTTGGCGAAATTTAACAATGGTTAGGAAAAAATGAAAAGATAAGGAATAAAAAGGGAAAAGGAGTGAAAACTGTAGGGACTTAAGTGACAATTTGTGAAATTTGTCAAAAATTGACCTAAGTCAAACCAACCCCCCCCCCCCCCCCCCCGTTTTTCATCATTCACTGTTTCTGCTTTATCACTTTTCCGCCATTAACACATACACAAGCTTCCAAAACTCTCGATTCAATCAATTCAATCCGTTCCATTCATTCAAAAAGGTACAAACAACTAATTCTTTGATTTATAAATTCGCCTAATTCATCAGCATATCCTGTTTAAAGATTCGATTAATCAGATTAAGTCCAAATTAGGGTTTGTGTCTAATTAAGCATTAATTGATTAGGGTTTTTGATGGGTTTTGCTCGGAATATCATTAGAATGTGTGTAGTTGCTTTAGAATGCCTTAGAACTCACAAACGCGACTAGATTAATCATTAATAGGCTGTGTTTAGAAGTTCCGGATGAACAAGGATTACAAACTTCCGAATGAAGGAAGTTCCGAACAAACTTCCGAATGAAGGAAGTTCCGAACGAACTTCCGAATGAAGGAAGTTCCGGATGAACTTCCGAATGAAAGAAGTTCCGAATGAACTTCCGAATGAAGAAGTTCCGAGTAAACTTCCGAATGAAGAAGTTCCGAATGAACTTCCGAATGAAGAAGTTCCGAATGAACTTCCGAATGAAGAAGTTCCGAGTGAACTTCCGAATGAAGAAGTTCCGAATGAACTTCCGAATGAAGAAGTTCCGAGTGAACTTCCGAATGAAGAAGTTCCGAGTGAACTTCCGAATGAAGGACTTCCGAATGAAGAAGTTCCGAGTGAACTTCCGAATGAAGAAGTTCCGAATGAAGGACTTCCGAATGAAGAGTTCCGAATGAAGAGTTCCGAATGAAGAGTTCCGAATGAAGAGTTCCGAATGAAGGACTTCCGAATGAAGAGTTCCGAGTGAAGGACTTCCGAATGAAGAAGTTCCGATTGAAGGACTTCCGAATGAAGAGTTCCGAATGAAGGACTTCTGAATGAAGAGTTCCGAATGAAGGACTTCCGAATGAAGGACTTCCGAATGAAGAGTTCTGAATGAAGAGTTCCGAATGAAGAGTTCCGGATGAAGGGTTATTTGATTGATAGTTGTTTGCCTGTTATAAGTACTTGCTGAAATGTATTATGCTTAGAAGTCATAATGATGTATATCTATATATTTTTTTGTGCATCAACCTTTTATGTCTTATCTTAAGCAGATACGATGACTAATCCAACAGTACAAGCAATCCAAGACTCTAGAGCAGCCGCAATTGCCGAAGCACGAACCCTCAAGTTCATACCAAACAATTACCGGCTGAAGCAAGTCTCAAAATCCACTCACCATGGATTTAAAGTAGCCATAGCAATCCTTGATCACTCGCACTTCAAGAATGCTTTAAGGAGTACTGCTTCGGTGCCATATGAGTACATGTATGAATTATGGGCTACCAAGGAGAGTACTTCAAACAAGATCACCTTCACCCTCGACAACAAGCAGCAGACACTTACTGTTTCAGACTTCCGTAAGATATTTGGCATTCGGGATACACCCAAAGGTATGGCATTTTCTAGGGATCCTACCAAAGATGAACTCATGGAGATGTTCGATGCTCTTGGATGTCCTGACATACGAGTTGTGTCGGAGTTTACCACCGCTAAAGTAGGTCAACCTTGGAGAGCAATCTTGGGTATTCTCAGTAGATGTATTACACCTAAAACCAGTGGGCATGATGCTTTGCGTAGTCCAATTATGAACATCTTCCATGGAATGTACACAGGTTCAAATGCAGATTATGCATTATTGTTATGGGAAGAATTCACCTTTCAACTCTTCCAAAACAAGAAGCTGAAGACTAATTTCTTTCCTTACCCTCGGTTTATCAAGCTTATCATTAATTATTTTATGAAGAATGATGTTATTATTGATAGGCGTGCAGCAAGTCGTCATCACACTGAAGAGGCTGATCACACTGTGGATCTGAGGCATGAAGGACCATCTGGTGGTGTTATTCCTGGTCCTATTCCCGATTATCTTCTGACGGATAGAATTAAAGCTTCAGCTGATTACAAGCTACTGCTGCTAGAAATCAAGAAGCTAAAAGCAAGCCTTCAGACAGGAGAAGACTCATCTACTACGGTCAAGAGTAAAGGTAAACGCAAGCAACCAGCTGCTTTACCTGAACCCGAAACCAAGAAGAAGAAGACTGAGACTAAGAAGGGAAAAGGCACTGCTGATGAGTTTGTTCTACGTGACGAAGAAAATGTTGATGATCCTACTCTTGACAAGGCTGAGAGAAAATTAATGAAGATAGCTATTGAAAGGAGTAGGAAAGACACGGGAGGTAGTGGTTCAGGTGCACAGATGAATGTTGAAGAAGAGTACGAGGAGCCAGAGGATATTGATGAGTTTGGATCACCTGAAAGGTATTCTACTTCGAAGGAGACATCCATCCCTGTTTCAGCAAGTGTTGAAAAGGAGTCCGGTGCTCCTACAATCATGGTACCTACTCAGCCTTTAGTAACTCAACCTCCACCAATACAGCCCTTACCAACCCGACCGGTTTCAACACCATTCCTTCCACCTCCAATAACTCCCATCCTCAGTACTGTGGTTACAACCGAGCCTCTTCAACCAACCCAGAGTAGCTCTGCATCATCTTCAATGGCTGCATTTGTAATGGCAGAAATGTTGGATAAACATACGGATAATCAAAAAAGAGAGATGAATGAACTTCGCCAAGAGCTACATAGACGAGTTCAAAGTGAAGAAGCATCTAAGAAAGCCCAAGAAGAGATGTGTGCTAAGTTCGCTGCAGAGATGGAGTTGACACGTAAAGCTCATGCAGAAGAACTAGCTCAGGTTAAGCAGGCTGAAGCTGATAAGCATGCTGCACGTATCACAAGACTTTAAGCTATGAGGGATAAATACAAGGAGCAGAAAGAAGCACTTGAAGCTTCTGTTGAAGAGAGAGTGAAAGAATCCGTTGAATCCATTATGCCTAAACTGCGTGATGAGTTGAAGACACTCGCGGCTGATAACTTGATGATCAAGTCATCCAATCCTTCTCAATCTGCCTACAAAATTGCATATGACTTGACGGATTTTGAATTAAAGAAGATTCTCAAAGCTCGCATGAGGGAACTTGGATCTTTTGATAAATCTAAGATTCAACGGGCTCTCTACAAGTCACTCAATGACGCTATTATGGAGGATGATCGGTTATTTAAAACGTTTGGAAGTGTGGTACCTTACCACATTCTGCCTGAGGAAGAAATGGAAGAAAGTGAACAGGAAGAGGGTACTGGTGAAGAAGAAGAGGAAGAAGAAGGAGAAGAAGAAGAAGAAGGAGATGATGATGATGGTGACGATGGTGGTGATGATGATGAGGATGATGATGATGATGATGGTGATGATGGTGGTGATGGAAATGAGGAGAGTGCTAAGGGAAGCAACGAGGGTGACGATGAGGATGATGATGGTAAACAGCCTAAAAAGGGGGACAAGGTAGCCAGCACAAAGAAACCATCTTAGTCTGGTACCAAGTCTCAAAAAGATGCTGCGCAGAAGGAAAAATGCACATCAACGGAATCAAGACGATCCAAGTGGCGCCACGATGTGAATGCTACTACGGCGTCATCGATTCCCGGTACATCTATTGCTGTGTCTATACCTGTTACCACTAACCCTGTTAGTTCTGTTGTTGCTCCTGTGATTGCAGAGTCAGTAACTGAACCTGAAGCAGCACAACACTCGCCTGTTCTTGACACCGCCGAGATGCCTGAATCAGAACCAGCACGTGTTCATGTCTCTAATCCTCTACAACAAGAACCACAATCTACTGTTCCTGAGTCAAGCACACGGGACTAGGCAGACACGTTGGAGATTGACGAGACTGCACCGCCACAAGCTTGGATCACGGCAGCGGCTCAATATGATCCAATCACAGACGCTGACAGAGATGTTCTATATCTCCGTATCCGTAGTCCGATAGACTTGTGTGCATTTCTGGCTCATGAGTATAAGACTTCGGTTACTCCGTCTTTGGTGAAGAGAGCGCTAAAGGATAAGAGAATCCGCGCCAAAACCAGGTTAACCCGAATGGAGTTCGAGTATTATGCTGACGAGGTTCTGAAATCTCTTAACACCGTTCAAAGGCCAGGCCTCCATGAATCAGAAAGAGCTCCACCTCCACTTGATCCTTCTCTAGATAATCAAATCGCTCTCGACTTCTTCGTCACCTATGATCTTGATTATCTCCTCAAGGGTTCATCAAAGTACGCAACCTCCTTGACCTTGCTGAAAGCTGCCAACTGGGGACAATACCCTGGATCGAGGAAAAGGTAAACCGACTCTGGGTCCCAAAGGTAACTCGTAATTATGATATGTATGCTGTTATAGGTGCATCTCATTGGGACGAACGAGTTCGAAGGGCATACAGGGGTTGCTGCTTAGCCAATTCAGGAAGTAACGTTAGATCCGATATCCGCATCTCCAGTATTTTAGTGCTGAAAACTGAAGCCAAGAATGGCTATTATCATGTGACGGAGATTCGTCTGAAAAGGGAGGATGACAGAGAATACAAAATCCAGCAGGGAGATTTTTCTATCATTCGCCTTGAGGATATCGAAGATATGTTGCTTATGATGACCCGGGATCAACTCACCCATATTGCTCGTGAAGACATCATTGCCTTGAATACAGCACTTCGTATGTTCACACGAAGCGTTGTTATCAAGAAACGAGTGGAAGATCTTCAATTGGGAGTCGAAAGCTACCAAAGGAAGCTTAACCTCACCCGTCCAGTGAACCAAGTTCTACCTCAACATGTTGCTAGATGTCCCTATACCGGCATTACTGTTCCAAATTACGGGATTTTCTACTTGAACAGCCGTGGGATAATGAAGTTTATGAGGGTGGGTGAGCTTTATAAGTACAGTGATGGGACTCTCATATATGTCAGAGGAAAGTTGGATCATCTTAACTCGGGTGGGTCTTTACCAGAGATGACTGAGGATTGGCATCAAGGTTATCGGCAGATGGCGAAGTATGTGATCAAGAAGATTGATCAAAAGCTCCGTGAACGTAGATTGATGAGGAGATTAGAAAGATTCGTTGGTGGTAGACCATATGGAGTGCACCACAAGTTACTGCAACGATCCCTCTAATGGGTCGTACATTTCAGGTCCACTTTATATTGGTTTTTAATTGTGAATATGAAAATTTGTGAATATTGTGCTTTTACGGCTTGATGTAGTGTTAAGGTATGATAATTTTTCAAGAATTTCTCACGAGATTCTAAATCTTTCAAAATATATCATACTAAAGCACTACAACTATCCCTTATTAATTTAAGGGGGGGCATTAACATGTTCTATGGCCAAACATCGATTTCATTTTTTACCCAAAGACCGGTTAATCCATTCAATATCCCAAATATTAATGGTTAACATTTTGGATAAGGGGAGAAAATGGGATTAAGGAGACTTAAATGATACTTGGCTAAAAGATGAAAAAGACTTAACGATTATCCAACTTAATATGTGTAAAGCACGTGTTAAGGGGGAGCGTTTTTTATGAACAAAACACATAAGGTACAAAACTTTTGATTTCAATATCACAAGTACCTTAGGTGATTTTCAAGGATTTTTCATGGTGGCTATACTTTCCCAAAACACGCTTAATTCACGACGAATGTGGTGACAAAAGGGTGGTAGGAATAGGTTTAGTCCAATGATTCATCAGAGCCGATGGAATCTTCCCAAGGACAATTCCCTAGATAGAATTAGAAGTCCTAGGAAAGTTGGAGAAAGATTGTGAACGTAGCTGAATGCCGACCAAGTACTTAAGCTAGCACTGGAACAATCACAACAAGGTGCTAGTTATGACGTATTGGTAAGCATTGAAGGGGTTGAAGAATGAAAAAGAATTGTAAAGATAAAGGGTGTAAAGAAAGAAGCCCTCCTTACAACTTTAGGCAGAAACCGGGTCAATACATATGCTATTGAGATCATTTTTGTTAATGATTCTCGATATTGAAGAAAGACATCATGGACCCAGTGATGCAATGCACAACCCTTCCCAGCTAACTCAAATATCTCTCAAAAGGTATTTGTTTTAATCACACGGAGATCAACACGTTATCTATTGGTTTATTCACTCCGAATAGACTGATATTGAAAAGGTGGCACTCCTCTCCAGCCATCGCTCACTAAATCAAAACGCACTATCGAGTCTAGAGCCAAGAGATCATCAAAAGTATCATTAGGACACTTTCCATTTATTCCTTGCTTTCTCACACACTGTGAAAAGTAAGAGATTTTCATGAGTCCTACGCAGTATTCCTGTAATATTGCCAGAACATCCGAGTAATACGCAAGTATTACAATGAAGATGGAAATCCTGCTTGAGCCAACATCAAACAAGCTCATGGTAGGTTACACGTGCGGTTCTTTTAGAACCAATCTTGTGAAAAACTGGAAAGAAACAGTGGTTTAATTCTTAATTGAACTTAAACTCGTTCCAGGCCTCTACGCATTATCATACGATCTTGCCAGAACACTCAGAGTGACTCTTTATTGATCACAGTGACGAGTGGAAATCCTTCTAGTGTTAACATCAAACAGCACTTGGTAGGTGACGTGCAAGATTCTTTATGAATTAAGCTCGTGATAACTGGAAAGCAACGATGGTGAAAATCTTAATTGAAATTCACTTGTTCCAGGTTTCATGAATTGACGGCTTCAATCATAAGGATTTTTAATCCAAATGATTCACTCTTTATGTTCGCAGTCAGCTTTGGACGGTCGAATAAAGAGAACGGGTTTTCCCGCGAAATCCTGTCAGGAAGTTACTTAATTGAAACTATCCGTCACGGGTACGATATCTAATATCGTCCAACGGTCTTCACCAACCGGAGGTAAAATGCTACCGAATTAGAATAAAATGTCAAAGCCATTTTATTCGGGTCGTTGTTGTGTACCTGTTAAAGACGGTAACGTTGATGTGTACCTGTTGAAGACGGTGGCGTTGCTGTGTACCAGTAGAAGACGGTGGCGTTGCGGTGTACCTGTTGAAGTCGTTCCCACATGCTTATGTTTTTCTGCATCAAAGTTCAGCAAAATTCAAGAAAGTGCAAAATGAAGTCTTCCGCTGTACCAAACTCTGAAGCTTTCGAGAATTCAACAAAAAGACATAAGTGTGTGGAACATGGAGTCACGAGGAGGCAAGTTTCACAAGAAGTCAAAGATCGCACGTGATTGGTCAAAAGAACAATGCTCTCAAGCCAAAGCCTAAAAGATCAAATCAAAATATTCACAACAAAAAGAAAGAAGAAAAGACTACGAGCTGAAGAACGAAGACTTAGTATAGTGTGCTAGGTTTAGAACTTTGTAACGTGGAGTGACCTCCCTTAGGGGGAGATTGTTAGAAATACGTTTTTACGTATATTAGAAGTATCGGTCACTCCACAATATTATTAATGTTGTAATAGCTCGTAGTTAGTGTTACTTATTAAGTTAAGTAAGAAACCGACCCATGGGCTTGTCATGGGTCGGCCCAAGCCCAAATAAGGGCCTTGGATATAAATACCCCTTTCCACCATGGAAAGGGGTTGGTTGTTGTTCATTCCAAACATTCATTTGAATAAAATACACATAGTTTCTCTCTCACTTTCTCTCTCTAGTTTCTCTCTCTAGGAATCTTCAACCCACTTCATAGATTCATAGGTTATCAAGATTCTACAGCAGTCCTTCATGCGATGGCCAGGGAGGCCACACTTGTATCATGCGTCGTTGTCGCGGCGACATGGTCGTGGGTGCCTACGGTTGCAGGTAGTGCAAAGAGGATGAGTATATCCTCCAGCAGGTGTCATTGCTAGCTGAGAGCCTGATAAGAACAATATATATGAGACATGATAATAGGTACAAAGGACAATGCGGAAAATTCGTAAGATGGAATACCAGTGATAGCTGGACGGTTAGGTTGTGAAC
The DNA here is from genome assembly GCA_025667525.1 of Glebionis coronaria. Taxonomy (NCBI): domain Eukaryota; kingdom Viridiplantae; phylum Streptophyta; class Magnoliopsida; order Asterales; family Asteraceae; genus Glebionis; species Glebionis coronaria. The sequence continues at coordinate 520,273,014 of CM046882.1, forward strand.
CTCTTTGGTTCTGGTCCCTCCCGTTACCATGATTCCTGGTAGAAGATTCTCTAATGTGTCAGAATTATGAACTATTGCATGTAATCATAAGAAAATGAGTAAGTATAAGGACCTGATGCTGTTGGAGTTTCCAGCGTTGTTACGGTAATTATCATTATCGCCACGCCTATTCGTAGCAGAATGGTCGTAAGTCTGACCGTTTCCCTTGGGCTGAGTAGGCTGTTGCTGAGTAGCCGGCTGAGACCGGTCCCTAGTCTTCTGCCTGGAAGATGTAGTTTAAAATAAATATAAATATTGACATATACGGTTTGGTCACCGTTGAATAACGAATGTTTACCTCTTCTCGGGTCTCTCTGCTTCCCCGAATTCTTCTCTTTCTTGCAGCATCTCCAGCTTACGTGCTGCACCGGCCACTTATGCCACAGTGTTAAACGTAGCACACACCAAGTTGTTTGCGACCGATGTACGAAGAGCCCATCGAAAGTGGTATGCTTGCTCTTCGGGAGTACCTGTTGCTGCGCCAAGAAAACCAGCCAAACGAAGAAAGCGTTGCATGAACTCATTGCTGTTCTCTCCAGCTCTCTGTCTGATTCCATGGTATTCTCTCTTCAGCTTGCCTTTCTCAGCCTTAGGAAAGAACTGTCCCATCACCAAATCCCTGAACTGAGCCCAAGTCAAACCAGCCACCCAATTATCACCTCCCTCAGACTTCTTCAGTGCCTTCCACCATGATAGCACATCACCTTCGAACCGGTAACAGGCCAACCTCGACTTGAAGACGGGGTCACAGCCCATTGCATTGAAGATCTTCTCAGTGTGAGCCAACCAGCTTTCAGCTTCACTGGGGCTATCTGTTTTCTTGAAGGAGCGAGGGCGTAGCTTGTTGAATCTCTCCAGCCATGTGGCCAATGTTGCTGGAGGAGGAGGAGGAGGATGAGGTACTGGGTGTTGTTGCTGATTGTTGGCAACCTGCACCTCAGCCCTTATTTCGTTCCTTAGCTGAGGAAACATAACTTGCATTGTAGCTTGGACTGCTGCATTGAGTTGTTCCTGCTTACGTGTGAGAACCATCTGACAGTATAACATAAAAATACATGATTAAACTGATCAAAACATAAAATATATACATGAAAAAAATTATACCAATAAATCATGAGAAAAATTTTATGTAGGAAAACTAGTACATGCATTCATGATGCAGTTTATGAAAACTTTTATATGAGCGAGAGTGAACGCCTATGGTCAGTTAACTCAAAACAAAAGACATGGCGAGGGGACGCCAATGGGTTGGTCCCAAAGTTAAAAGTTTTGATAAAAGCACATGCGACTAAATAGGGCCAGTCCTGTACCAACCATTACTTAGTCATAAACCTGCGACAATGACATATATATGAATGCATGAAAACAATGAATGCATGAAAACCGACTGTCAGTTCTAGGAAGACCATAGTGACTACCCACTAATCACAGGTCGTGTTTTGAGAGCCTACAAGTCGAAGCCTTGGCTCTGATACCATAATTGTAACACCCCATTTTGATAAATGGAATGTCACGCGTGATTATGGCGTGTCATCAAAGCATACAAGGATAAATGTCTTAAACATTACATGACCATAAAGGAAATACCGGAAACAAACATCGGTACCCCAAAGTAAAGCTCATCACACACAAACATAAGTATTGTAAATGAAAAGGACTAAACAATGTCCATGGAAATAAGTAGCAAAAGTATGAGGATAAGCATAAAGTAATGAAGGCTAGAAAGCTTCCAATCCATATGCATGTACGCTTAAAGACTACGAGCGTCCTTGAGTACCTGCCGTTTTGGGAACATGAAAGGAAAACGGCTGAGCATAACGCTCAGTGCACGGATATACAAGCATAGAATGAATAACATAAGCATATACAACATATAGCAGCGGAATTGATTAAGTCCTGGAAAATCTGACGTAACTTAGTAAAACTGGTTTTATAGTTTGAAAAGCCTTATATTTATCTTATAAAAATTGTTTAACATGTTTACCATTAGCCAATATAGGTCATGAAATATCAACGTACATGAATAATTAGAGGGGTGACCTCGTCATGCAATTAGAGGGGCTGCCTCTAATTAATATAAGTTTGGGTAGGAGGGATCAGCTCCTTGTGAAGGTTGCAAGGCACACACCACATTCACCTGAATAATCTGTAAAAACATGTAACCTAGGATGCACCCATACAACCCACATGATAACATAATAATATGGCCAAAAGCTGAAAGGGACGCCACGAGCTATCACTCCGCCGTGGTGAAGTCATAACACTGGTGCCTCTAGTGTTAGGGTTATGGTACCTCCATAACTAGGTGAAATTGGTCATGCATGTATATGGCTTTGGAATTCAATTAAACATAAGCAAATCAAAACATATAAAACATAAACTGGGAAAACAGTTGGCTGCATATGGGAAATCCTAATAAGGAAAGAATGTCCATACCGAAAGGACGGAGAATCCGTACCTTATGTCCAGTGAACGAAGAAGACGAACGGAAAAGAGTCCTACTTCGATCTCACTAATGCTACATAAATAATATACGTGTATAAGTATTCTGATTACTGTGTACGTAACTGGTTTTATACCATGTCTTAGCTTGTTTTATATGTTCATGTCATGTTTTACTGATTTTAATGTTACGCTGTGTTTATCATGTATTATGGATATTTTGATTAAGTATTACTTGTATTTCTTGTATTATTATACTTGTTGTGTAATAATAAGTAACTTTCTAAAAATAGCAGGTTTCATAAAATAGAAAGTTTCCAAAAATAGAAAGTATCCAAAAATAGATTAGTTGCTTAAAATAAATAAGTTTCTAAAAATAGAAAGCTTCCATAAATAGATAAGCTGCTTAAAATAAATAAGTTTCTAAAAATAGAAAGTTTCCATATTTAGAAATAAGCTGGATTATTAAGCTAATAAGATAAGCTTAAGTTTTACTGATTAATATTCTAAGTCATGTAATTAATAGTATAGTTTATTAATTAATATTTGTAAATTAAATAAACTATATGTTATAAGATTTAATTAAATATAGCATGATTTAATTAAATTTAAGTGTAAATAATACTTAGGTTAAAACATGTATTAATATTTATTATTAATATAACCTAAGTCATGGAAATTAATTAATTACATGTCATGTTTTGATAATTAATTAATTACTTTAGTCTAAATTAAATACTAAAATGCTTAGGTTAAAATCATGTATTATTACTAATAATAATTAACCTAAGTCATGTCTAAATTAAATTAATTATATAGCATGTTAAATTAATTTAATTAATCTTGTAATTATTTAACTTGTAAAAAAAAATAATTAACTTGTAAAAATAAGTCATGAACCAAACCCGTGTTTTAAATCTAAACATGTCTTGAACCGGACCGTGTTTAACCTTGAACCAGACCAAACAAACATATCCTTAACAGTGGCGAACCGGCTTGGCCGGTTACCACTGTTTGTGTAAAGGTGCCACCGGCTTAAGTCGGTGGTCCCTTGGTCTCTCGGCTAGCCGCCGCCCATGTGGCGTTCCCTCTGCTTGTTCTTATTAGCCACCGGCTTATGCCGGTGGTGCTTGTTTGTTTATGCCGAGACCCCCAAAACCACAAGGCCACCCCGACATGCGTCGGGGTCCCTTGATCCCTGCGGCCGAGACATCCAAACCACACCGAGACCATGTGGTCTCGGTTGGTGGTGATTAAAAACCCACCTAGAGCTTCGGCTCTCGGTTCCATGCGTCGCCCGAACCAAACACCCCTAAAACATCCATGTTTATTAACCCCCATGATTTAATTAACATGTTTAATTACTAGTTTTTAATAAACTCATGATTTCATGTGTTCTTGATTAATAAAAGAATTAAAAGAAAAAGTTTAAAGATTACCAATGCGTGAAACAAAAAGGAATGATAACACGAACGACCTTGCTTGAATTGGATCAACAAAAATCAACGAACACCCCTTCTTGTGTGTTTAAAACTGGCGGCCAAAAAGGAAGAGAAAATATGCTAGGGTTTTATGTTTTTCTAACTTTTCTGAAATATGAAAAATATGTTTTCCCTTTTTTTCCTTTTAGTTAAATTATAGTGGGCTTGGCCCGTTTTGCTTGTTCTTGCCGCGGGTAGGTGCGGCCCACAAGGGGAAACCCATTGTTTTCCGTGTTCTAAATATTTACGTGTTCTCGTGGTCGTGTTTACGTGATTTATTTATTTATCGTTCGTGTTAAAATATATACTTGTACATAATCGTAATACTAATTACGTAAATACATAATAATAGGTTCGTGATTATTTACGTTCATGATTTCATGTTCGTGATTATAATTATTGTTGATAATAATTATCGTGTATTAATATGCTTAAATACTTATCGTGTAATAACATGTACATAATACTTGTAATTAACATTCGTGAAACGTAAACATTTTATATTAGGAAGGTTTTAATCATGTACGTACGATTATATATGTACTGTTCATGGTAAAAGCATGTGGGTTTAACAATACTGATAGAACAAGAAGGAAGCTAAGACTAAACTAAAAGCTTTTGAGTTTATGTAACATTGCTAAGTTTTGAAAAACAAAAAAAATTGGAAGCCACTCTTTATCAGAGCCTGGTTTCGATCTAGGGACATATGGGTTATGGGCCCACCACGCTTTCGCTGCGCCACTCTGATTTGTTGTTATATTTTGCAATTAACAATATATAAAATCACTTGTGTAGTGGTTGAACTAGTATGACAAACTTAACTCGTATCATTAAGACTAATAAGCTTGAATGGCTTATATGAAATTCAAAGTTTAATAAGCTGCAACTAGTTATTTAAATAAAAAAGATCTCGATTACTAGTTAACAAATGATCAACTCGGTGAACGTTTATTAATCTTTGTATATAACAAAATTGGTGTAGTGCATGTAGTAGGATTTGTATAAACATAGAGTTTATTAAGAATGGATTATATGTTTACTTATCGATAAAGTTCACGTCCGGGGAAAACAACTTGAAGTGAACAACCAACACGGCTTGTCAAAACATTCCTAAACAAGATGAACAAATGGAACCAGATTTAGGAACGCTTTGACAAGCAACCAATAGCAAACCTCCCATAGCTTAATAAAATGGTATCAAACGGACAAAACAAAGTAATAACCAACATAAAACTCTATAAGCGCTCTATTATATGTTAATAATGCTTATCAACCATACTCTCTGACCATTTCCTTATTTTGTTCATACATACGAATGACAAACACCATAAATAAATCTGAACTACAAGTGACGAAAAATCATGCTTTGGGAAAAGGGGTCGACTCAACTATATCAACATAGGCTAGTTCCCTATCTCTTACCGAAAGAGATTTAAGAACACAACTTTGTACTAGGTAACTTTTACCTCCTCCTTTCCCGTTGGCATGTAAGCTAACACGAATGTTGAGTGATATGAGTGAATTTACTCATATCAATTGTATCAATAAATAAGCTTATAATGCATAAAATGTATAAATATGGCCTTGTATATGCTTGTTTCTTGTTTCATCTGTGTAGGTACCCAAGATCACGAAAACCGGCAAAAACGACACGAGTTTGAAGAAAAGATCAAGAAAGCCAAAAATCAAGTTCGTTTTCGAGGATTTAACTTTATCAAAGGTTAATGGGTCTTTGTGGGACCCACATTTGCTTGTTGGGCCTAAAAGCCCAATAATGGAGTATAGTTTGTCTTGTGGGTCAAAGCCCAATATCTAGTCCAATAATCATGGGACGAATAGAAATAGGTATTTAAGCCCAAGTCCAAAACAAAATAATAAAGTATGGGACGAATGAAGTATTATGTCCCAAAGACACTACACTAGAGACGCTTGAAGCAACTATTGGGTCAAAGCCCATTTAGGTTAAACAATGTGACGGTGGGATTAATAATATAAAGGTGAAAACTTTTCACCCTTGGTCAAACAAACCTACATTACAAACTTCTTTCGTTACATACAAGAAAACCGCAGAGAAAAGAGCCACCCACATAAACCCTAATCAGATTTGGGGCTTTTTCATACAAAGGGCAATGACATACACGTGCTTCAATTAAATTCCCCTTATTTCGGGAGGAAGAAGATGGTGTCATCAGATCCACGTGGCAGTCAAGATGTGTCATTCCTCTCATGTGATTGGTGGATTTCATCACCACCAATCAATTGACCAATGAAAACAAGCCACCTCACCTCCAAACTAGTACAACTAGCACATATCCCTTCCAGCCTGGCGATCCGAGTGAAACAAGGGCCATTATCAGCCCTTGATCAAGAAAGATAAAGAGAATTGAAGATCCAATGGCTTGGAATTGATTTCTGCTCAACAACCACCTCAAGAAGGCCTTGCGGTTTGCCTATAAAAACCCCCAAAAAAGAGTGTAATCGCATCGCTTTCTTTCTTTAGAGTTATAATGTTAAATTGTTTTAGATATTGTAATTTTTCTTTTCTTGAAGATTATAATGTTTGATTTATATAATAAAAGTTGATTTCAAGTTTTATTGTCTCTATTTTAAATTTATGTTTTATTTACTGTTAAAAATTTCTTACATATTCTAAAGTTACAAGAGATAATGTTATAATTAATAATTATTCATTTAAACTCAATGTTTAGTCTAAGTGAATGATTAAAAGGAATTTAGGGATAAAAACTTAAATATATTATTTAAGTTTACAAAATGAAGCTGCTGGTTCGAGCATGATGTATTGGTTCGTAGTGTGTCATTATGGTTCGAGGTGATATATTGGTTTGGTGTTGTTTCGGGTTGAAAGAACGCTCAACGCGTTCTTCTACATCAAAGGATCTCCTCAATAAGGTTAAGCTCGGTTTATTTTTTTGTTATAGTTTAAACTGATTTTTTGTTATTAATTTGTCTATGGTTTATGTTTTTATGGATTGCTTTGGTTAAATTATCTGTTAGTAAGTTGCTTTGGTTTATAAATAGGATATGTTTGAATCTGAATATTGATTAAGTTTTTATAAGTCCTGCTTTAGTTAGATTATAAATGCTGATAGTGTAAATCTGTTTAGCCTATTTCGTTTATGAATTACTGATATGGGAGTTGCATATTTAATAATCGACTGGATCTGCTTATTTACTGAGTCCTTTATCTGACTTTAAAAATTGTCAAGTTTATAGGCTTTTGGAGTAAGTTGACATTAAATCTGAGTTAGGATTATGTTTGTGGATATCAGATAGGATAATCTGCTTAAACTATAAGTAAATGGTTTTAACTGATTAACATGATCTGTCAAATTGCTTGGTTAAATAAGAGATTACTTCATCAGAATTTACCTGTTCTTTTTAATATGATAATATGCTAGTGTTTTAATATTTAGGGCATTACTTGTTCTAATGGATTGAATCTTAACTGATTTTCTACAAGCTTAATGAATTTATTTTAGTCTCATATTTCTGTTAGGATTTTTTTTAGCTATTAGTATTAGTTTGGGTCTGCATTTTGGATTAAGAAGTTGTGCAATATCAATTAGCTGTTAGCCTTTTTTGTTCTTGATTATTTCATCAATCTGAGTTTTGGTTGTGATTTAACTGTTTGGTTTTTACTGTTTTATTAGGTGAATACTCGTGGCTATATCTTTTAATAGGTAGTATTTTTGTTCTGTTAAAAGCAGACCAAACGTATCGTTAGGTTTGTTTATATCATAATCTATTCAAAAAAATACACTATCCAAAAAAGTCATTCATAAGACTCGAACACTGGACCTCCTGGTCCACGGGCAAACACACCTACCATCTGCTCTAACCACTTGTTTGTGATTTATTATAGTTTATGAATTTATTACAGTTTATGAATTTATGAATTTAATATATTCTAATATCCACTTACAGTTATGTATACACGTTTTATTTTTAAATGTAATTCTAAATAAACGTCTATTATCCTTTTGAATTTCTTATATACATTTTTATTTTAAAACGTTTAATATATTTAACATAAATTTAGTTCTCAAATTTTAATTAAATTAGTTTTTAAATTTAATATATATATATAGAGAGATGGGATCAAGAGAAAACTTAATCTCAAAAGAAAACCTAGAAAACTTCCTCCCAACCCTTGGATCAAAGCTCCTTCCCTTCCTTTTTTATTTCTCTCCAGGGACCTTTTTGTAACTTTTGATATTTTACAAGGTTTGTTTTGTGTTTTCTTTAATTTTGTATGATTATTGTTCGCTGGATCATTTGATAGTTTTAGAAATTGTTTACGTTTGCTTTTTTTCCCTCATTTAATGTAACGTTAATCTAATCTTTTTTTTTCCTCTTTTTGCTCATTTGACAGCCTTTTTTGAACTCCAGGTATCATTAACCATTAAAACCATCTAACAATAGAAGCTAAACAAATTTGTCGTAGATAAAAATACACTTTTTCCAACAGAAATATAAGGTAGACAACAAACGTTGATTACAAAAGAGAATTTGCTGCGAACTTTCATTGTAACTATCGCAATACGAGCTATGTAGAGTGTTTTTGTCCCCAGTAGCCTTGCTAGGTACAAAGGTTGCCGCCAAAGGTTCTGAACCGCCAACATACTGATCTTGGAGCTTGGTCTTGTTCTTGTTATCTAAGAATCCACATGGGAATGATTTAAAATTATCAGAGTTGAACTGAAATGTGTATAATGCAAGTTCGTTTTCTCAGTTCTTAACTAATAGAAAGTCCAATCAATATCAAATTTATAATTGTTTTTGGTTGTTCAAGCTTGCTTGGTAATCTATTGCTAATTCAAACAACACTAAGTAAAAATGAAAATTATAAACCTACTTATACGTAAAACAAATTGCAAATTCCAAATTTTATTCAAGTAAAATATTAAAATGCAAAATGTAAAACTATAAGGACTGAAAATGTAATTTCTATAAAATGAAAATGCTTAAAATGTAAATCCTAAAAGTTATAAGGACTAAAAATGTAAAGCAGTTAACTAAAAGGACTAGACTTGTAAAAATTCTAACAAACTAACCAAAAATTAACAAACTAACAAACTTGTAAACTGAAATCTAACAAACTAACAAATCCAGGGACCAAGTTTTGCAATTTCCAGAAATTTAGAAAGATTAGCTAGGTTTAGAACCTGAATAGAACTCTAGGGACTAAAATGCAATTTTTGAAAATGTTTAAACCAAAAACGGGCTTATCACTTGAATAAGCTGGAACTGGCTTATTTCTGAACCAAAATTAATGAGACAACTTGCAAACAACTTCTAATTCAAATTAAGAAACGTGTATTCAAGGAATTTGTCTAAAAGTCAAAGATAAGCCAAAGAGTGCTTATTAATAAGCTCAAGATAAGCTACAGAAAAATCCAAACATCCACAACTTAATTTTTGTAAAGAAAATGAATAAGCACTTGATTTAAAGCAGGGGAAATCAAACTAGAACAAATTTCATCCACTAATAAGCTAGAAATCCGAAAATAAGCTCAAATGAGCTTATGTTGACCAAACGTTGACTAGATTTATGAAAAAGCTCAAAATCTCAAAACTTGATATTCAACCCTTTCTAAACTGATTTGTGAAAGAAAATAAGGACTTTTATGAAGTGGATTGTTAGAACTGACAAAACAGTAAGCAATTTATATCAGAGAATGCACATTGCTCAGGTCTGAACTAATAAGCTGTTTTCTTGCTTATTCCTTGAAACTGTAGAATTTCCTCCTAGATACTAAAAGATTATGATGTAAGCTTTAACTAGAAACTGGTTTGAGCAATTTTGAACAAGTAATGAAGGAGAAATGATCAATTGAATTTGGCTAGTTTTGAACTAAAAGCTGATAACTAGTGTAACCCAAACTTTTTATCAACCAATTGCCTTTTTGACTATTATACTGACTTACAAAAGGCTTAAAATCAATTGTTAACTTCTAAGGACTGCAAATGATCACTTAAAATCCAATTATCAACACTTGAATACTGATTAACAACTACTACCAAACACACCTTATCTGATTTTTATCAAACTTTTTCAAAGACTAAATGAGTTATGATTAAGACTGAGTAAAAAGCTATAGCAAACCAGTTTAAGTGATCCAAATGAGATGTATTCCAGCTAAGAACAAGTAATAACAAGGTCTAGAACTACAAGTAGCTAATGGACTAAAAAGAACTGAAAATCAGCTTAAAACTACAAGATTGAAAACAAGCACAAGTATGAGAAAGCTAAACTACAAACACTCAAACAATATCAATCAGCAACTAATCAAATAGAATCAGGCAGCCATCAATCATTACACTAGGGAATTGAGCATGCAGGAACTGTTTAGAGGAACTTAAATCAGAAACTCAGAAACCTTTTGTAGTTATCCTTTGGGTAGAAGAGGAGCGCTGAGCTCTCTTGCCCTAGTGATACCACCACCTATCACTAGCTATCAACTCTTATCAATCACCAAAACAGCTAAAACTCATCATTCTGCCATGAAAACTTCAAGAACTAGGAATGGACTGAATTTTTGATCAAACAGCAACAAATCTTTAACAAAGTCAGTTATGATCAATGTATGATCATAACAAACTTCTATCAGCAACAATGGAATCACAAACTAGCAGTAAAGTAGCAGGAATTGAAGAACAAGATTTGGCGGGAAAACTGGAATTTGAAATTTTATTGAAGAAATCAGTTACAAATGGTAGTTACAAGGTTCTAACTAACTAACAAACTCAAGAGCTTGTCAGACTCTTGAGTTGTTAGGTGAAAAGGAGGGAAAAAGAGAAAAGTGAAATTGAGAGAACTATGTGTTTTGTAAAAATTAACTACTCCTCAAAATGAAGAACAAGTTGTGTATTTATAGGCTAGACTTGAGAGTTTGTTGGAGATGTGACGTGTTCAGGCCAATCATTGCTTGACACGTGAAAGAATTCTGCATTCCCACTTTGAAGATGATGAACTCATTTGGGTGTTTTTGATCCATTGGATAATATGCTAATTAAGTTGCACCATTGGATTCCTCTCTTCAAGACGAGCAAGATTGATGTTTTGATCTTCTTCTGAAATGCATTCTATCAAAAACGCGATCTGGAAAATATATCTTGTGAAGGAGAAGGACACGTGGAAGCTTTTTATTAGTGGAGAGAGAGTGTTGTGGATCACACTGTACAGATCTTGTATTAAATGAAGGCGGCGGAAGTGGGATTTAATTGCTTGATCCGTGTGACCCTTTCTCTTGTTTCTCATTGGTTAAAAACCTAAGCACATGGATTAAACATGAATAACTTTCTCATCTTGGCAAATTAAGTCCTTGTACTTGGCAGATTGCTAGTTAAGGCTAAAAACTTCATTCCTTTGACAATTTTGGCCCTTCAACTTTGATTCTTCAACAAAATGACCCTTTGACTTGATTGACTTTGTAGTTTGACCAGGTTTGACTTGGATCTTGACTTTGCAGTATTTGCACTTTAAGTCCCTCAACTTTCAAGACTTGTCAAGATAGGTCCTTAAGCTTTGAAAACTTGTCACTTGTGATCCTTCCTTGTCTTTTTTCATCCTTTTGAGCTTGGTTTTTCCTTGTTTGCTTGAAATTGTATCCTTTTACCTACATAAGATCACACAAACACAAACATACCACATAACACTGCTTTTTACAATATAAAAGGTATTTTGCTTCGTGTTTTAGGGTTATTTGTTGATAAAAGGATATGAGTTTAAGCTCATATCATGAACAAAAAAAGGGGTGGATGCTCATTAGCAGAATATCGTTAACAAGTTCTTGAAGTTTACTGTTAACTAAGCAAAAAGGGCGTATGTACCATAGTACTATAAATTAGTAAGTATAAGTCCTGACGTCACTAGCATTGCCACATCCAGGTCAAATTGTAGAGCCTCGATCGCCATCTTGCATCTTCATATCCCACATCACCTGGAAATTTGATTAAAGAATAGAACATAACGAGTCAACATAACAATTGATGTAAGATTATAGGGGTATTTGGATTTCGATTTTAAAACCTTGAAGAAATGTAGATACTCGAGTAATTAAATATAAAAAACTCTCAAATAATCATAATCACTAATCAACTTTAGCACAACTAAACACTACATACATGAACCAATACTCATGAACAAAAATCGAACCTTTTTCCTCGCTATTTGGTTCCCTGCCAAGCTAACCGTTTTCCTCGTTGTTGGTCCCCTGCTCGCTATTAGAAGATCTGGATATTCCTCGCTGTTAGGTCGAATATAGGGCGGGTTACTACACTACACTGACGTAAGTTATACCCAAATTTACCAGAGAGAACTATAAGAAAACAAAATGCAAAAAAGCACTACCTGGTGGCCGACTCAAGGCAAGTGAAAGAGACATTGTTGCAACAAGACATAGTATGCCCAACTATGTTTAATGATGTCATAGAACAATTTCAAACAGATTCCCTAATACGTGTTTGCTACGATTCCATAGTTAAAAGGCGCACCTACTTGTAAGTAAAAAGTGTATGCAAATGGCTTAATTTAATAAGGTTCCCAATATGTTCCGTAGTTGCACTAGTACTTAAAAAAACTACAACTAACTGCTTGTTTGGGATTAGTATTGCAAACATATTACGCAGCTTGCAGATTACCCGCTAATCCAATTAAACTTAATTTACCCTGAATAGCAAATTTGTAATACTAAATTCAAGAATACTTATCAGTTAAAATGAGTAATCTCAGAGTGCCAAGAATCAAGTTAATATAATTTGTGCCAAGTATCAAGTTAATATAATTTATACGCTAGATATCATAACAAACGGATGCAATAAAGTTCCTTAAACGGATGCAATAAAGTTACTTAAAAGCTAATGCATGTGAACACGTGTTGTAATCAGAATTAAGTAGGCAAGATGCAACTTTAAAATGCCAAGAAGAAGAGAATATGGGATTCATGCAAAGCAAGTGAATTAAGCTACTTGTTTAGTAAAAAATAAAATGCTTGCCTGATTTAAATACATCACGCTTCAACGGTTGTTATAATCAAGTCTAGTAACCTCCACATCTGCAACGCATAATCTCTTTCAGCCATTGTGCATACATGAGCTTCAAATCTTTACGTACTTTTGCAATTAAATATCTTACAAGGTCATCTCATGCGGGTGTAACCTCACAAGGACACTGTTATCACAAATCTTCATTATCGGATGACGACTGTTGATATGATTCTGGTTCACTGTATTGGTCATCAGACTTGTGGCTCGGAATCTGAAATTTAAAACAACAAATGAATTAGTAATCATAAACAGATGCAACAAATTTGACAAAAAACAGATGCAACATATTTTGCAAACACAGATGCAACATATTGATGCAACAAATTTTTGTAGACACTGATGCAACAAAAAATAACAATCATATGCAACAAAAATTACCAAAACAGATGCAACAAGACAGAGATGCAACAAAAAATAACAATCATATGCAACAAAAATTACCAAAACAGATGCAACAGTAAAGTAACAAATATATGCAACAATTTTGGGTAAAACATATGGAACAACATTTACCAAAAACACAATAAACATATGAAACAATTTATCAAAACAAATACAATAAAATAGTTTTCATAATATCGTGATGCGTTAGCAAAATTTTAAACTAGTCCCCTAGATATTATTGACCTGATGATGCCCTAACATATTTTTGAATTGATGTCCTAACACAATCAAAACATACGCCCTAAACAAAAAAAAACAAGCAAAAAAATTACATTATTTAACAAATAACTGACGATTCACGATACACATCTCCATTTACAACTTTTATTATCACCTCTAGATTTTTATTTTACACCTATCAATTTTATAACTAGTTACTTTAACCATGTGAACTAGATTATTTGCAAAAATTACATTATTTAACAACAATGTAAGATGGTGGATGCGTTAATCGTAAGATGGCTTTAGACAAATGTTAAGACAGATTCAATAACTTAAATAAACAGAGGCCCCAACTAATTAAACAAATAGATGCGCTAACTAAAAATACACACATATGCGCTAAACATACATACACTAAACTCGCACATTGATACCCTAATCGTACTAGCAGATGTGTTGACGTTTATTTCAGATTCAACAATTAAAAGGGAAAATGGCAAAAAGGGTACTTAACCTAGGGTGTGTTTCCAATTAAAGTACTCCGTATTAGAAACAAAAGCCAAGTTAAATACCTTTTCGTGTTGTTTTTCCTAATCAAAAAATAGATACCCAATCTTTTCCCATTATGCTCTGATCTTACTGAATATTACCATATCATTCATGGATGACGAAACATGTCACTCGATGTTCTAATTATACAAAAAGGATGCATTAATATATCTCGCGATTCTATAATATACCAAAAATAGGCTATATATAAAATTGCTTATAATCGAATCATCCAAACTTGTTTAAATAATGTTTATACTGATGCACTTACTCATACAATTGAACGCTATAACAGATTATTTAACTCATGTGTACTAAAATGACAATTTATACACACAAATTTATTCCATTCCACAATAACATTAAATATTTTATTATTTCCCAAATGATGCACTTTAATAATATAAAAATAAAAAAAATCTGTGATTAAAACCTTACATTTGAATGAAAGATATATGACGGATGTGGTTTAAGCTTCTCCGGCGACAGTGGAGATTATATCAGCCATGATAGAGTGTTTGGGTAGATTAAGAACTTACAATTAGAAGTGATGGAGATGATCGTAACGGTTAATGTGGTGGCGACGACGGAAATGATGGTGTAGATTATGGTGGAACGGAGATTGTGCCGGAATGGAGATGGTGGCTGAGCGGAGATGGTGGCTGAGCGGATATGGATATGGTGGCTGGGCGGAGATGGTGCCGGAATGGAGACGGTGGCGGCGATGGAGGGAGAAACTACTAAGACGAGATGTTGTCGATGAAGAAGTATAGATAATGTGTCTGATTAAGTTTTTATTTTCAATTTTTTATATTTCTACCCTCAAGTTTCACACGTTTGCAATATTTACCCTGTAATTTGTTTTCTAGGTTTTCTACGAAAGAGAGGTTTTCTCTAGAACCCATCCCTATATATATATATATATATATATATATATATATATATATATATATATATATATATATATATATATATATATATATATATATATATATATATATATATATATATATATATATATATATATATATATATATATATATATATATATATATATATATATATATATATATATATATATATATATATATATATATATATATATATATATATATATATATATATATATATATATATATATATATATATATATATATATATATATATATATATATATATATATATATATATATATATATATATATATATATATATATATATATATATATATATATATATATATATATATATATATATATATATATATATATATATATATATATATATATATGTATATATATATATATGCTCTTGTCTTCCAATTTAGCGAGCAGGCTCCGTAAGGTCTAGTTCACTTAATTTCATATATATATACATATATATATATATATATATATATATATATATATATATATATATATATATATATATATATATATATATATATATATATATATATATATATATATATATATATATATATATATATATATATATATATATATACATATATATATATATATATATATATATATATATATATATATATATATATATATATACATATATATATATATATATATATATATATATATATATATATATATATATATATACATATATATATATATATATATATATATATATATATATATATATATATATATATATATATATATATATATATATATATATATATATATATATAGATATATATTAGTTTAAATAAATAAATATATTTTATTACTTTTAAAAATTATAAATAGTTTTTAAAATTGTTTTTAAGTAAATTAGTTTTAAATAAATTTTGTTTTAAATAGAATTAGTTTAAATATAAATTTGTTTAAATAATTTGTTTCATTTAAAAAAACAGTTAAAGTAAAGTTTCAAATAATATAGATTTAAATATTTGTCTTTTAGATTAAATTTCGAGAAACAATTCATGCACTTTAGGATTAAAAATTGGTAGAATTAATTTAGCTAAAAACCGAAACCAAATTCAAATCAATTGTCCTTATCAAAATGAACATCTCAAATTCACAAGTTCCTTGTGTACAACGAACCGGGATCACTCTGGTGTTTAATTGATTCGTCTTTAGCTTATTTATGGATTATTACCTTTTCCTAAAGGTAATTTCCTGAATTTGCTCTATAACGTATTTAATTAAAATACACCGACATTTCCCGACACATCAAAAATTTTGGCGCCGCTGCCGGGGATCTTGTGTACGATTCGTTCGTGGAGATTTGTTGATCGTTGATTTGAAGACCCTTTCCGTTCTCGAAAAGTTTTGTTATTTTTCTATTATACTAGTATATGTCGTTTTTCGTGTTTTTTGTTATTACTATATTGTATTACGTAGAACAATAAATTTACCTACTTCCAAATAAGACCTTAGTTGGGATTTCATCACCTAGCTATTTTATTCGAATCCAAAACAAATTAAAAGGCAAAATAGATAAATACTAATAAAAAGTTTGAACTCGATTTATACAAACTATAAGGTGGGTATAAGGCGACGAGCTATAAAAGGTCGTCTAAGGAAAAAGGTTTTTAAGTGCTTTGTGCCACCTCGTTTCCCCGCTTGCTTGTGCGTATATTGAGAGGGAAGACCGATTATTGGTTTGTCGACTCAAGTAGTATTAAATCTTATTTTTGTTGTTTACTTATTGAACCTCGAGACGCTTAGGTTTTCACCTACGTTTCAAAGTCGACCGAGGGTAGATTACTTCCATAGTAATTATCCTTATTCCTTGTTTTTATCGATCTTTTTGATTGAGCAATACCAAATAAAAATACCAAAAATAATCTTCTTCTAATCTAATTTCTTTTCTTCAACCCTCTAAAATTCTCGTCACTTTGGTTTATGCAATTACGATCTACTCGACTTTTGATTAATCACGATAGGCTTGAAAACATTCCTCGTAGAAATAGAAATTGTCAACAACGAATAGTGGAACCCGAGCTTCCACCTATTGTTGTAGAGATGACCGATAACCGAACAATGGAGGAATTGCTCCGTGCACCCACCGAAGGGTACGAGGAAGCAATCGTTGTGCCGGATATGTTGACGGATCATTATGAGATTAAGACGGGTCTTTTATCACTCATTCGTGCCGACCAATTTCGTGGCACTGAGACCGATAACCCGCACTCTCACATTCGGAATTTTCTTCGTATCACCTCGACTCTCAAGTTTAGAGATGTCCTGAATGACGCAATTAAGCTCATGCTTTTTCCGTACTCGCTCGAGGGAAATGATAAGCTTTGGTATGAAAAATAACCACCGGGTTCGATTTTTACATGGGACGATCTAGTGTCTAAGTTTATGAATTATTTCTTTCCACCATCCAAAACAACTCACTTTAAGAATGAGATCATTAGATTTGAACAAAAAGTGCATGAATCGTTTGGAGATGCTTGGGAAAGGTTTAAGGATTTGTTAAGACAATGTCCACACCACGGTTTCACGGAGTTACATCAAATCAATACTTTTTATAATGGACTTAATATGGTTGAACAAGATTCTTTAAATGTCGCCGCGGGTGGTAATCTTTTAAGAAAAACTCCGAGAGACGCGTGGGGTATCATTGAGAATAAGCATGGAGTGAAATATTCACGAAACACACCGGTTGTTTCCAATGTGAATTCTTCTAATACCGAGATTGCTAGATTGGACTCTAAGGTTGACACGATTTTGAATGAGATTAGGAAGAATCCTCATGGATCGATTAATGTGGTTGAGAATTTTTGTGTATCGCGTGGTGGAGCACATCCGAATTATGCTTGTTCAACCACGGGGTTTGATCAAGCTAGTGCTTTTGCCGCAACGGGAACTTATGGCCCTAACGGTCAAGCTCCTCGTCAAAACCATGTTGCTCCATCGGGTTTTCTACCGGTTAAAAATAGATACAACAATAGAAATAATGGGAATAATTTTAACCGTGGTAACCAAGAGAATTTTAATCAAGGAAATGGACTTCATGGCAATCAAAACAATCAGTGATTTCAAAACAATAACCAAAATGAATTGTCAAGATATATCAAAACAAATGAGGCAAATTTGAAAGCTTTTCAAAACAATATTCAAGGACAAATGGCAACATTGAAAAATGAATTTCAAAATACGATCAAGGGGCAAAATAACAAGATTGAGCTTAACCAACAAAGATTAGAGCAAAACCAAAACCGTATGGAGCAAAGATTAGAGCAAAGCCAAAACCGTATGGAGGGAAATGAAGCTAATTTTGAGAACAAATTACTTTCGATGTTTGAGGCTTTTATGTGCAAACCCTCCTCTTCTTCGGGTGGCTTACCTAGCAACACCATACCAAATCCGAATGGAGAGATTAAGTCCATCACCGTTTACAATGATTATGATAATTTACAAGATGTGCTTGAGTTTAATCCTCCACCTAAAGAGACCTTTCTTGATGTTACCAAGGCTACTTTAGATGTGAATTGTTCCGCGATTTTCTTTGATTTCTATCCTGAGAAATATGGAGACTCGGGTCAATTTTTGATACCTTGTGTTTTCAACGAGCTTGAGGAGTGCAAAGCTCTAGCCGATCTAGGAGATAGCATCAACTTAATGCCCTTATCCATATGGAAGACTCTTGACTATTTCCCACTTACTCCCACTCGAATGATCATTGAGCTTGCTAATGGAACCACCGCCCACCCGGTTGGTATAACGGAAAATGTCATTGTTAAAGTGGGGAAGTTCTTGTACCTAGACGATTTTGCAATAATTGATTATGAGACCAACCCTCGTGTGCCTTTAATTTTGGGACGTCCATTTTTGTCCACGGCTCAAGTTCAAGTTGATATGAGGAAAGAAGAGATAAAATTGTTTTATGGGGATAAACATGTTGTTTTCTAACCGGAAAAACTTCCAAAATTTGTTTCTAAAAATGTGGAAAGTGTAAAACTTGTTAAAACTATTGAAAGTAACACGAATAAGGATTTTCTCATCTACAAGGGTGTAAGGCAAATTATAGACCCCTCATTTCGTGAAGATGAAAAGTTAATTCCGGAGGGAGATGTTTGTTTCATTCAAACGTGTTGCAATATTACCTCATCTCCACTCACTCCACTCGAGGATGATGTTAGTTCTAAGATCGATAAGGAAATTGATGATTACCTTAGTGCACCATTCGATGCTAGTGAGTTTGATAGTGAGAATTTCGATCCGGAGGGAGATATTGCTTTAATTGAACAATCGTTGAATATGAACTCATTTTCACTCTCTCCGAAGGACTAAATTGATGACACCAAGGCACAATCTTCATTTGAAGAGCCTTTGATTCCTAACTTTACACCGAGTAAGGTTAGTGACTATTCGTTAGATAAGTTCGTCGATGAACTTGTTGCTCTTATAGATCCACTTCCACCGGGAAGTGTTGATTGTGATCTTCATGATTTACCTACCATTCTCGAGGAGTTCTCCAATGAAATACCCTCTAATGAGAATGATGATCTTGTATCCGAATGTGACACACTCGATACTTTGTCAGATATTTCTTGTGATGACAAGATTGATGACACTTATGTGACTTACTCAAATCCTCTTTTTGAAATTTCAATGAAAAATAATCCATTGTTTAAAGAGGATTTTGAGAGCATCATACCTCCTTCATCTCACACCCTTTGTGATGATGAACTCTTCTTTAAGGAGGTTGATGAGTTTCTTTACATAGACATTCCTTCGGAATTTGAGGAAAAGTCTAATGAACCAAAGGAAGACACTCTCTATCTTGAGAATGTTTTTAATGACGGTGTTGAAAACCCTTGGTTTGATCACCCGATTTATGATGATGATAATGTTGACCCGGAGGGAGAAATTTTCTTTACTCCAAATCTCCTTCCCACTCGCTTTGATCTTAATGTACGGGTTTTTTATGCGACTCGATTTGAGTATCATGACCCCTTTGTTCACATTCCTAAGAGTGACAAGGACAACAAAGTCATGCAAGTTGATACCACTATGGTTGAGACTTTTATCCCACCATTACCATGTGCTTTATATGATTTTGGATTAGCATGAGGGGAAGACACCGTGTTGTCTACTCCTTTCTCTCCCGAGGACGATGTATTCAACCCCAGAATCATTGATTTAGGGAAATCTCGGCCTTTCACCGATGAAATAATTAAAAGACTTTTCGATCATCTTGGTGCGAGTTTATCTCGAGGAGCATACTATATCCATTTCATGATTTGTGACCACCATCTCTTTTTGGAGATTTATGTTGGAGTTTCATTCTCTTGTTTGTCATCCGACAACGAGGATGTAATCTTTGACCCCGGCATCGTGCTTTATTATGGATTTTATTCTAATATGCCGGTTTTTACCACTTTCCCAAAGGACCAATGAATGCGGGGATCGAGTCGAGCTCATGACTCGGTTAACAAAAACGAGGTGCCTTGTGGGGGAGTCCCATACATTCTATCTTCTCTCTATTTTCTAACACTAATAAGGCTTGATCTTTTCAAGCTCGTGCTCGTGTTTTGTTGTGTTGTGAATCTTAGGTATGACCCTAATTTTTGAAGACTCTCATGTTCGGTTTTTGCCGGTCCACTTGAGCTTCCATACTTTGATTGTCAAAAGGGGCACTTATCATCCTTTGATTTTTATCGACTAACGTTTTATCTTGAAGCATAAATAATAAACGTCTTATAGATTTGCGTGCTCTTACCATGTTAGGACTTTTGCATTAGACTCTTCGTGTTTTAGCAAGGGGTGTTACTCTTGAGCTTGGAAACATTGAGGACAATGTTTGGTTTTAGCATGGGGGAGTCAATCGGTATAATCGATTGCAATTGCTTTTGTCGTCTTCAAACGTAATCATTTTTCTCATTTTTCATAAAAATTTAAAAATTTTAGTGTTATTTTGTGTTTAATAATAAAGAAAATAAGTGTTTTTGACACAAATGTAGGCTTTCCGTTGCTGAAAATTAAAATAGTTTTTGACTCGACTCGGTTTTTACCTTAGCTCATTCCTTAACATGTTTAAATCAAGTTTTGCTAGACTATTATATAGGGAACTTTAAAACGCGAAAGTCTTAACTCATACGGGTTTAAGAACGAGAACTTTTCGCAAGCTCATATAATTGATCCTAGAAAGTCGTTTATCAAAGGAACTCTAAAACGCAAATTCTAAAACTTGAAAATGTCTAAGAAAATGCAAGATCCTATAGATGACCTGAAAACCCAAAATTTTGATTTAATTGGCTAAGTATCCATTAGTCTCGCATTTTTGAGATTTTACAATATGGAGAACAAGAGATGATAAAGTTTAATCATAAGTTTTTAAGGGTAAGTCTTCCTTGTGTAAGTATCTTTTTGTTTGATTCTATTTCCTCGTATTTATTTTTCACGCTTGAATAATAAATTGCTTAATAAATGAAGTTTTTAGCGGTTTAGGCTTAATATCTTAACTCGTAACTCCTTCTTTTTCTTCCCTTGTAATTAAAGTGAGAACACATTGAGGGTGTCAGCGTCATGGAATTTTGATCATGGGATTGCGGAAATTTGGCTTACTATATATATCATAATAATAACAAGAATAAATAAAAACATGTTCTCTATGAGCCTTCGGGTGGGAGTCATGTAGCACTAACCTTGTCATTAGAGCCTTAGGGTATATGGCATGGTGACGTGTTTAATAAAAATTGCTTCATCATCATGAGCCTTAAGGTGGGATGGTGAATGTCAATTCCCTTGTTTATGTCCAAGGATCCTTCGGGTGTGGTTATAGATAAGGAGCACTTTTACATCTTAAAGAGCCTCAAGGTGTATGATGTAAATGCTGCTAACTCCATTAATAAGGTCAAAATTGACTTTGGAGGATTTTTTGTTGCTTTAAGTAGTCCTATTAGCCAAATTTCAGATCCGGGGATTTATCCCTCAAATCGTGTTAAGTTATCCTTGATGTGGGCTTTCTTTAGTGACAACGGTTTTTGAAGTCGAGGTTAGGTTTTGAGTGTTGGGTTTACACTGTTTTTGCCTTCATTTTTGGATTAATAAATATCAAATAAGTCAAATGAGCCTTTGGGTGAATGACAATATTTAAAATCTAGAGATATAATTAGGAAAAATAGGAGATTGAGTGTAACACGCCATTTTGATAATGGAATGTTACGCGTAATTATGGCGTGTCATCAAAGCATACAAGGATAAATGTATAAAACATTACATGACCATAGGGATAACCGGGATCAAACATCGGTTCCCAAACATAAGCCCAAAACATAATAAAGCAAAAGAAATGAATGAAAGACTAAACAAGCATAAGTATATGAAGGCAAAAAGGAAAAGAAGTCTCTAGCAGCTTCCATCCTATGCACGTCCTCCAAATGCTCGAGTCTCTCCTAGGGTACCTGCCGTTTTGCGACATGGAAAGGATAGTAACTGCTGAGCAAAACGCTCAGTGCACGGATACAGACATAGTATGAATGACTAAGCATAATAAAGACTTAATAGCAGCGGAAATGTATAAGTCTTGGAAAACCTGGAACATGTTCATAAAACTGGTTTTATAGTTTGAAAAGCCTTATGTTTATCTTATGAAAACTGTTTAACATATTTTACCATTAGCCAATATAGGTCATGATAATCCACCGTGCATGAATACTTGGAGGGGTGACCTCATCATGCAAATTAGAGGGGCTACCTCTAATTTAATATACTGGTTTTGGGTAGGAGGGATCAGCTCCTTGTGAAGGATGCAAGGCACACACCATATTCACCATGAAATCCTGACTGAAAACATGTAACTAGGATGCACCCATACGCCCCACATGATAAATATAATATAAATGGCCAAAAGCTGAAGGGACGCCACGAGCAATCACTCCGCCGTAGTGAAGTCATAACATTAGTGCCTCTAATGTTATGGTTATGGTACCTCCATAACTAGGTGAAACTGGTCATGCATGTATATGGCTTTAGGTATTCTAATTAAACATAAGCAATTCAAAACATATAAAACATATACTGGGAAAACAGTTGGCTGCATACGGGGAATCCTAATAAGGAAAGAATGTCCATACTGAAAGGACGGGAATCCGTACCTTATGTCCAGTGAACGAAGAAGATGAACTGAGAGGAATCCTACTTCCGTATCACTAGTGCTACATAAATACATACATGAATAAGTATCTGCTTACTAAATACGTAGCTGGTTTTATGTCATGTCTTAGCTTATTTTATATGTTCTTATCATGTTTTACTGTTTTAAGCCTTAAACTGTGTTTATCTTATATTCTGTTTAATCTGATTAAGTATTTCTGGTATTTCATGTATTATTATACTTACCGTGTAATAATAAGTAACTTTCCAAAAATAGCAGGTTACCTAAAATAGAAAGTTTCCAAAAATAGAAAGTTTCCAAAAATAGAAAGTTTCCAAAAATAGAAAGTTTCCAAAAATAGAAAGTTTTCAAAAATAGAATTACTGCTTAAAATAGATAAGTTTCTAAAAATAGAAAGTTTCCATAAATAGATCAGCTGCCTTAATTAAATAAGTTTCCATAAATAGATTAGCTGCCTGAAATAAATAAGTTTCTAAAAATAGAAGGTTTCCATAAATAGATTAGCTGCCTTATTTAATTAAGTTTCTAAAAATAGAAAGTTTCCATAATTAGAAATAAGCTGGTTAAATAAGCTAAGTATATAAGCCTAAGTGTTTTCATGATTATTTTCTAAGTCTTATGATATAATGTATTGTTTATTAATTATTTCATGTAATTAAAATAAACTATAGGTTAAAATATTTAATTAAAGTATAACATGTTTTTAATTAAATAAAGTTAAATACTTAGGTTAAAACATGTATTATTATTTATTAATAATATAACATAAGTCATGTTAATTAATTAATTATAACCATGGTTTTTAAATAATTAATTAATTTATAAGTCTAAAATATAAAAATACTTAGGTTAATTAATTTCATGATTTTAATAATTAAAATAACCTAAGTCATGTTATTAAATTAATCATGTCATGTTATTAATTTAATTTTAACATAAGATCATAAAAATAAAAATCTAAACATAAACCTTGAACCTGATCTTGACTAAGAACCATGAACCGGACATGAAATCGACACCATACCCCGAACCAAGTCGGGGTACCCCTTGTCTTGATGCTGCCGTGGGACCCACACCAACCAACCGGGACCATATGGTCTCGGTGGTGGTCAAGTGGCCAAACCGAGACCCTCTCGGGTTCGCGTTAGGCGCGGCCAAGAACAAAACACCCCTAAACAACCCTTTTGATTTTATTCCAACCCAAATTCATGTTAGATCTATGATTTAATTAGGTTTTATAAAAAAACATAACATGTTCTTAATTATTAAAAGATTAAATCCAAAAGAAAAAGGGTTAAATGATTTACCGAAAACGTGGATCTAAAGAACGATGAACAAACACGAACACCAACAACAATTCCAAGATCCAAGATCAACAAACACCCCTTTTGGTGTGTTTGAAGGTGGCGGCCAAAAGAGAAAAAGAAGGAGGAGGAGGATTTTAGGTTTCTGTAAAATTCTTCTGTAGAAAAAAATGAGTAGTGTAATTTTCCTTAACCTCCTTTTTGTAAATTTTGATGGGCTTGGCCCATCCTCCTTTCTAATTTTGTGGCATATGGGCCCACACGCGGTAACCCGATCATTTTCCGTGTCTAATTAATAAGTGTGTTCTCGTGTTCGTGTTTTACGTGTTTGTTCGTGTTTATTTGTGTCCGCGTTTTGTGTGTTCTCGTTAAATAATTATCGTGACCTAATATATTTATTTACACTCGTAATAAATATATATATGTAATTAATAATAGTTCGTGATTTAATTACGTTCGTGATTTCATGATCGCATGATCGTGATTAATTATTGTTTAAATAATTATTGCGTGTTCGTGCGTAATAAATACTTATCGTGTTCTAACACGTACGTAATACGTAAAACCTAACACGTAAACGTAATCGTACTATAAAAGGAAATTTTTAATCTAGTACGTACGATCTTAAGGGTACTATTCATGATAAAAGCATGCGGGTTTTACAACTCTTCCCCCCTAAAAAGAATAATTCGTCCCCGAATTATAGGTAACCTAACTGAAAGAGAAACATACCCGAATCAAACTGAGAGGGTATGTAAGATAATTGAACGTGCGGGTTTCTTGGCAGAAGAAACGCGGAACGTGACATGTATTGAAAGGACATGGAACGTGACGTGACTGAAAGGACATATCTAGTTGATAAGAGAAAAACGGATAAAAGTCCGGATGAACTTGTCCGTTTCCAAGTGGCCTCCCTCTTGGAACGGTTCCTTCAGAAGATCCTGACACTAATGATAAATCTTGGTCCTCCTGACCTTGACTCGAAATACGAAGAAGTTCTTGGTTATCAACTTAAGGTAGATCCCCTAAATCGATCGAGGGAAAAAAAATATTTAACGTGTAAGGGCAACTAAAACGTTACGATGCAAGACAATCTGACTTAACTGATAATTAGAAACGATGAGCGAGACATAAAGAAACGTAGTACGTGAAAATTTTTGAACGTGATACGTGAAAATTTTTGAACGTGCTACATGGAGATATGGCGAGTGTAGTATGAGTAAACATATCGTGATCCATGATACGTGTAACATATCTTGGTCATGATATGAGGAACGTGGAATGAACATGACATGTGGAACATATCGTGAACATATAATATAATAGCGGTAACGCCAAACGCTACAAGGTGAGACATAGAATATGACGAGAAACGTCTATCTGAGGATAAGGAGTTATACTAAACTTGGGTTTCGTCTCTCAAGTTCTTGCAAAACTTCCCCATAATGAAAAAAATGAACGTAAAATCGTAAGCCAATATACGATCTTGAACGTGAATAGTGTCATGAGCGCGAGCGCGAAAGCAAGACGTGGAATTAGAATGAAGACGTGAAGAAAATAAGGAGCACAATTGCAAATCTTTGTCTGACCCGATAACTGAGGGGTTGCCAAGTGATCGGATGAGTCTTGGCTGGAACATGTCCGATCAATTTGTTGGTTCTGAAATCCGTACGGATGTAAGGATTCTGCAGACTTGATCAAACTGTTGACAATAACCCAGTTAGCATCATGCTTCTTCTGAGTTTGTTGTAATATGGTAACTAAAATCCATGGAGATCTTGTCCCTTTTCGATTCACAATTTCCGATGATGAAAACATCCCAGTCTGTTGGTGTCCTATCTTAACCTGTTTGTATGACAGGTATGAAGATATGAACGTAACTGTATCTTGCTTCATCGAACTTGATACATAGGAGTTTACGAAACTCTGAGTCTATGAATCCAAACTTCTCATAGCGTAGGATTTTCTAGAACACCTAATGTAATGTAGGGTTATCTCCTTTACGCATAAGCTAAGTCATGGTAAGATTAACCGTAGAAACCCATGTGATTCAGCGTGTCACTGTAATCAAACAGAATTGATGTTGGAAAAAAAAATTCCAGGGTAAAATTTCTCTTGTCATAGAATTTGCAACATAGTGCAGATATGGTCTTCCTGTTCTTCTCTAGGCTTAGAGGAAATCAGGTTATCCTCAATGAAAACACTGATGAATTTGCTATGAGTTCATGGAAACTCATTCTTATAATGTCGTTGGAGCATTGATGAAACTATTTCAAAATCATAAATCTAGCATGACCGAGTCGTGCACGAATAGCAGTCATGGACATGTCCTGCTCTTTCACTCGTCACTGTTGGCAGCATGATCATGAGTTCGATCTTGGAAAAGTGATTAACACTATAAGGTCGATTGGACATGTTGTCTGTACGTGGAGGAGAATAACGGTCATGAATGGTGATTTGTTTAAAAACCGACGGTAGTCGACACATAATCTTATGTTACCGTTCTTCTCCTTGAAGGTTCTTTTGGAGTGTAAGGAACAATTTTTGGAATAATCTGTTGGTTATGCGTAAAAGGACTTCAGTAGTCGTGTCTTACTGACAGCTAGAAAGTTTTAGTAATCATGGCTAACAAAGCACGTGCTTGGAAAGCATAAATAATTTGTACAAATTTTCCTGATGGAAAAATCAAGCTGAATGTATTTAGGAGCCTGAACATTACTATACATAATTATGAATCATAGCATGGTGTGCTGTTCGTAGTCCATAATTAGGATAAAATTCATCTCGTGTCTGTCCGAGGAAATGCGTTAGCATCTTGGATCTGATCATTAAGCTGAAGGAAAACCTTCGTATACGTGGGAATACGAAAGGCATCCTTCATGGCCATGAATATATGTGATAGGTGTGAAAACACCCATCCTTTTACCACTTAATTCTGGCTAAAACGAGACCAAAACGCGTATTTAATATCATTTGTTTGGAATTATGCGTGGTTTTTGTGTTTATTGTGTTTTCAGAGCCAACCGAATGGATAATGGAGAAAACATGGGATTGCACGGGTTCTATGGAAGAAAAAGACTCAAGATGAAGTCTATTGTCCAAGAGATGCAAAAGATTTGAAGTCACTGGGCCTATTTGAAGATTTATCGAAGAAAAGGACCAAAGATGGAAGATTTACATATGTCGAAGAAACTCAAGTCTATTAAACGAAGAAATTAAAAGACGAGTTGAATTTAATCGACGACAAATCCTGAATCAGAATCGAAAACGTCAACTTTTCTGAAAAGACGAGAAGACAAGAAGAAAGGGAGAAAGCCCACTCACCAACCAAATGAAAAACCTATATAAAGAATTCCCTTCACACTTTTCATAAAGTTTTTCATTCCTTTTTTCTCTCTTTTTCTGTTCGTAGGCATCACCAACACCATTAGGGTGTTTGGTGATTTTGATTCTTGTTTTTACCAATCTTGTAGTTTAATCTTTGTCCTCTGATTGTTTAAACATTAATCTATCAATTTAATCCTTAATTTCATCTTGTTCATCTTCATCTTTTTTATTCAAAGTTAAAGCTCTTATTTGGTTAATTTTGATCTTTAAAAGTTATTGGGTTTTAAGTTTTTATTGATGGGATTTGTTGTTTATGGTTAGTAGATGATTCGTGGTTAGTTTTGTTTAAGTTTTGGTTAAAAACTTGGTGGATTTTGGCTTGAAATCGCGTTCCCCTGTTTTTTCTATCTCCTACTGTTCTTGAATTTTTCCAGGTTCCGAATGAACACAAAAGTTCCGAATGAAGGATCTTAGTGAAAAGTTCCGAATCAGTTCATTTATAAGTTCCGAATCAGTGATTTTAAAAGTTCCGAATTAGTGTTTATGCAAAAAGTTCCGAATGAGTATTTTTGAAAGTTCCGAATGAAGTGCTTTTAAAAGTTCCGAATCAGTTCATTTATAAGTTCCGAATCAGTTCATCTATAAGTTTCGAATCAATTTGTATTAAAAA
The DNA here is from genome assembly GCA_025667525.1 of Glebionis coronaria. Classification (NCBI taxonomy): domain Eukaryota; kingdom Viridiplantae; phylum Streptophyta; class Magnoliopsida; order Asterales; family Asteraceae; genus Glebionis; species Glebionis coronaria. The sequence continues at coordinate 520,301,594 of CM046882.1, forward strand.
GTTCCGAATCAATTTGTTCCGAATGAATGGTTTTAAAAGTTCCGAATCAATTTTGTTTAAAAGTTCCGAATAAACTTCTTCCGAACAGAAAAGTTCCAAATCAATTTCCTTTCAAAAGTTCCGAACCGAATTTGTTTAAAGATCCGAATGAAAGTCTTTCAAAAGTTCCGAATCAATTTGTTCCGAATCAAGGGTTTTTATCATTTATTCTGAATTAATTAAATCTTCCGAATGAGCATCTTCCGAATGAGCATTTTTTGTCATGAATATTCCGGATCAGTTTTCTTTTGAGCATTTCGAATCAGAGTTAAGTGGTATTTACTGTTTCTGTTTTAATTGTTAAATTTTAATTCAAGTTTTATTAATTGCTATTAAATTAATTGCTTTTAGTTTAAGTTTACATCTTAGTGCATTTAAACCTTTTAGTAGATTAGAAAACCAACCCCCTTTTTAGTAACCAAGAACAATCATTCCACTTAGAGCTGTGATCAATTCGAGGAGATACCGAGATTAAATCTGAACCCATAGCAAAATCATAGTATCAAATGGCTCCGCTGCCGGCTCTTCTCGTTAAGATTAACAGTTTTTTGTGAGAACTTGGATTTTGGGATCCGTTCACCGTGAACGTTACTTTTTCATAAAAACTTTCAAAAATCCTAAAAAATATAAAATTTTCAAAAATCCTAAAAATAAAAAAACATAAAAAACCAAAAATATTTCTGCTTTGTTTTTGCCTTGTTAGTTCTTTTGCAGGTGCATGCGTACACGATCAACGTCTTATCAAGAGCCCGAGCCTCTCGAAGACTTAGACATGGCCAGTGTACAAAACAACAACAATAACCCACCTCTCAACAACAATAATAACAACAACAATAACAATCCACCTCTCAACAATGAGCCTCTACCGGATAATCGCCCGATGATTGAACTTCTGCAAGCACATGTGGAGGGAAACAATGATCCAATTGTCATACCAGCGATTGCAGCCAACAACTTTGAGCTCAAATCCGGCTTTATCCAGATGGTCTCTGCTCAACCATTCTTGGGGCGTACCATTGATGATCCACATGACCACATCAAGAGATTCCTGCAACTCACGAATACGGTCAAATTCAATGGTGTTCCACAAGAGGTAATCCGTTTGCAACTTTTTCCTTTCTCTTTAGAGGGACAAGCCCGGCATTGGCTTGCAAAGGAACCGCCACAAAGTATTCTGACGTGGACGGATTTGGAGACCAAGTTTATAAACTACTTTTTCCCACCCTCTCGTACTACAGCTTTGCGGAATGAAATTATCAATTTTGAACAAAAGTACGATGAGTCTTTTAGTGAATCTTGGGATCGTTTCAAAGATCTTTTAAGAAAATGCCCACAACATGGTTTTACCAAAGTGCACCAAATTAACACTTTTTATAATGGTTTAAGCATGAATGACCAAGATTCACTAAACAGTGCCTCGGGGGGTAATATTTTGGTTAAGACTTCCAATGCCGCTTAGGATATCATTGAAAATAAGTCTCGTGTGCAAACCAAGAGTGTTCGGACCAATGCCGCTAGTGCTAGTACTAGTGACAACGACAAGCGACTTGACAAAATCACTGCGCTTCTTGAATCGCTTGCTACCCAAACCGCCAGCAACACCAACAGCATCAATGCTAAAAACGCTCAAGTCAATGCTGTTAGCCAACCATGTGAAATATGCGGGGGTCCTCATTCTTACACCACTTGTACCGCCACCCAAGACTATCCTTCTGAGAATGTGAATGCAGCATACGGTACCTATCCTCCGGCCGCTTATCAAGCTCGTCCTCAAGGAGACCGCAACTTGCTTAGCTACCACTCTAACAACTTTCTCTCACCACCCGGTTTTCCTCCTAACAACCCAAACCAACAACAAAACCTAAATCGCCCTCCTCAACAACAACAACCTCGTGCACCATACATACCACCTCACAAACAACCATATCCACCTCAAAGAAACAACCAAGTTTACCAACAACCTGCTTATCAACCACCCACTTACCATGCTCCCCCTCCCAACCAACCCACCGCATTACACCAAGATGTTGAAACCTACATGCGGACCAATGATGTGATTGTGGAAAATCTCCAGCGGGAAGTGCTCAACTTGAAAGCATACATGGTGAAACAAGGAAACGATCTGAGAGCTGATATGAGAAACACTTTGGCAAGTCAAACGAATGACTTAAAGAACATGATGGCTGGTTTCTTCCAAGGTAATCAATCCTCTTCTTCGGGTACTCTTCCGAGTAACACCGTTGCGAATCCAAGAGGGGAGATGAAAGCAATCACCACTCGTAGTGGCAAAGGTACCAAGGAACCCGAGCTTCCTATACCTCCACCGGTGGTTGTGACTAAGGAGAACGAGTCACATGCTCCTATTCCTCATCCTTCTACTTTCCCAATTTCTCCGCCTCTTACTTCTACCCCTCCTCCACCCAAGGATGTGAGTGATCCTATTCTCCCAAAGCCTTCCTCTTCTTCCGATATACCTTATCCATCAAGGTTGAGGAAAGAGAAGCTCAAAAGCAAGGATGATATTCAGGTTTCGAACTTTCTTAAAATGTTCAAACAATTGAATTTCAACATCTCCTTCGCTGAGGCTCTCGCTCACATGCCTAAGTACGCGAAAATGTTCAAAGATCTTCTTAGCGACAAGGAGAAGCTTCTTGATATTGCTAACACCCAACTTAATGAGAATTGCTCTGCAGTGCTCTTAAGGAAATTGCCAACCAAGCTTGGTGATCCGGGTCGTTTCTTAATCCCTTGTAACTTCCCGGGAGTAGAGAATTGCATGGCCCTAGCCGATCTAGGTGCCAGTATTAATCTAATGCCTCTAAGCGTTTGGAAGAAATTATCTCTCCCTGAGCTAGTCCCCACCAAAATGACTTTGGAATTGGCTAACCGTACGGTTGCTTATCCAGTGGGGATAGCTGAAGACGTCTTTATAGGAGTCGACAAATTCACCTTTCCTGCCGATTTCGTCGTCGTCGACTACGATATGGACCCTCGTGTGCCATTAATTGTAGGTCGTCCATTCCTGAGGACCGGTCGCACTCTCATCGATGTTGAAGCCGGTGAGCTTATCATGAGAGTGGGTGACGATAAAATTGTCTTTAACATGGGAAAGCTTTCTAAACAGCCTTATTCTAACGAGAGTGTTAATTGTATTGATGTTCTTGATGAGGCTTGTGAAGAACACTTCAAAGATGCTTGCAAAAGTATTCCTACCTCTCTTCCCAATGTTGAGACCGTTTCCTCTATCGATTCATCACTATCTCTATTTGGAGAAAGTGATTTCCTTTGGAAAGATTTGGAAGCCACCATGGGAGATGTGAACTTAGCTAATGACGATTCTCCCACCAATTGGGATGAAGATCTTAGCCTCATTGAGAACCTTCTTAAAGAAGACATAATTGCTCCACCATCTCCCAAGGTTATTGTTATCGATGCTCCGACTTTGAAAACGCCTCCCATCGAAAATCCTTCGGATTTAGAACTTAAGGAGTTGCCTCCCCATCTCGAGTACGTGTTCCTTGAAGAAGAGAAGAAGTCACCCGTCATCATCGCGAAGGACTTGAAAGAAGAAGAGAAATCTCGCCTCATCGTCGTGCTTAAAGATCATAAGAAGGCAATTGCTTGGAAATTTCCGATATCCGCGGAATTGATCCGAACTTTTGTACTCACAAGATTCTCATGGAAGATGACTTTAAACCCGCAATCCAGAGCCAAAGAAGGGTTAATCCTCGCATTCATGACGTCATCAAACAAGAGGTTATCAAACTTCTTGATGCCGGCTTGATTTACCCTATCTCGGATTCGCCTTGGGTAAGTCCCGTCCATTGTGTGCCCAAGAAGGGCGGAATAACCGTTGTTCCCAATGAACACAACGAGTTGATTCCCACTCGTCTCGTTACTGGGTGGAGAGTTTGTATTGATTATCGCAAGCTCAATGATGCCACGAGAAAAGATCACTTTCCTCTTCCTTTCATGGATCAAATGCTCGAGTGTCTAGCTGGTAATGACTATTACTGCTTCTTAGACGGTTTCTCCGGGTATTTTCAAATTCCCATCGATCCCAAGGACTAAGAAAAGACCACATTCACTTGTCCCTACGGAACATTTGCTTACAAACGCATGCCTTTTGGTTTATGTAATGCTCCTGGGACGTTCCAAAGGTGTATGATGGCTATCTTCCATGACATGGTTGAAGAAACTATGGAAGTATTCATGGATGATTTCTCGGTTTATGGCGATTCATTCTCTGCGTGCCTTGCCAATTTAGAATGTATGCTTAAGCGGTGTGAAGACACTCGCCTTGTTCTTAATTGGGAAAAATGCCATTTCATGGTAAAAGAGGGCATCGTGCTAGGACACAAAATCTCCAAAGCTGGTCTTGAAGTGGACCGTGCTAAAGTCGATGTTATCGCTAAGTTGCCTCCACCTTCAACCGTGAAGGGTGTGAGAAGTTTCCTGGGTCATGCGGTCTTCTACCGTCGCTTTATCAAAGATTTTTCTAAAATCGCTCGCCCGATGACCCACCTCTTGGAAAAAGATACTCCTTTTATCTTTTCCAACGAGTGTATTGAAGCCTTCAACTTGCTAAAGGATAAGCTAACTAAGGCACCGGTCTTGGTTGCCCCTAATTGGGAGCTTCCTTTTGAGTTGATGTGCGATGCTAGCGACTTTGCTATTGGAGCGGTTTTGGGCCAAAGAGTGAACAAACACTTCCAACCGATCCATTACGCTAGCAAGACAATGACGGGGGCTCAATTACATTACACGACAACCGAAAAAGAGCTTTTAGCTGTTGTCTATGCTTTTGAAAAATTTCGCCCCTATCTTGTCCTTTCCACTACAATCGTTTATACCGATCATTCCGCGTTGAAGTACTTGTTGACTAAGCAAGATTCCAAACCAAGACTTCTTCGCTGGGTTTTGCTACTCCAAGTATTTAAAATCAAAATTCGCGATAAAAAAGGAGCTGAAAACCTAGTCGCGGATCATCTCAGTAGACTTGAGGATCCTTACCAAGGGGATCATCCGAACAAAGAGATCAATGATTCTTTTCCCCTGGAGACCTTAATGTCTATCAACTCGACTGCTGATGAAACCCCGTGGTTTGCGGACATTGCAAACTACTTGGCGGGTGGAATTCTCGTTGACGGGTTAACATCCCAACAAAAGAAGAAGTTCTTCAAATATATTAAGACTTACTTTTGGGATGACCCGTATCTATTCAAACAATGTGCTGATTTGATTATTCGCCGATGTGTTGATGGACCGGCAGCTTTAGAAATCCTTGACGCTTGCCACAAAGGACCCACCGGTGGTCACTTCGGTCCCAACTACACCGCTAAAAAAGTGTTTGACTCGTGATTTTATTGGCCCACCATCTATCGTGACGCTCACGAGATGGTTAAACGTTGTGATGCTTGCCAAAAAGAAGGCAAGATCACACATAAAGATGAGATGCCTCAAAACTTCATACAAGAATGTGAAATCTTTGATGTTTAGGGTATCGACTTTATGGGGCCATTCCCTTCATTTAAAGGAAACAAATACATCCTTGTAGTCGTTGACTACGTTTCTAAATGGGTTGAAGCCAAAGCTTTACCCACTAATGACGCAAGGGTGGTTTGTAACTTTTTGAAATCGCTATTCGCTAGATTCGGTGTGCCTCGTGCCATTATTAGTGATCGCGAGACTCATTTTTGCAATGATCAATTTGCTAGAGTCATGGCTAAGTATGGTGTCAATCATCGTCTTTCCACCGCCTACCACCCACAAACTAATGGCCAGGCTGAAATCTCTAACCGAGGATTAAAGCGAATTCTTGAAAGAACCGTGGGAGAGCATCGTGCCTCATGGGCTGATAAACTTGATGATGCTTTGTGGGCTTTTCATACTGCATACAAGACTCCGATTGGTTGTACACCATATCGTCTCGTGTACGGGAAAGCATGCCACCTCCCCATTGAGTTGGAGCACAAGGCTTACTGGGCCTTGAAGTGGGCTAATTTTGATATCAACAAAGCCGGTGGCCTACGCAAGATCCAACTCAATGAGCTGAATGAACTCCGGAATGAGGCTTATGAAAATTCTTTGATCTATAAGGAAAAGACTAAGCTCATTCACGACTCTAAGATTAAGAACCGAGAGTTCCAAGTTGGAGAAAAAGTTTTACTCTTTAACTCTCGGTTGAAAATCTTTTCGGGCAAGCTGAAATCTCGTTGGTCCGGCCCATTCACCATTGCCCAAATTTATCCATATGGTACTCTCGAGCTCGCTCAACCTAATGGACCTAATTTTAAGGTGAATGGCCAACGAGTGAAGTTGTACTTTGGTGAGGACATCTCTCAAGAGATGATTCCATCCCTCACCATGTTCCCCATGAACTAATTTTGGGTCGAGTCAGGCTCGTGACTCGGTTATCAAAAACAAGCGCTCCTCGGGAGGCAGCCCGAGTATCTATCCTTTTCCGTTTTAACCTCCTAAGTGTAGGGGGGCCTATATAGGTGTTTGTATTTGTGTGGTGATGTGATTACAGGGATGAATGCACTTTTGGAACCTTTGAAGAACCGTGCTCCCGTGTTATCCAAAATCTGGTTCTATCTCTCAACTATCGTGATTCAATTTTCTTCATACCCACATTTGAAACTGATCACTTTAGTCGTCTCTTCCTTAGATTGATTTAACCAACGTGCACAATGTCATAAGTGTAGGGGAGACTTTTCCCACATGCTTAAACATTGAGGACAATGTTTATCTTAAGTGTAGGGGGACTTCTATCGAAGTTTTAAGTGGACTTTTCCATGAAAATGCCTTCATTTAACCAAAAATCATCTTTTTCAACATTTTTCAAGTTTTTAATTAACTTTGGCCATATAGTCGTAATTTTTAAATTTTTATCGTTGCTTTCATATGTATATATTCCACAATAAAGTCAAAAATATTAATAAAGTGGTGTAGCTAGTTTTGAAATCTTTGACATATTAGGCCCGTTGCGATTATTTTGACTCAACCCGAATAGACTTATCCAAGTTTATTCTAGCTAGTATCCTTAACCATGTAGAACTTAATTGGTTTATTAGGCTAAGCATCCACGAGTCTCATTACTTGAGATTTTAAATTGTGGAGGACGAGAAATGATAGAGTCAATTATAAGTCGGTATTCTTGCACAAGCTCACTTGGTGTAATTATTTGCCTATTCTCCCATCACTTGCTAATAATTAATCTGCAATAAGTAAGGTCGTACGATTTGAAAAGTTACTTAGCTTCTAGCCCAAGATCGTTTAAAAGTTGCTCGGTAATGATAAGAGTTCATAGCCAAGGCATAACTTATGAAGCAGGGCGCGAAGATTGGCGAGTCCGAAAAGGCCCTAACAAGGCATGAGGATTCAATCTTATTGCTAAAGATCCAAGGTGATGTGAAAAGCATTATTCCCAAAATCAATATGAAGGATCAAGACTCACGACGAAAGGCAATCAACTCCCATAAAGATCATGGAGAAGTCTATCCGAAAAGACCCTAACAAGGTATGAGGATAAATAGATCCAAGTCCGAAAAGGAGGCGGATCGTTGTATCTCAAAATCCCAATTAGAGATTGAAGAAATAATCATGAAGTCGTGGTCAACAAAGTTGGAGTACCCCTCAAAAGTCTCCAAGTGAAGAAACTCTATTAACGATGAGAAGACCATTATCTCAAGCACGTCTCTCAAGATATGAAGTATGAAGTACATGCCAAATATCGGCCCGAGAAAGGTCTCAAATCGTGAAACGAGTTATGCCAAGATATGAACTTTTTGATATCCCGAGAAGCAGTTTTAAGAGATTTTGTCCTTTAGCTAACTATTGATCAAATCGTCCTACTTTGCTTTCAGCCTAAATAAACTATCGCAATAAGTCCAAAAACGCATCTTCATGATCATTCTAAGACAAAGATAAAATATAAGAGATACACCTAGGAATAAGGGAGTTTAAGCATATAATTAAGCCATGTGTGTAAGTGTTTGATTTGCTAACTTATAATAACAATGATCTCGTTTTTAAGCTTAGTTTGGGGAACGTGAAACTTGAGGGTGATAAATCTTCGCAACACCAAAGCCCTAATGTAAGTCCTTGATCTCTTTGCAAGTTATTTCCATATAGCTATTTTCAAGTGAAAATGGTTTTCTATCCTTTTGTTTACTTTAAAGATTTTAATTTCTCTTAGTACTTTAATTTTTGTTTAGTAGAATTTTAATAAGGCCAAGGTTGATTGATTATGAGAAAAGTGTAAATTTGCTTTATTACTAAGCATTGCATGAGGGCATGGCAATGGTTAAGTGTAGGGGATTTGATAGGTGTGAAAACACCCATCCTTTTACCACTTAATTCTGGCTAAAACGAGACCAAAACGCGTATTTAATATCATTTGTTTGCAATTATGTGTGGTTTTTGTGTTTATTGTGTTTTCAGAGCCAACCGGATGGATAATGGAGAAAACATGGGATTGCACGGGTTTTATGGAAGAAAAAGACACAAGATGAAGTCTATTGTCTAAGAGATGCAAAAGATTTGAAGTCACTGGGCCTATTTGAAGATTTATCGAAGAAAAGGACCAAAGATGGAAGATTTACATATGTCGAAGAAACTCAAGTCTATTAAACGAAGAAATTAAAAGACGAGTTGAATTTAATCGACGACAAATCCTGAATCAGAATCAAAAACGTCAACTTTTCTAAAGAGACGAGAAGACAAGAAGAAATGGAGAAAGCCCACTCACCAACCAAATGAAAAACCTATATAAAGAATTCCCTTCACACTTTTCATAAAGTTTTTCATTCCTTTTTTCTCTCTTTTTCTGTTCGTAGGCATCACCAACACCATTAAGGTGTTTGGTGATTTTGATTCTTGTTTTTACCAATCTTGTAGTTTAATCTTTGTCCTCTGATTGTTTAAACATCAATCTATCAATTTAATCCTTAATTTCATCTTGTTCATCTTCATCTTTTTGATTCAAAGTTAAAGCTCTTATTTGGTTAATTTTGATCTATAAAAGTTATTGGGTTTTAAGTTTTTATTGATGGGATTTGTTGTTTATGGTTAGTAGATGATTCGTGGTTAGTTTTGTTTAAGTTTTGGTTAAAAACTTGGTGGATTTTGGCTTGAAATCGCGTTCCCCTGTTTTTTCTATCTCCTACTGTTCTTGAATTTTTCCAGGTTCCGAATGAACACAAAAGTTCCGAATGAAGGATCTTAGTGAAAAGTTCCGAATCAGTTCATTTATAAGTTCCGAATCAGTGATTTTAAAAGTTCCGAATGAGTGTTTATGCAAAAAGTTCCGAATGAGTATTTTTGAAAGTTCCGAATGAAGTGCTTTTAAAAGTTCCGAATCAGTTCATTTATAAGTTCCGAATCAGTTCATCTATAAGTTCCGAATCAATTTGTATTAAAAAGTTCCGAATCAATTTTTTCCGAATGAATGGTTTTAAAAGTTCTGAATGAACGGTTTTTCAAAAGTTCCGAACCGATTTTGAAACTTCCGAACCAATCTCTTTCAAAGTTCCGAACCGGAACTTTTCAAAAGTTCCGAATCAGTTCAATTTAAAAGTTCCGAATGAAAGTCTTTAAAAGTTCCGAATCAATTTTGTTTAAAAGTTCCGAATAAACTTCCGAATAAACTTCTTCCGAACAGAAAAGTTCCAAATCAATTTCCTTTCAAAAGTTCCGAACCGAATTTGTTTAAAGATCCGAATGAAAGTCTTTCAAAAGTTCCAAATCAATTTGTTCCGAATCAAGGGTTTTTATCATTTATTCTGAATTAATTAAATCTTCCGAATGAGCATCTTCCGAATGAGCATTTTTTGTCATGAATATTCCGGTCAGTTTTCTTTTGAGCATTTCGAATCAGAGTTAAGTGGTATTTACTGTTTCTGTTTTAATTGTTAAATTTTAATTCAAGTTTTATTAATTGCTATTAAATTAATTGCTTTTAGTTTAAGTTTACATCTTAGTGCATTTAAACCTTTTAGTAGATTAGAAAACCAACCCCCTTTTTAGTAACCAAGAACAATCATTCCACTTAGAGCTGTGATCAATTCGAGGAGATACCGAGATTAAATCTGAACCCATAGCAAAATCATAGTATCAATATGAACTATGGTGAAATAAATGAAAGTGACATCGGCAACGTGACAGTTCTCACTGATGTGCTGGTAATGGTATTGAAATTCTTGTGGCCTGATTAATACCTGGCATAACAAAATGGATATACCCTTGGAGGGTACCCTGAATTTCTTAGAAATGTTCCATAGTTGGACGTGAGTCATGTGTCTTGACTCGTTTCTTGGAACTATAAGCATGACATATGTCTTGACTGGTGTCTTGACATGTGTCTTCAAAAAGTATACATGAGACATGTGTCTTAACTGATGTCTTGACATGTGTCTCGAGACGTAATTCAATAGAACTACATTATTAGGTTATTATGCCAGACTTGGCGGATCGGTTGGACTACTGATCCTTTGTATGTCTGATCACATCCGCGGGCGGAGCCCCAGTTACGATTTCTAGGATAGTTCTGTCATAGTAGTGGTTACTATCGTCTTGTCTATCAGTTCCATGGTGGTCATTCTCATGACCGTGAATCATGTAACTATTCAGCTGAGTGGCCGGCTGGTACCGGTTTGCACTCATATGGCTGAAATGACAGCCGAATGACATGTGACATGTAACTAAGAATTAGGGACAATGATTGATGGAAATCATCTGATGGTGAAGCATCTTCTCGTTCGATTGCTTTGCTCTGACGCCTTTGTCTTTGTCTTGTCAGATCTCCAGGTTGTGAACAGCATCCGCATCTCGTAGCGTCTCCAAACGTCAGCAGCATCAACCTTTAGTAACATCTCCCAGTTATGAGCGACATCAGCAATCTTGTAGAATATCAGCAATTGAAAATACGCCTGAGGTGATTCAGAATCGACTAGCGAATACTCGTGAAGTATTGCAAGTGAAATACACATGGATTAAGGTACGTGTAATACACATGAAATATGGTACGTGGAGTACACGTGGAATGCACATGAAATGATCGGTATGGGGTCGATCATTTATCATGATCTAAAGAAAGTATATCGGTTAAACGGTTAGGAAAACCATCATGATAACCTGGCAATGCCAGTATATACCTCATTCTGGTTGCATAGAGAAACGCTAAAGTGTGGTTACACAAAATTCAACGATGATTTGCCTGACAACATGATCAATGAAAACCAACCATGACTATCATGAAAGCAGAATTCAATGAAATCCAACAATGTCTTGCGTGAAAGCATAAATAACAAAAGAGGCGTAAGACGTAATCAACATGAAGACGGAATTATCATGAAGGAACATAAAGCGATCTATCATAAAGGAGTGTATAACATAATCAGCATGAAACCGAAGTTAACCATGACAGTATGAAAACATACTTGACATAAAAACATAGTAACTTATGAGGGGACATGAAAAAAATTTATGCCAATAAATCATGAGAAAACTTTTATGCATGAAAACAGTGCATGAATGCGTAATGTAGTTTATAAAAACCTTTTATATGTGCGAGGGGACGCCTATGGGTCGGTCCCAAAACAAAAGACATGGCGAGGGGATGCCTATGGGTCGGTCCCAAAATTAAAAGTTTTGATAAAAGCACATGCGACTAAATAGGGCCAGTCCTGTACCAACCATTACTTAGTCATAATCCCTGCAACAATGATACATGAAACATAAATAAATGAAACTCATATGTCAAAACTTATCAGAAAAAAAAATTTATGTGACTAATTATGAACTACTGGGGTTCAGTCCACATAGCCACAGTTCACGAGGAACATTATGCATGAAACAATGACACATAACTAAATATGAATGACGGTTGTCCATCCATATTAGTAAAACAATATCTATGAAAACATCAAGGTTAAAACCTCAAGGTGCTGAAAACGTCATGGTTAAAACAAAAATGCGCTGAAAACATCAATACGTGGAATAACAAACGTTGGCTTAGGAAGCTCCTGGTGACTACCCACTAGTCACAGGTCAAGTTTTAGAGCCTACAGGTCGAAGCCCTGGCTTTGATACCATAACTGTAACACCCCATTTTGATAATGGAATGTCACGCGTAATTATGGCGTGTCATCAAAGCATACAAGGATAAATGTATAAAACATTACATGACCATAGGGATAACCGGGATCTAACATCGGTTCCCAAACATAAGCCCAAAACATAATAAAGCAAAAGAAATGAATGAAAGACTAAACAAGCATAAGTATATGAAGGCAAAAAGGAAAAGAAGTCTCTAGCAGCTTCCATCCTATGCACGTCCTCCAAATGCTCGAGTCTCTCCTAGGGTACCTGCCGTTTTGGGACATGGAAAGGAAAGTAACGGCTGAGCAAAACGCTCAGTGCACGGATATAGACATAGTATGAATGACTAAGCATAATAAATACTTAATAGCAGCAGAAATGTATAAGTCTTGGAAAACCTGGAACATGTTCATAAAACTGGTTTTATAGTTTGAAAAGCCTTATGTTTATCTTATGAAAACTGTTTAACATATTTTACCATTAGCCAATATAGGTCATGAAAATCCATCGTGCATGAATACTTGGAGGGGTGGCCTCATCATGCAAATTAGAGGGGCTGCCTCTAATTTAATATACTGGTTTTGGGTAGGAGGGATCAGCTCCTTGTGAAGGATGCAAGGCACACACCACATTCACCATGAAATCCTGACTAAAAACATGTAACTAGGATGCACCCATACGCCCCACATGATAAATATAATATAAATGACCAAAAGCTGAAGGGACGCCACGAGCAATCACTCCGCCGTGGTGAATTCATAACATCAGTGCCTCTAATGTTATGGTTATGGTACCTCCATAACTAGGTGAAACTGGTCATGCATGTATATGGCTTTAGGTATTCTAATTAAACATAAGCAATTCAAAACATATAAAACATATATTGGAAAACAGTTGGCTGCATACGGGGAATCCTAATAAGGAAAGAATGTCCATACTGAAAGGACGGGAATCCGTACCTTATGTCCAGTGAACGAAGAAGATGAACTGAGAGGAATCCTACTTCTGTATCACTAGTGCTACATAAATACATACATGAATAAGTATCTGCTTACTAAATACGTAGCTGGTTTTATGTCATGTCTTAGCTTATTTTATATGTTCTTATCATGTTTTACTGTTTTAAGCCTTAAACTGTGTTTATCTTATATTGTGTTTAATCTGATTAAGTATTTCTGGTATTTCATGTATTATTATACTTACCGTGTAATAATAAGTAACTTTCCAAAAATAGCAGGTTTCCTAAAATAGAAAGTTTCCAAAAATAGAAAGTTTCCAAAAATAGAATTACTGCTTAAAATAGATAAGTTTCTAAAAATAGAAAGTTTCCATAAATAGATCAGCTGCCTTAATTAAATAAGTTTCCATAAATAGATTAGCTGAAATAAATAAGTTTCTAAAAATAGAAGGTTTCCATAAATAGATTAGCTGCCTTATTTAATTAAGTTTCTAAAAATAGATAGTTTCCATAATTAGAAATAAGCTGGTTAAATAAGCTAAGTATATAAGCCTAAGTGTTTTCATGATTATTTTCTAAGTCTTATGATATAATGTATAGTTTATTAATTATTTCATGTAATTAAAATAAACTATAGGTTAAAATATTTAATTAAAGTATAACATGTTTTAATTAAATAAAGTTAAATACTTAGGTTAAAACATGTATTATTATTTATTAATAATATAACCTAAGTCATGTTAATTAATTAATTATAACCATGGTTTTTAAATAATTAATTAATTTATAAGTCTAAAATATAAAAATACTTAGGTTAATTTATTTCATGATTTTAATAATTAAAATAACCTAAGTTATGTTATTAAAGTAATCATGTCATGTTATTAATTTAATTTTAACATAAGATCATAAAAATGAAAATCTAAACATAAACCTTGAACCGGATCTTGACTAAGAACCATGAACCGGACATGAAATCGACACCATACCCCGAACCAAGTCGGGGTACCCCTTGTCTTGATGTTGCCGTGGGACCCACACCAACCAACCGGGACCATATGGTCTCGGTGGTGGTCAAGTGGCCAAACCGAGACCCTCTCGGGTTCGGGTTAGGCGCGGCCAAGAACAAAACACCCCTAAACAACCCTTTTGATTTTATTCCAACCCAAATTCATGTTAGATCTATGATTTAATTAGGTTTTAAAAAAAACATAACATGTTCTTAATTATTAAAAGATTAAATCCAAAAGAAAAAGGGTTAAATGATTTACCGAATACGTGGATCTAAAGAACGATGAACAAACACGAACACCAACAACAATTCCAAGATCCAAGATCAACAAACACCCCTTTTGGTGTGTTTGAAGGTGGCGGCCAAAAGAGAAAAAGAAGGAGGAGGAGGATTTTAGGTTTCTGTAAAATTCTTCTGTAGAAAAAAATGAGTAGTGTAATTTTCCTTAACCTCCTTTTTGTAAATTTTGATGGGCTTGGCCCATCCTCCTTCCTAATTTCGTGGCATATGGGCCCACATGGGGTAACCCGATCATTTTCCGTGTCTAATTAATAAGTGTGTTCTCGTGTTCGTGTTTTACGTGTTCTCGTGTTCGCGTTTTGTGTGTTCTCGTTAAATAATTACCGTGACCTAATATATTTATTTACGCTCGTAATAAATATATATATGTAATTAATAATAGTTCGTGATTTAATTACGTTCGTGATTTCATGATCGCATGATCGTGATTAATTATTGTTTAAATAATTATTGCGTGTTCGCGCGTAATAAATACTTATCGTGTTCTAACACGTATGTAATACGTAAAATCCTAACACGTAAACGTAATCGTACTATAAAAGGAAAGTTTTAATCTAGTACGTACGAACTTAAGGGTACTATTCATGATAAAAGCATGCGGGTTTTACATTGAGTTTAACACAAATTGCTTGTATGAGTGGTCTTAACATTTGAACTTATGATTGAAAATGATCTTGTTTTTAAACTTGGCATGGAAAGAGTGAAAAGTCGAGGACGATGAATCTATTTGAGTTTTATGATCCTAAAAGTTATTTTCAAATAATGAAAGCATTACATTATGTCTTTGCAAAACAAAGTGTCAAAAGTTGAATAAAAATGTAGTTAGTAGTTTTATTTCATCATTGCGTGAGGACACGAAAATTGCTTAGCAAGGGGGAGTTTGATATGAGTGAATTTACTCATATCAATTGTATCAATAAATGAGCTTATAATGCATAAAATGTATAAATATGGCCTTGTATATGCTTGTTTCTTGTTTCTTGTTTCATGTGTGTAGGTACCCAAGATCACGAAAACCGGCAAAAACGACACGAGTTTGAAGAAAAGATCAAGAAAGCCAAAAATCAAGTTCGTTTTTGAGGATTTAACTTTATCAAAGGTTAATGGGCCTTTGTGGGACCCACATTTGCTTATTGGGCCTAAAAGCCCAATAATGGAGTATAATTTGTCTTGTGGGTCAAAGCCCAATATCTAGTCCAATAATCATGGGACGAATAGAAATAGGTATTTAAGCCTAATGTACAGATTTTACTAGTTGAAAGTTCGTTGTTCCAGTCAAATCGAATTGATTTCCGGTTTAATGTGCGACTCAGTCGTTTTTGGTGAAACAAATATTTTTGATTGTTTTTAAAATAAATATGCAAGACTTTAAAATAAATTACAGGTAATTAAAACTAAAACTAGTTGAAACGTAAACGGTGCAATATTTAAAATTTTAAAAGTAAATGACGAGAAATTAAATGACGTAAAATTAGAACTTAACGAAAAGTAAATTGACAATCAAATAAAAATGCAAAACGAAATTAAAATAAACTAAAAACAAAACGAGTAAAATTGTCACTTTAACTAAAACAAAATATTAAAACAAAACGAAACAACCAATCGGAATACACCCGATCGGAATCCAATCGGAATCCGATCGGAATGTACCCCATCGGAAAGTGCTAATCGGAATACTGGGAATAGAAGCAATCGGAATGTCTAAGAAAATAAGCCAATCGGAATGTTTATAAAACCTCCAAATCGGAATATAGTAAAATGCATACAATCGGAATGAGCAAAACATGCCAAATCGGAATAATATAAAACCCTAATCTGATCAAGTGATCGGAATAAGGGGTGTCAAATCGGAAAACACAAACCCTTTTCCGATTTGGAGATCGGAAAGAGGGTGTGGTCGGAATGCTTGATTGGAAAGGGGTTTTCCCTTTCCGATTTATATGGGATTCGAAAAATAAGCAAAGTAAAAAGCTATTTCGATAAGCTAATCACTAAAACTTAAACGAATCTAAAGCGAAAAAGATTAAATAAGCACAAACAACAACTTTTTCAACTTAAAATAAGCAATCATATAAATCAAACAATAAAAATATGAACTTTTTAGCACGAAAACATTAAGAACAACACGGATCAAATGTAATTCGTACCAAAAGTAAGCTAAAATCAAGAAATGAAGATGAGAGATTAAAAAGTAAAGATTCAAGAACAATAAAAGACAACTTACTTGGAAATTAATTGAACTAAAGGTACAAGACAATGAATTAAAGGTACATAAATTTAAAGTGCAATATGAAAATGGTGGAAGAGGTGGTTTGTCAAGCTACCCAACAACATGAAAATGAAATGAGATGAAACTATATATAGGGAGATTAGGGAGGAGCTTAGGAAGCTTCCTCCCTCTTTCTTCTTTTTCTTAATTGCACACTTAAGTCCTTCTCTTCTTATTCTTTTGTTAATCTTGGACTTAATGACTTTGTCTCGGGATTTCTTTGAACTCGTCTTGTAATTCTTCAATAAATTAGACTTGAGTTCTTCGGCTTTAAGTAAACTTCCGTCTTTAGACTTTTTCTTCGATAAATCTTCAGAATTGGTCTTGGACTTCCGTTCTTTTCGCACTCTTGATCTTTCGACCTCGTCTTTCGTCTTTTTCTTCGATAAAAGCCCGTGAATGCCGTGTTTTCTCCACTTTTCACCTTTTCGTCCTAAATCACAACAAAAACACAAACCACGCATAATTCCGACATAAATTACACATTTTGGCTCGGTTATTATTGTAATTAAGTGGTAAAAAGGATGGGTGTTTTCACACCTATCAAATCCCCTACACTTAACCATTGCAATGTCCTCATGCAATGCATTAGTTACAAAGCATGTTTACATTTTTCATCACAATTAATCCACGATGGCCTTTATTAAAGAGATAGAAAACTATAAACATTCAAAGTAAAGAAATCAAAAACATACCTTGGGTTTTGGAAATGTCATGAATAATCATCATCCTCAAGTTTTCACTTTCTCCAAACCAAGCTTAAAAACGAGATCATTGTTATTATAAGTTAGCAAACTAACACGAACTCATGTGGGCCAATTATTTACTTAGACTCCCTTATTCCTAGGTGTATCTCTTATATTTTATTGTTGTCTTGAATGGTCACGAGGATGCATTTTTGACTTATTTCGATAATTATTTAGGCCGAAAATAAAGTGAACGATTTAATCAATAGTTAGCTAAAGGACAAAATCTTTTAAAACTGCTTCTCGGGGCCTCATAAAGTTCATATCTAGGCATAACTCGCTTCGCGATTTGAGACCTTTCTCGGACCGATATTTGGCAGCGACTTCATACTTCAAATCTTGAGAGACGTTCATGAAATAATGGCCTTCTCTTCATAATAGGAATTTCTTCACTTGAAGTTTTGAGAGATTCTTCATAAATGGACCACGACTTCTTCATTTTTCTCCAATCTTTATTTTGGACTTTGATATACAACGATCCGCCTCCTTTTTGGACTTGGATCTATTTATCCTCATACCTTGTTAGGGCCTTTTCGGATAGACTTCTCCATGACTTTTGGGGAGTTTTTGCTTTTCCTCGTGTGTCTCGATCCTTCATATTGATCTTTGATAAATGATTCTTCACATCACTTTGGATCTTTAGCAACAAAATATAGCCCTCATGCCTTGTTAGGACCTTTTTGGACTCGCCAATCTTCGCATCCCGCTTTAATAAGTTATGCCTTGGATATGAACTCTAATCCATACCGAGCAACTTTTAAACGATCTTGGGCTAGAAGCTAAGTAACTTTTCAAATCGTACAACCTTATTTATTGCAGATAAATTTATTAGCAAGCGATGGGAGAATAGGCTTATAATTAACTCACATAAATTCACGAAACTCTATCATCTCTCGTTCTCCACAGTTTAAAATCTCAAGGAATGAGACTCGTGGATGCTTAGCCTATTAAATCAAAGCTTTGGGTTTTCGAGTCATCTATAGGATCTTGCAAATTCTTAGACTTTTCAAGTTTAGAAATCGCATTTTAAAGTTCCCTTGATAAACGACTCTCTAGGATCAATTATAGGAACTTGCGAAAAGTTCTTGTTCTTAACCGGTGAGAGTTAAGACTTTCGCGTTTTATAGCTCCCTATATAAAAGCCTAGCAAAACTTGACTTAAACACGTTAAGGATACTAGCTAGAGTAAACTTAGATAAGTAAACTCGGGTTGAGTCAAAAGATTCACAACGTTGAAAATTAAAACCACTTTATTGAAATTTATTCTAATAAGAAAAGAAAATAACTTTAACAAAGGAAAATACAACTATACAACTAGGCCAAAATAGATTAAAATTTTTGAAAAATGTCGAAAAATCAAATTTTCCGGTTAAAATGAGGACAAATGCAAGGAAAAGACCACTTACTTCGATAGAAGTCCCCCCCTACACTTGAGATAAACATTGTCCTCAATGTTTAAGCATGTGGGAGTAAACTCCCCTATACTTAGGACATTGTGCACTTTGTTTAAATCTTGCTAAGGAAAGGACAACTAAAGTGAATTCAATGTGAACATATAAAATATGAAATATTGAATCACGAGAGTTTAGGATAGAACCGGGAAGATGGGAACACGGAATCACGGTTCATCAAAAGTCATCAAAAGTGTGTCTTTGAAGCTCTAATCCCTGCACATGATAAGAAAGAAAGCAAAAAACACTATGGGGCTCCCCCTACACTTATGGTGAAAATAGATAAATAATTGGGTTGCCTCCCAAAAAGCGCTTGTTTATATTAACCGAGTCACGAGCCTGACTCGTCCCCAAATTAAATGGTCCATGGGGAAGCCTCGAATGTGATACCGAGATCAAAGACCTTGTCCTCGTTCCCGGTTGACATCAACAAAGGAGAGGCGGGGGGATAAGTCTTGAATGGGAGAAAGGTCCTTTCAACATACAAAAAGTATGTGAAATCAAGATCCACGGGAGGTGGGGTGGGTAAAGTAAGCACATTGTCATCCCCCAAAGACAATGGAGGCTGAGCATTCGGCAAAGCCGTAATGTTATCAATGATAATAAAATCAATGTCACCTCCCGGGTCAAAGCACTCATCCTCCGTAAGAGTGGCTAAAGGGGAGGATGAAAGGTGCTCAGGAGGGGGACTTGGGACAATACCTTCCTGCAGCAAATTATCAAAAATAATGTCCCCCTCCGTATCATTATCATCAATACCTGGAGGCATGAAGTGAATGTCGATTTCTTCCAGCAATGGGTCATTATCTTCAACGGGAGGAAGAGATGGAGGCAAAGACTTGGAAAGAGAAGGAGAAGTCAACTCTTCGATTTGAGAAATAAGAAGGTGCACTTTCCGTAATCTATCACGAAGAAGTACGTCTTCCACCTCATCCACAAGATCATGTTCATCGGTGAACTTCTCGTAAGCCGGAGAGAATAAATCGTCATCGCCCGTATCTCCCGGTGGAGATTGAGAAACTTCAAAAGTGAAATTCTCATAGCAGAGAGAAGAATCGTCATTACTAGGATCGACCTCTTCCGTAAGAGCAACGTCGTCCTCATGCTCCATAGCAGGTAAGTCACAAACCTCATCATCCAATAATTTGTCGAGACCAACATCACTAAGCTCATTCAACGAATCTAGATCCTTAGATGCAATAGGAACATCGAGAGTAGGAGCAGCAACTTCAGAAGATTGGTTGAAAGTGTAGACATCATCGTCGTCGTCATCATCATAATAGATGGGACGAGTCCAGTTAGGAGTGACGTAGTCGGCTAACTCTTCCTTAATAACCTCCACATCTTTAAGAAGCTCATGCAACAACTTTTGTTGTTCATCGCCCCGAGTATGTTCAATTTCACCAATTCTATCCCACGCTGTAATTAAACATTTTGGTGTAGAAAAGAAGGGAAAACGACTAAATTGGCTCAAAAAGGTGTCGGTGGTTTTCAAGGTTTCGTCCACATCAAGCAACGGTTGCCTTTCCTGATGCAAGTCAGCTCGGAGTTGAGTTAGACCTTCTAGAATATGGTTCAAAGAAGTGAGTTGTTGGTCAATACTAATTTGCTGAGAGGATTGATGATTGAGGGTGTGATGTGGGGGCTCAAAGTGTTGAAAACCTGAATTATAGCATGGTTGTGGCTCATAGTAGTTCATCGGTTGAGAAGAATTAGAAACCGGGTTTGGTTCATAATAATCCATTGGTGAAGAAAACTGAGGACACAGATTTTGCTCATAATAATTCATTGGTTGACAATAAAAAGTATCGTGAGGACCCCCACGGTTGTTGCAAAACGGGTAAGGAGAAAGACTGGGTGCGTCTTGTGGATAGCTATTATCATTGTCATAATTGTACCCCGGTTCTTGCCCGTGACCATACGGGTATCGAACCGGGCACGAAACATGCCAATGAGAATCGCTTCCACAATAGATGCACGGGGGAACAGGAGGAGGTGGGTTCAAAAAGGACAAATTAGTCGAGTTACACAAAGGACAAAATCCGAATATGAATTGTGAATTGTTGATATCGTTTCCGCACCGCTCACATGTACACCATTGACAAGAGTCGTTCCCGTACAATCGTCTCCCACACCCGACGCAATGGACATAAGAATCCATAAAGAAAAATAGATAAGCAAGAAGAATATTTTTGGTGCAAAACTTTGAAAAAGAAATGCTTTATATGATTTTTCAAATGTTTTTGGATTTTTTGAAAATTTTAGACACGAAAAATAACGTTCACAAGTGAACGGGTCCCAAAAGCAACGCGTCTCTCACAAAAACCGTAAATCCTCACGAAAAGAGCCGGCAGCGGCGCCATTTTAATGTACAGATTTTACTAGTTGAAAGTTCGTTGTTCCAGTCAAATCGAATTGATTTCCGGTTGAATGTGCGACTCAGTCGTTTTTGGTGAAACAAATATTTTTGATTGTTTTTAAAATAAATATGCAAGACTTTAAAATAAATGACGGGTAATTAAAACTAAAACTAGTTGAAACGTAAACGGTGCAATATTTAAAACTTTAAAAGTAAATGACGAGAAATTAAATGACGTAAAATTAGAACTTAACGAAAAGTATATTGACAATCAAATAAAAATGCAAAACGAAATTAAAATAAACTAAAAACAAAACGAGTAAAATTGTCACTTTAACTAAAACAAAATATTAAAACAAAACAAAACAACCAATCGGAATACACCCGATCGGAATCCAATCGGAATCCGATCGGAATGTACCCCATCGGAAAGTGCTAATCGGAATACTGGGAATAGAAGCAATCGGAATGTCTAAGAAAATAAGCCAATCGGAATGTTTATAAAACCTCCAAATCGGAATATAGTAAAATGCATACAATCGGAATGAGCAAAACATGCCAAATCGGAATAATATAAAACCCTAATCCGATCAAGTGATCGGAATAAGGGGTGTCAAATCGGAAAACACAAACCCTTTTCCGATTTGGAGATCGGAAAGAGGGTGTGGTCGGAATGCTTGATTGGAAAGGGGTTTTCCCTTTCTGATTTATATGGGATTCGAAAAATAAGCAAAGTAAAAAGCTATTTCGATAAGCTAATCACTAAAACTCCCAAGGCGAGCGAAGTGACGTGAGGCGGGCGTCTGAGTGGGTTGAGTGAGGAAGTGAGGGCCTGAGGAAGCGGCGGCACTTAAACGAATCTAAAGCGAAAAAGATTAAATAAGCACAAACAACAACTTTTTCAACTTAAAATAAGCAATCATATAAATCAAACAATAAAAAGATGAACTTTTTAGCACGAAAACATTAAGAACAACACGGATCAAATGTAATTCGTACCAAAAGTAAGCTAAAATCAAGAAAGGAAGATGAGAGATTAAAAAGTAAAGATTCAAGAACAATAAAAGACAACTTACTTGGAAATTAATTGAACTAAAGGTGCAAGACAATGAATTAAAGGTACATAAATTTAAAGTGCAATATGAAAATGGTGGAAGAGGTAGTTTGTCAAGCCACCCAACAACATGAAAATGAAATGAGATGAAACTATATATAGGGAGATTAGGGAGGAGCTTAGGAAGCTTCCTCCCTCTTTCTTCTTTTCCTTAATTGCACACTTAAGTCCTTCTCTTCTTATTCTTTAGTTAATCTTGGACTTAATGACTTTGTCTCGGGATTTCTTTGAACTCGTCTTGTAATTCTTCAATAAATTAGACTTGAGTTCTTCGGCTTTAAGTAAACTTCCGTCTTTAGACTTTTTCTTCGATAAATCTTCAGAATTGGTCTTGGACTTATGTTCTTTTCGCACTCTTGATCTTTCGACCTCGTCTTTCGTCTTTTTCTTCGATAAAAGCCCGTGAATGCCGTGTTTTCTCCACTTTTCACCTTTTCATCCTAAATCACAACAAAAACACAAACCACGCATAATTCCGACATAAATGACATAAATTACACGTTTTGGCTCGGTTATTATTGTAGTTAAGTGGTAAAAAGGATGGATGTTTTCACACCTATCAAAGCCCAAGTCCAAAACAAAATAATAAAAGTATGGGACAAATGAAATATTATATCCCAAAGCCCACTACACTACATGAGACGGTGGAAGCAACTATTGGGTCAAAGCCCATTTAGGTTAAACAATGTGACGGTGGGATTAATAATATAAAGGTGAAAAATTTTCACCCTTCGTCAAACAAACCTACGTTACAAACTTCTTTCGTTACATAGAAGAAAACACAGAGAAAAGATCCACCCACATAAACCCTAATCAGATTTGGGGCTTTTTCATACAAAG
Organism: Glebionis coronaria; assembly: GCA_025667525.1. NCBI lineage: Eukaryota > Viridiplantae > Streptophyta > Magnoliopsida > Asterales > Asteraceae > Glebionis > Glebionis coronaria. The sequence goes on from CM046882.1 coordinate 520,324,784, forward strand.
GGTAGTGACATGCACGCACTTCAATTAAATCCCCCTTATTTCGGGAGGAAGAAGATGGTGTCATCAGATACACGTGACAGTCAAGATGTGTCATTCCTCTCATGTGATTGGTGGATTTCATCACCATCAATCAATTGACCAATAAAAACAAGCCACCTCACCTCCAAACTAGCACAACTAGCACATATCCCTTCCAGCCTGGCGATCTGAGTGAAACAAGGGCCATTCTCAGCCCTTGATCAAGAAAGAGAAAGAGAATTGAAGATCCAATGGCTTGGAATTGATTTCCGCTCAACAGCCACCTTAAGAAGGCCTTGGGGTTTGCCTATAAAAACCCCCAAAAAAGAGTGTAATCGCATCCCTTTCTTTCTTTAGAGTTATAACGTTAAATTGTTTTTAGATATTGTAATTTTTCTTTTCCTGAAGATTGTAATGTTTGATTTATATAATAAAAGTTGATTTCAAGTTTTATTGTCTCTCTTTTAAATTTATGTTTTATTTACTGTTAAAAATTTCTTATATATTCTAAAGTTACAAGATAATGTTATAATTAATAATTATTCATTTAAACTTAATGTTTAGTCTAAGTGAATGACTAAAAGGAATTTAGGGATAAAAACTTAAATATATTATTTAAGTTTATAAAATGAAGCTGCTGGTTCGAGCATGATGTATTGGTTCGTAGTGTGTTATTATGGTTCGAGGTGATATATTGGTTTGGTGTTGTTTAGGGTTGAAAGAACGCTCAGCGCGTTCTTCTACATCAAAGGATCTCCTCAATAACGTTAAGATCGGTTTATTTTTTTGTTATAGTTAAAACTGATTTTTTGCTATTAATTTGTCTATGGTTTATGTTTTTATCGATTGCTTTGGTTAAATAATATGTTAGTAAGTTGTTTTGGTTTATAAATAGGATATGTTTGAATCTGAATATTGATTAAGTTTTTATAAATCCTGCTTTAGTTAGATTATAGATGCTGATAGTGTAAATCTGTTTAGTCTATTTCGTTTATGAATTACTTATATGGGAGTTGCATATTCAATAATCGACTGATCTGCTTATTTATTGAGTCCTTTATTTGACTTTAACAATTGTCAAGTGATGAGACTGCTTTTATACATAGTCTCATCGTCCAAAACGGGCTTAAAATAGTGAAAATATCATAAAAAGTGCCATATATATGCTTGTGTTTGTTCAATGTGTATTTTAGGCAAGGTTGTAAATAGCGTGAAGCGTAGCGTAGCGTCATTGCCAAGCTTCAAGCTACACAAGCTATAGCGAAGCTATGGCGTTTTTCGAAGCGCGTTATATAGCGGCACAAAATATTTATAAATTAATATTTATATAGATATTTTACAAATGGAGCAATACTTTAATTCAAATATAAAACAAAATCGGCTAATAGTTACTTAAGGATTATTCCCCATACTAAAATTACTAAACCCAAGTCTAATAAATAGTCCAAAACTAGTAAATAAGCTTAATTCTTGTAAATTTGCAAAAAGATTCAAAAAAAGTGTCACGCTACGCGCTATAGCGCGCTATATCGCGCTATATCGCGCTTTATGACGCTTTTTAGCACGCAACGCCTAGAGGTGACGCTTTAGTCTGTTTTGTAACGTGGAGGCCACGCTTCACGCTATAGCACACTATAAGGCGCGCTATAGCGCGCTATTTAGAACCTTGATTTTAGGTACGGATGTCGAGAAAATAATGAAAAGATCACAAGAACAATGCAAAAATGAACACAAGAAAAGAAGCCGCACAATGAGCCGGACCCGAATGATGAATTTTCCAAAAATGCCCTCCAAGTTTGAAGATTTGACAACTTTGGTCCCTCATCTTTGAAGAATTGTCAAAATTAGTCCTTGAAGAATCATTTTATATAAGTTTGGTCCTCCATGTTGGAAGAATTGGCAAATATGGCCCTTGAAGATATCAATTCATACAAAACTAGCCCTTATATCTTTGATACAAAAGTTTCAGGGGGTGTTTTGTAATTACAGCAAAGATATTATAAAGGAAATTTGCAAGGAATCTACCAAATTTGATTTGAAGACTATTTAGAAGTGCAGGGGTATAAACTGTCAAACACTTAAACTTAATTCACCACTCATATTTTGACACATCACAATACCCACCCATCCAATTATCCAAACCCCATGGCCCAAGACCCTAACCCAATCAATTACTTACTAAAAACGTTTTTAAAACATGTTTTAGTAATAAGAACACTGGCACCAACCAGTTCCTATTCACATCAAACCTACTGTTAAAACTTGATGAACCCTAATTATCGTTAACCTTAATTGGTTAATGATTGATTAATTACTTCTCCAGTATGGTGATTTAGGGTCAGTTAAACACATTCACACCCAAAAACCTCTCACCAGCATACCCATGTGATCCATTGGACCCTCCCCTGCTTATGTCCCTTTCCCCCAATCCCCAAAAGGGGACAGGATCAACGGTTATTGGCAATTCCTTCATCCCCAATTCATATTTGATGGATGAGATCACATCTAAACAGCTGGCAATGTCACAAGTTCCCTGTAAATTCACATGAAGCCATTTGACCAAGAAAAAGAATCAAGACCCCAAGGGCTTTTGAGGGATTTCGTCTATTAGGGTTAGCATTTTTTTTATTCTAGAACCTCCTGTGACCCTCTATATAAAGGGCGAATAGGATTTCATTTTTTTTCTTGTTCTAGTTTTTAGCTTGATTCATGTAATGCCTTTTTTATTTAATAAAGTTTGGTATTTTATTTAATTGAACTATAATTCCGTTTATTGTTATAAAAGTCGGTGTTGGATAAGCTAAATTCTGAGTTCCATTTGTCTACATTGTCAAATTCTCTTTTTTGATTCGTTTTTTAGTTTTTGATAAGTTGGTAAAAACGGATTTTTCCTAGATATCCTTGATTGTTTTGTGAGGGTGAAACCCCTTGGAGGATTTTGGTTCTAAAAAGTTTATGAGAGAGAGATTTTAGAAAAGTGTAAGTTTTGTGAGAAGTTTTTAAAGACAGTAAGAAAAAAGCAGTGGTTATTATTATTGTTTATGTTTATGTTTGTTATTCTTAGCAGGGTAAAGGAAGCTTGTGACTGTTGTGCCGTCACATAAGCTCGATTTATCCAAGGCATGGATGTATGCGTTGGAGGTACACAACCCTTTTCCTCGTTCATGTTATGCTTTTGCTGAAATTTTTGCATGAGGTCATATGTTCTTGTAGTTGAAGAGTGGGATTTGTGTTTTCAACTTGTTATTTGAGTGTTATTTGATAATATAGGATCAAATACTGGTAGTTTGTGGAGTTTCATAATCAAAATCTTTAAAAATCAATTTTAGACATATTTAAGGTGTGTTTGGGAGAACTTGGTGTGGACCGTGTATACCACGTTTAGGCCAAGTTGAGCTATGCACAACTTATAGAGGTCTAGGTGAGTTGGTTTTATCAAAAAGTTTAGTGAGGAAATTTTGTTTGGGAAGTTTAACATAAATATGTCCATTTTCTAACAGTCAAACGCTTAGGTTCTTGTTAATTTAACTGGTAATCTGGTAATTTTTTGTTGGTTTGAACGTACTTGAAGTTTTTGTCGTGTTATGGTATACTTGATATGCTAAGTGTGTTGAAGTCCTTGCTGTCAAAAAAATAGCCGAACCATCAGGTAAGTGTTAGAGGTTTGAAATTGGATGCACACGTAGGTTATAAGGTAACTTAGTAGTTACTTAGTTAATTCTCGGATTTTAATTGGTTTTGGAGGTCAATACTGCCTGGTGATCAGCCGTAGGAGCCATTTAGACCAGCTTTTTCCCCTATAGGCTACACAGTGGGCTGTAGGCCTCAGGTTTCGTGTTAAGTCCGTATATTTTTGTTCTCAGCTAAGTACAACATGGTAGAAAGGATTGTAGGTTAGATTGTTAGCATTGTTTGGTATTAGGGAGATTAGCTTAGGGGCCTTTGTTTAGACATGCATCAACAGGTCTTAGGTCTTAAGTACGGGAGTTGAGAGCTTGACTTGGTTTTCCAAGAATTTACAAGACTTGTGGTTGTAATGATTCTGCTCGTGTAGTCACTGATAGGATTCAACACCCCACTCCCCTGCCCTATTTACTGTGAATGATCTCATTAGCAAGACTTTAGGGGATTTTGTTTTGATTTATAATTTTTTTAATTGGCAACTATAGATTTAGACTAGTACCTGTGTAACTCGCCCAATGAGCACTTTTCTGTGGAGTGTTTCGATTAGTATAAGGGTTTTTGTTTGTGTTGCACATTAGTTTTGAGTGAGCCCCAAAAAGCAAGTGCCATAACCATAAGAATTAGATGCCCTGCATTTGAGTTTCTGTTGAGATTTTTAGGCGTGAATTGGTTGTTATTGGTTTGTGCTCATGTGGTGTAATTCGTAATTATTAATTGTGTATTGTGTTTTGTGGTTGTGCCCGCTGTGACAAAACTATAAGAACCGATAAGTAAGCAGATAAATAGGGGTATAAGGGAACGTTTGGGTTTATGATGAGACTGCTTTTATACATGGTCTCATCGTCCAAAACGGCCTTAAAATGCATAAAATATCATAAAACATGCCAAATATATGCTCGTGTTTGTTACTTGTGTATTTTTAGGTACGGATATTGAGGAATTGGCAAAGGATCACAAGAATCAATCAAAAACGAACACGGGAAACGAAGTCGCACAATGAACCGGGCCCAAGTTTGGAATTTTGCAAAATGACCCTTGAAGAATTGAAGATTGGCAAAAATGGCCCCTCATCTTTGAAGAACTTGTCACATTTGACCCTCAACATATCAAATGTACAAGTATAATCCTTAATGTTTGAAGATTATACAAGATCAGTCTTTGAAGAATCAAGTTTATCAAGTTAATACCCTTGGAAAAGTTTTTGAAGAAGTTGTGCCAAATTTGACAACTTATCCAAAGTTGTCAAAGGCAATTTGGGCGCTGTTGGGGTTTTATTACAAAATGAAGAAATGTTGAAACCTTGGGGACTTAATCTGCCTAACCACCAAAACCCTTCCACCAACCAAACCTTGCCACGTCAACCCTACCCACCCATTTAACAAATACCCTACCCATACCCACCACCCAACCCATTACCCTACCCGGTTTTATTTATTAACTTGGTCAACACCCCAGTCAAACCCCACCCATTCCCTCCTAAACACTAAATTTAAAATTAATTAAACCCAAACCAGATTAAACACAACTTAATCACCCATAAACCCTAAATCACCCCAGATTCAATCTCACTCAATCCAAAGGGGTATTAACTCAAACCTTCCAGATCACAAATTTACCTCACCCTCATCACATCCCACACCCAAACCGTGACCCTGGACAATCCCATGTGAAGGTGGACCCCTCCCCTGCTCACGTCTCACTCACCCAAACCCAATGCCCGACCAAACCAACCATCCAGATGCTCCCCTTGGTCCCCAAGATCAAATAAACGTCCAAGATTCATTCAAATGTCACCAACACCAGCTGGATCATCACATGGGCAAGTTTTTGACCCAAAAATCAGTCAAAGACTCAAGGGCCTTTTAGGCATTTCAGAACTAGGGTTTAAGCATTCTAGATAGTTCTTTGTAGTAGTATTTAAAGGGATATGAGCCTGTTCATAAGCCCTTGTTCCAGTTTTTCTTAGCAATTTCACTTGTAATTCCTTTTTAAGAAATTAAAAGTTTGGTGTTTGATAATCTCAAGTGTAATTCCTTTTTAGTGTTTTTAAAAGTTGTGTATTGTGAAAAGGCTAAGAAATCTGAGTTCCATTTTTAATTTGTGAAAACTTTGTGTTTTCAAGTTTTTCAAAAAGGTTTTGGAAGAAATTTTGTAAATTTCAGAAATTAAAGGGTGTTAGGAAGTGAAAGTGGAATATCACCTTAAGATTTCTGATCTACAAGTTGCTTTCAAAACGTGTTGGTTTCAAAGGTATTTGGATTTTAAGGTTGGATTTTCAGAAAATCCAAAATTTGCATTTTCTTGTGTTTGATCTTATTTGCAGGTTGATTGTTTGTTGATTTAGTTCAGCATACACCCCAGTGTATAGGGAGGTGACAAAGCTGTCACAAGGACCCTTGGATGTAAGGGTCCTAAGGTATTCCCATTTTCCTTTTTAAAATTTCAGAAAGTTGAGGTTTTATGTGATTCTGCATGATATGTGATGATTGTTGTTTAAGCTGTTGAATTTGTGTTCTATTGTGTTTGTATGCATGTTAAATGATCATAGGATAAGTTTGATTAGGTTTGTGAAGGTTTTGATTTGAAAAAAGTGCATAAAGATTTTTAAAAGGGTGTTTGGATACATGTTTTAGCAGGTTAAGATCTTTGATTCATGCTTTGAAAACGTGTTAGAGAAGTTGAAGAAGCTTGTGATAGGTTGTTAGTAAGTTGCTGAGTTAGTTTGGAAAGATTTGGAAGCAAGTATTTGTGTTTTAAAAGGATTAAGTGAGCTCAAAATCTGCATATGCTACTAATCTGCTTGTTTTTCCCCATTTGTGCTTGAATCTTCATGAAATCTGTTAAGTGGTAGGTTGTTTTGAGGTTTGAAGTTTGAGTGTATACCATTTGGTGATTGTGTGTTTAATTTGGAGCTTTGAAGTTCACTAGATTGCAAGTTATAAGCCTAAACAGTCCCAGACCTGCACAATTTCATCAGAAACTTGCTTTGGCCTTTGTATGCTTTGATTTGTGATTTTGGTGTGACTAAGTGCTTATTATTTGTTTGTTTATTGACTCCTTGTGCTTCAATAAGCACAAGGGTGCCCTTTGTTCCAACAAAACACCAACAAACAAGCAAACAACCAAGTCCTCTTGGTTGTGCCTTTGTTCATCAGAAAGTCCACCAGACTTGCCCACGTTTTGCATCATTTCCAGACGTAATCTTGGATAATTTCAGTTTGTTTTTGTGATTTTGAGTGTTGGTAAGTTATTGGATCAAGTTTTTAAACTTTTTAAAAAAAATATATATATAATTGCCAAAAAGGACGTGGCCAGGACTCGAACCTGCGCCACTCCTCTCACAACCATACGCGTTAACCATCCTGCCCTAGGGTCTTTGACTGCTAGGTTTGGTTTGGTTTAATACTTAAGGAGTATTTGTTTTGGCTTCTCATAAATAAGCCGTGGCTTATTTATTCATTTTCAGCTTATTGGTTAAGCTTTTTGGTGTCTTTTCATTTTTCCTAGGATATTTATAGGTTGTAGGATTTTTTTGGCTAAAAATATTATTTTTCCTTTTATTTAATTATTTAATAGGATTATTTTTAGTTTTAGATTTAAAAAGTCATTTAAAAATATTAAACAGTAATTAAAAAATACAAAAAAATAGTTTTTAGGTTTTAATTCTTATTTTTGAGGTTTACATATAAAAAAGTTTTCAAAAATTTTAATTTTTGATTTTATTTAATTTTAGGGTTTTTTGGCAACTTTTAAAATTAATATAAAATTAACTAAAAGGTTTCAGAAACTTTTGTTTACATTTTATTCTTAGTTAGATTATTTAGTATTTTTGAGAATTTTTTAGAATTTATTTAAGAACTTTTAATTTTTTTGGATTATTTTATTATTATTTTATTCATTAAAATAAAAAGTTTTATTTTTATTTCTTTTTCATTTTTCCTAGATTCTAGACATTAAAATAGGACCTTTGTCACTTTCCATTTAATTTTTAGGCTTTTCAATTAATTTTTAGAATTAATTTAAGATTTAATAGTTTTTAATAGTTTTTAGGAGTTTAAAAATAGTTTAATTTGGTTTTAAAATTTTTAAAAATAGTTTTTAGTTTAATTAGGTCATTTTTGAGGTTTACAAACTATTAAATCTTGTTTAGGGCTTTTTAATATTTAAAAGTGATTTTTAGGGCTTTAATTAGCATTAAAAAGTCATTATTAAATTAATTAAAAGGTTTTGGCAAGTTTGAATTTTTTGTAAACTCTTAGAATATTATTTGGGATTTTTTAGTAATTTTTAGGAATTTTTAGATTAAAATTTTAAATTTTGTGTTTTTCACGTTCTACGTCGTAACTTTCTAATAGTGTTTTTGCCTTATTTTTCTATTTTTTTCGTCTTCGTCATTTTCTCTTCTTTTCTTCTCATTAATAATCAAAAACATAAATCATCATTCATTACACAACACACGTGCCTCCTCGAGAGAACGATTCCCATCAAGGGTCATAAGTGTTTACGTTTTCCTAAACGTACGCTTAATACTTACCGCTTTTTGTGTTGCTTTGTTTTTCCTAAAATAAAGTATATACAAAAATCACTCCATCATTTTTGGCGCCGCTGCCGGGGAGGCGTGTTGTGTTTTGATTGAACCATTGTTGTTTTTCTATATTAGCCATAAATATAATTGTATTAATAGCACTCTATTAATACGTATTATCGTTTTTCGGTTTTTGTGTGAATACTATTACTATATTGTATACGTAGAACAATAAATACACAAGTACTCCAAATACGTGAGCAATCACAACCTTGATTCGGGATTTCATCACTCGATCATTGTATTCGAATCTCAAACCAAAGAAAAAGGCAAAAATAGATAAATACTTTCGTGAAGCTTAATCTTGATAATACAAACTATAAGGTGGGTATAAGGCGGTTGTATTTCACAACCTAAAGGAAAAAGGCTCTTAAGTGCTTCGCGCCGCCTCGTTTCCTCCGCTTGCTTGTGCGTATTTGATTTTGAGAGTGAATCGAGGGTTTTGCCGCCCAAAGTATTACTACATATCATATATATTTTCTTGGTTTCATATTGATTAAACCCTCTTGAACGATTTGGTGTTCCACCATCGTTCTAAAGTCATCGAAGGCGTTCACTCCACGTGTTCGTTTTCATTCCTTGAGGCCTTTTTAATCAAGAGATTTGATTAGTGAGGAGATTTGTGGACTTTGTTGTCTACTTAATACATTCACCAATTTCCAAAAAAGGTTAATACAATCAAAAAAACCACAAAAAAAATTGAAAAAACACAAAATACCAAAAAGAATCTTCTTTGCTCGCCTTCTCGTTGTACGTGACGTTTATGCAAACTCGCTCTAAAGCTAGACGTGCTCGTAAACGAAGAAACAAATCACTCACTCAATCTAGTGAGGAGTCTCCAAGTGAGGAACCTATTGTAGAACAAGAAGCTATCATGGCTAATCGTACTATGATGGAGTTGCTTCAAGCACCCACCGAGGGTTTTGGAGAGGCCATTGTGATTCCCGCCATCCTTGCGGAGAACTTTGAAATCAAAACGGGTTTAATGTCTATGTTGCAAGCAAACAAGTTTCGCGGTCATGAAAAAGACAACCCACATTATCACATTAGGCAATTTAATCGTCTCACCGCGACAAGCAAGTTTAAGGATGTACCACACGATGCCATTAAGATGATGTTGTTTCCTTACTCGTTAGATGGACCCGCCAAGATTTGGCTTGAGAAAGAACCGCCGAATTCGATTTTGACATGGGCCGATCTCGTGTCTAAATTTGTGAATCAATTTTTTCCACCATCTAAGACAACACATTTGAAAAACGAGATTTCACGTTTTACACAAAGACCAAATGAAAGTTTTTCAATGGCTTGGGAGAGATTTAAAGAAATGCTACATGAATGTCCACACCATGATTTTTCCGAATTGCATCAAATTGACACTTTTTATAATGGGCTTAATGAACATGAACGAGATTATTTAAATGCCGCCGCGGGTGGTAATTTTTTGTGCAAAACGACCAATGAGGCTTTGAAAATCATAGAAAATAGGTCTAAGGTCTATAGCCCTCGTAACACACCGAGTGTTGCCAATTTGGGCTCGTCATCATCTCGTTCCATTAATGCCTTGCAAGATGAAGCAAATGAGGAGAATAGGTTTTTCGATAGGTTTTCGACTCTTATGTCTCATTGGAAAGCTCAAGAAGCTTCAAGCACCGCTTCGGTTAAAGCGGTTGCTAAGAGTTGTATTTCGTGTGGTGGAGCTCATGATTTTTCCGAGTGCATTACCGCGGATGGTAACACTTCGAATGCTTATGTAGCCACGGGAACTTATAACCAAATCGGTCAAGGTTCACGTTCAAATCAAGCTCCACAAAATCAAAATGCTAATAACTATCGAAACAACAATCAAGGTGGAAATTACCAAGGAAATCAAAGGAATTATAACAAGGGTAATTACCAAAGTGGAAATGGGCAAATTTCTAACCAAAACCAAAACCGTGATTTTCAAACTCCTACTCAAGGTTTTCAAAATGCTCACACTAAAAATTTGCAAGGAGAATTTTTAGACTATGCTAAGGCTAATGATGCTAAGTTTGATAACATGCAACGTGAGATGATTAGCTTAAGGTCCGAATTGAAAAACGAGCTTAAAACCGAACTTGCTAATGAACTTAAAACTCATGCTAATAAAATGGAAGGAAATGTCACAAGACTCCAACAAAATCAACAAAAAATGGAGCAAGGACAACATGAGATTAAGCAAGAATTGTTGAAAGCGGATGCTAGGCAATCTAAGTTTGAAGATCGTATGGCTAAAATGTTTGAAGCTATCATGTGTAAGCCCTCTTCTTCGGGTGGTCTTCCTAGTGATACCATCGTGAATCCGAAAGGAGAATTGAAGGTTATTGCCACTCGTAGTGGTAAAACTTTCAAAGAACCCATTTCTCGTCCAAGTACTTCTATGGAGAAGGAAAAAGAGAAAGAACCCGAGATTGTGGTTGAAAAGGAGCAAGTTCAAAGCCCACGAAGTACCGCTCAAACCACACCTACGGTTGAACCAATACCCATAATGGAACCCGAGATTCCAAGGCCGATGCCTATGCCTAATTTGCCCCAACCTACACCACCTTTACCCTACCCATCAAGACGAGACAAGGAAAAGGCACAAGAACGAAATAATTATCAATTTGAACTCTTTATGAAAATGTTTCGTGACTTGCATTTCAATATAAGTTTTGCCGACGCCTTAGTCATGATGCCTCGATTTGCCGCAAACTTCAAAAGTATGTTGAATAACAAAGAAAAATTGCAAAAATCGTCTAGTTGTTCTTCGGTTTTTCTAAGCCGCATACCTCAAAAAGTCGGTGATCCTGGAAAGTTTTTAATCCCATGTGCTATCCAAGACATGGAAGAATGCTACGCCTTGGCCGATCTTGGTGCTAGTATTAATTTGATGCCTCTCGAGATTTTTAAATCGCTCAATCTTCCAAATCTCACTCCTTCAAGAATGTCAATCGAAATGGCCGATCATTCTACGATTCTAGCTTGTGGAGTTGCCGAGGACGTCTTTGTGAAAGTTGGGAAATTCTATTATCCCGTGGACTTCATAGTTGTTGATATTCCCATCGATCCTAAAGTTCCGTTAATTTTAGGTCGATCTTTTTTGGATACCTCGAGAGCACTTATCGATGTGCATGCAAGAAAAATCACTCTTCGATTCAATGAGGAAGAACTCGTCATTAATGCAACCCAAAACTCCACTCTTTCTCATGTTTATTCTATCACATCTTTGTACAATGTCAATCCCATCAAAAACATTTGTCAAAAGATTTCAAATAGAGTTTTAGGAGTTGAGAAAAATGAAGTTCCGTCCCCTCCGCCGATGGAGGTTAAGAGTGTTAAGCCTTTGATACCAATCTCGAGTGAATCTTCGGATGATGAATACGTTGATCCTGATGGGGAGGTTTTCTTTGTTGACAAAAGATTTGAAAACTTGCCACCACCTAAACCAAAACGCTTTCAAAATGTGAGAATTTTTAGTGTGACTAACATTGTTTTAGATACACCAAATATTTTTGACATAATTAAATCGGGTTTTCACGAGGAGAGTGTTAAAGATGAAAAAGGAAAAGATTTTGAATTCAATTTAAAGGATTTTTCTACAATTCTAACTCCGTCATCACCGCGTGTCTTGAGTACTACAAGCTCGTCTTCTCCTTTTGACGATGCTTTGTGTGGACCTAGTGTGGGGGAAGCCCCTTATGTTCCCTTCCCTTTCTCCACCGAGGACGAGATATTTGATCCTGGAATTGCTTATATAAGGAAATCTCGGTCTTCCACCGATGCAATAAATGGAAAATCTTTTCATTTGATTGGTGCGAGTCTACCTCGAGTAGCTCAATGTTTTGACTTACCCATTGTCCCACCCTTCTATTTCTTCTCTCCTATTTTCTTCTATCCCATTGGGATTTGTGTTGAAGTTGTGTTGTCTCGTCTTTCATCCGAAAACGAGGACGCTATCTTTGATCCCGGTATACGTTTATCGGATTTTTAAAGTACTCCACGTACTTTTTGGCCTTGTTTATCATGTAAGCCCCACCAAAAATTGACCAAACCATGATTATCCCTAAATGATCACATTTATGGGGATTCGAGTCGAGCTTTTGACTCGGTTATAAAAAACAAGGTGCCTCGTGGGGGAGACCCATGCTTATCCATGTACATATTATTGCTTTCTAATTAGTGTAATGTGAGGGGATTTGTGCCCTTCCAACCTTTGTTCCGTGGTTGTTTGTGAATTGTGTCTTTTAGATCATCATCTTCACGATTGGAAGCCTCTCGTGTTCGTTTCATGGGAGCACTCGATCGTTTGCTATGGAGGCCTTTCCCAATATCCACATATGATATCCTTTTATGTTCTAACCTTAGGTTTATAGCACACTTCATAAACGGCTTTAAATTTAATGGTTACACCCTTTCCATGCTAGATTAGGCATTCGACTACGTCTCTAGTATGGGGGTGTTTGCACCCCTAGACTCGAAACATTGAGGACAATGTTTAACTTTAGTATGGGGGGTGAATAGATACTTGCCTTGCCAAACCTTCACGCTTTCCAAAGTTTATCGTTTTGTTATCGTTTTGTTGCAAAATAAGGCTAAAAATGGCCAAATTTTAAAATTTTTCTTATGTTTCATAAGTGTTTGAAGACACGAATGTAGATTTTCCGATGGCGAGAATAAGAGTAATTTTTGACTCGACCGTGCGTGTTGAGCACTTAGCTTTGATTCCTTAACTTATATTAGGCTAAGTCTCTTAAATGAGGACGAGAAATGATAGAGTTAATTATAAGTTACTATGCTAAACGTAGAGTACTCGTATTCTTTCAAAAACTCATGTGTTCTCGTTGTTTGCTTATTCTCCCTTCGCTTGTAAATATTTTTTGCTTAATAAATATTGATTTAGCGGTTTAGTTTTGATTGTTGGGTTTCTAGTCTTTTCTAGTAGCTTCCGTGTAATTAAATTGGGAAGACATTAAGATATCGCCAGCGTCACGGTTTTGAAGTATTGGCACCCTAATAATCGAAAGCTTCACCTAATAATAAGATTTCAAGTGCTCACCTAAATCTAGCAAACAATTTGAAGCCCCACAAGGCCTAAAATCTATGCAAAATTGAAAGTGAATCAAGCCTTAATCTTCGAAGCTTTAAAGATCCAAAATTCGCTTTAGCGTGAGGATATACGTCTTTGGCTAATAAAACCACCGATGATGGCGGATAATAAAAGGCAAGGCAAGACCGAAGTCATAATAAAAGCTTCATGGCGAAGTTGAATAAAAGATGGAGGTAAACCAAAGATAATAAGGTCCTTCCGTTAGGGGGCGTATAAAAGTCTTGGTAATAAGTCTCATGTTCAAAACCGTTATAAAACCGTGTTTATCGATTCTTCTTGTCAACTTAATTTTTTAACATCGTTGTCTATTAGGAGGGGTTATTGATTTGATGGTCTTAGTTACACCGTTAGGACTCTATTTTTAGACCTAAATCTCTATTATCGCATAAGTCAACAATGTATCCTCGTGATCATTAAGACATAATAAAATATAAGAGATACAACTTAGGAATAATGGGAGAATAAGTACGTGATTAGGGCATATGAGTAGTGTTAGCATTACTAACTTATAATGACAATGATCTCGTTGCACGCTTAGCATGGAATTAGAGTGAAAATCGAGGACGACGAAATTATTTCTAACGAAGCATTCACGTGTTCTTATTCTATGAACCTAAACGTCCCATTTTGCGATGAAAATCATACATTATGTCTATAACACAAGTAGTAGTAATTTTAGTATGTAGCTAGTTATCATTTCAATAAAAGTGAATAAAATTGAATTTTGGAGATGCTTTGATACTTTATTCTTAGCATTGCGTGAGGGCACGGCAATGGTTTAGTATGGGGGAGTGATGAGACTGCTTTTATACATGGTCTCATCGTCCAAAACGGCCTTAAAATGCATAAAATATCATAAAACATGCCAAATATATGCTCGTGTTTGTTACTTGTGTATTTTTAGGTACGGATATTGAGGAATTGGCAAAGGATCACAAGAATCAATCAAAAACGAACACGGGAAACGAAGTCGCACAATGAACCGGGCCCAAGTTTGGAATTTTGCAAAATGACCCTTGAAGAATTGAAGATTGGCAAAAATGGCCCCTCATCTTTGAAGAACTTGTCACATTTGACCCTCAACATATCAAATGTACAAGTATAATCCTTAATGTTTGAAGATTATACAAGATCAGTCTTTGAAGAATCAAGTTTATCAAGTTAATACCCTTGGAAAAGTTTTTGAAGAAGTTGTGCCAAATTTGACAACTTATCCAAAGTTGTCAAAGGCAATTTGGGCGCTGTTGGGGTTTTATTACAAAATGAAGAAATGTTGAAACCTTGGGGACTTAATCTGCCTAACCACCAAAACCCTTCCACCAACCAAACCTTGCCACGTCAACCCTACCCACCCATTTAACAAATACCCTACCCATACCCACCACCCAACCCATTACCCTACCCGGTTTTATTTATTAACTTGGTCAACACCCCAGTCAAACCCCACCCATTCCCTCCTAAACACTAAATTTAAAATTAATTAAACCCAAACCAGATTAAACACAACTTAATCACCCATAAACCCTAAATCACCCCAGATTCAATCTCACTCAATCCAAAGGGGTATTAACTCAAACCTTCCAGATCACAAATTTACCTCACCCTCATCACATCCCACACCCAAACCGTGACCCTGGACAATCCCATGTGAAGGTGGACCCCTCCCCTGCTCACGTCTCACTCACCCAAACCCAATGCCCGACCAAACCAACCATCCAGATGCTCCCCTTGGTCCCCAAGATCAAATAAACGTCCAAGATTCATTCAAATGTCACCAACACCAGCTGGATCATCACATGGGCAAGTTTTTGACCCAAAAATCAGTCAAAGACTCAAGGGCCTTTTAGGCATTTCAGAACTAGGGTTTAAGCATTCTAGATAGTTCTTTGTAGTAGTATTTAAAGGGATATGAGCCTGTTCATAAGCCCTTGTTCCAGTTTTTCTTAGCAATTTCACTTGTAATTCCTTTTTAAGAAATTAAAAGTTTGGTGTTTGATAATCTCAAGTGTAATTCCTTTTTAGTGTTTTTAAAAGTTGTGTATTGTGAAAAGGCTAAGAAATCTGAGTTCCATTTTTAATTTGTGAAAACTTTGTGTTTTCAAGTTTTTCAAAAAGGTTTTGGAAGAAATTTTGTAAATTTCAGAAATTAAAGGGTGTTAGGAAGTGAAAGTGGAATATCACCTTAAGATTTCTGATCTACAAGTTGCTTTCAAAACGTGTTGGTTTCAAAGGTATTTGGATTTTAAGGTTGGATTTTCAGAAAATCCAAAATTTGCATTTTCTTGTGTTTGATCTTATTTGCAGGTTGATTGTTTGTTGATTTAGTTCAGCATACACCCCAGTGTATAGGGAGGTGACAAAGCTGTCACAAGGACCCTTGGATGTAAGGGTCCTAAGGTATTCCCATTTTCCTTTTTAAAATTTCAGAAAGTTGAGGTTTTATGTGATTCTGCATGATATGTGATGATTGTTGTTTAAGCTGTTGAATTTGTGTTCTATTGTGTTTGTATGCATGTTAAATGATCATAGGATAAGTTTGATTAGGTTTGTGAAGGTTTTGATTTGAAAAAAGTGCATAAAGATTTTTAAAAGGGTGTTTGGATACATGTTTTAGCAGGTTAAGATCTTTGATTCATGCTTTGAAAACGTGTTAGAGAAGTTGAAGAAGCTTGTGATAGGTTGTTAGTAAGTTGCTGAGTTAGTTTGGAAAGATTTGGAAGCAAGTATTTGTGTTTTAAAAGGATTAAGTGAGCTCAAAATCTGCATATGCTACTAATCTGCTTGTTTTTCCCCATTTGTGCTTGAATCTTCATGAAATCTGTTAAGTGGTAGGTTGTTTTGAGGTTTGAAGTTTGAGTGTATACCATTTGGTGATTGTGTGTTTAATTTGGAGCTTTGAAGTTCACTAGATTGCAAGTTATAAGCCTAAACAGTCCCAGACCTGCACAATTTCATCAGAAACTTGCTTTGGCCTTTGTATGCTTTGATTTGTGATTTTGGTGTGACTAAGTGCTTATTATTTGTTTGTTTATTGACTCCTTGTGCTTCAATAAGCACAAGGGTGCCCTTTGTTCCAACAAAACACCAACAAACAAGCAAACAACCAAGTCCTCTTGGTTGTGCCTTTGTTCATCAGAAAGTCCACCAGACTTGCCCACGTTTTGCATCATTTCCAGACTTAATCTTGGATAATTTCAGTTTGTTTTTGTGATTTTGAGTGTTGGTAAGTTATTGGATCAAGTTTTTAAACTTTTAAAAAAAAATATAATTGCCAAAAAGGACGTGGCCAGGACTCGAACCTGCGCCACTCCTCTCACAACCATACGCGTTAACCATCCTGCCCTAGGGTCTTTGACTGCTAGGTTTGGTTTGGTTTAATACTTAAGGAGTATTTGTTTTGGCTTCTCATAAATAAGCCGTGGCTTATTTATTCATTTTCAGCTTATTGGTTAAGCTTTTTGGTGTCTTTTCATTTTTCCTAGGATATTTATAGGTTGTAGGATTTTTCTGGCTAAAAATATTATTTTTCCTTTTATTTAATTATTTAATAGGATTATTTTTAGTTTTAGATTTAAAAAGTCATTTAAAAATATTAAACAGTAATTAAAAAATACAAAAAAATAGTTTTTAGGTTTTAATTCTTATTTTTGAGGTTTACATATAAAAAAGTTTTCAAAAATTTTAATTTTTGATTTTATTTAATTTTAGGGTTTTTTGGCAACTTTTAAAATTAATATAAAATTAACTAAAAGGTTTCAGAAACTTTTGTTTACATTTTATTCTTAGTTAGATTATTTAGTATTTTTGAGAATTTTTTAGAATTTATTTAAGAACTTTTAATTTTTTGGATTATTTTATTATTATTTTATTCATTAAAATAAAAAGTTTTATTTTTATTTCTTTTTCATTTTTCCTAGATTCTAGACATTAAAATAGGACCTTTGTCACTTTCCATTTAATTTTTAGGCTTTTCAATTAATTTTTAGAATTAATTTAAGATTTAATAGTTTTTAATAGTTTTTAGGAGTTTAAAAATAGTTTAATTTGGTTTTAAAAGTTTTAAAAATAGTTTTTAGTTTAATTAGGTCATTTTTGAGGTTTACAAACTATTAAATCTTGTTTAGGGCTTTTTAATATTTAAAAGTGATTTTTAGGGCTTTAATTAGCATTAAAAAGTCATTATTAAATTAATTAAAAGGTTTTGGCAAGTTTGAATTTTTTGTAAACTCTTAGAATATTATTTGGGATTTTTTAGTAATTTTTAGGAATTTTTAGATTAAAATTTTAAATTTTGTGTTTTTCACGTTCTACGTCGTAACTTTCTAATAGTGTTTTTGCCTTATTTTTCTATTTTTTTCGTCTTCGTCATTTTCTCTTCTTTTCTTCTCATTAATAATCAAAAACATAAATCATCATTCATTACACAACACACGTGCCTCCTCGAGAGAACGATTCCCATCAAGGGTCATAAGTGTTTACGTTTTCCTAAACGTACGCTTAATACTTACCGCTTTTTGTGTTGCTTTGTTTTTCCTAAAATAAAGTATATACAAAAATCACTCCATCAGTCTACTTATTGTCCAATACTCACTGTGTGTACTCAACTCTGTGACTGAGGTGATTTGGATCGAGTGTTTTTGTTTGTGTCCTAGTGTTATGTGTGCCCTTTGTTCAACAACAATCACCAAGTAACCATAAGAAAAATAAAAACGAAATCAAGGAAAAAAAAGAGAGCATGTGTGGTTTTGTGTTTCACAGTGGACGCGTAGCTAAAATTTGTGGCGAATTGGAGTGTGTTTGCGTGTTGTCTGAGTGTACCCATCATCCAAACAGAAACTAGTTGTGTTTGTGTTTTCATGTCTGTGCATCCAGCAATCAAAAAGAAAGAAAAAAGATAAAGAGCAAAAAATGCGCCTAGGGAGTTTTAATCAATGTCCCTTTGTTCATCACTTGTCTTGAGCATAATTTTTGGTGATTATATTCTTTTACTTGAACTCTGTGTAGTAATTGGTTTGTTGTGTTGTTTATTACTGTTATAAAGCTAACACAATCCACTGCTGTGTGGTCTCATTTATTGCCAAATCTGAGAATATTAAAGACACAAAAATATCAGCTAAAAAGGGCAGGTGAGAATTGAACATTAGATGCAAAAAAACATACACACACAGCAACAATATCTCTTACCAACTGATCTGTGATTTCTTTTTGTCTATACCTCGTGGTATTATTGTTTTAGTCTCTTGTTTTTATTATTTTCTGATAAAGAAAAACAAAATCCTGCACCACATAAGACACAAGATCAACCTCCATGACCATCTGCTCTATGGTCTCTTTTGGTTCTTACATTCTTTTATTTTTCTTTTATATGCTTTTCTTTTATTTTTCTTTTATTTTTCACAGCTTATAAGTAGCTTATTCTTGCAGCTTATATTTTTCATAAAGTATTTTCATCTTTATCTACCTTCAGTATTTTTTTATATATTTTTTTAAAATCATTTAATATTTTTTAAAGCATTTAATTAGTTTAATTTATTTAATTCATAAAAATATTAAAATGTAAAAATAGAATGTCATTCCTTTTATAAAATTTTATTTTATTAGTTAGGACTTAGAAAAAATAAATTTGCTTTCGTAAATTTTAAATTTGTATTTTGTCCTTTTCTTAGTTATTTTATTTTTTAGGATTTTTTTTATTTATGTTTAAAAATTAATAAAAAATAATTTAAAAATTTCAAATTTTTTCGTTTACGTTTTTTTTAATTAGAATTTTTAGAATATTATAGTGATTTTTAATTATTTTTTGGTGAAATTTTTCGTTGGGTCGCGTTTTTACGTTCGTACGTTTAAGCGTTTTCGACCGTTTTTAACGTAACTCGTTTCCGTTTCCTTTTCTTTCTTTATATCCAAAAACGTAATCACTTGAATAAATAACGTCTATAATTGTTGGCTAAACACCATACCTCCACCGAGAACGAACTCGACGACAAGCATTCGCGTTTTTCACAAAACGTGATACTTAATACTTACCCGCTTTTGTCGCTTTGTTTTTCCTAAAATAAAGTGTACGAAAATACCGCATATCAAAATGGCGCCGCTGCCGGGAGGTGTGTTTAGCCATATTTATTTATCGTGTTTGTTTGAGTGTTTGCGTTTTTATCGTAAATACCTCTTTTTATTTTTCTATACTATTAGCCAAACAAATAAATAGTGTTAAATAGAACTCTATTAACACAAAATCCTTTTCTCGTTTTTATTGTGCATAATATATCGTATTTACGTAGAACAATTAACATACAATAATTATCCAAATACGCGAGAAATCGCACCTCGATAGTGGGCGTTCCGGTCATTATCAAGTGTATCGAATTCAAACGAAAGTCAAAGGCAAAATAGATAAATACTCTTAATTAGTTTAATCTCGATAAATACAAACTATAAGGTGGGTATAAGGCGATTGTATTTCACGACCTAAGGAAAAAAGGCTCTTAAGTGCTTTGTGCCGCCTCGTTTTCTCCGCTCGCTTGTGCGTATTTTGAAAGTGATGATTGATTAGGGGTTTGCCAACTCAAGTATTATTAATCTATTTTTGTGAGTTTTAGTTATTGAACCTCGAAACGTTTTGTCGTTCCGCCAACGTTTCAAAGTCGACGAGGGTTTTTAATTCACGTAATTACCTTCATTCTTCTTGGATTCATTAATCGAGACCTTTGATTAGTGGATAATTTTTGTAGATTAATTTCTACGTAATACACCAAAATTCCAGAAAAACTTGAAAAACCAAAAACACAAAAATAATCTTCTACTTTCCCTCCTTTTTCATAATTCTCTTCTTTAACCCTCTAATTGTTTAATTCTCGATTACGATTTTCGCGTTGCATCATGTCGAATGATGGTTACTATTCGTGTCCATATTGTGGAGGACCGCCCGATGGTGGTAATTGTTATAATTGTGAGATTTTAGGAGGAAGGGAGGGTTATATCTACAACTCTCCTCAAAACAACAATGGTGATGGATTTCAATCATACGACCAAGGTCACCAATCGTCTTCGTTTTATTCGTCGAATGATTCGTCTTATTATTGTGATAATAATCAAGATGATGAAACGAATCAAAACGCCTATGGTTACGAATTCCAATCATATGACCATACTCCACAAACGCCTTCGTCTTATTCATGTGATTTTTGCGGTTTGGAGCACGATTTCGGATTTAGTTGTACGAATAACTATAATGACCACAAGCCGAATCCTAATTTCTATGACCAATCTTCGCAATACCCACCGTCATATTCATGTGAGAATTGTGGAAACGAACCTCATTATGGATATGATTGTCAACCGATGAATCAAAATACGTCTTTCGACAATCAATTCAACGGATTTGACGAATCACCTCCACATGATATGAATTACAATTGTGACAATGGGAATTTTTATCCACACAACGAACCAGATTTTTCTCAAAATCCGTGTTGCGACAATTGTGGGGGGCCTCACGATACTTATTCTTTCCAACCAATGCATTATGATGAACTCAATTTATACGATAATTCCGGTTTTGATCATTTTGAGGCCCCACCATACGATTTCGAACAGCAAAATTCTCATGAGTCAAGTAACGAGAGAAAAAATTCCTTTGCCGCTTTCTTACAAGACCATGAAGAAGAATTCTTGCAAGGTGTGATGGGTATTTTTAGAAGTATAAGGGGAGAGACTGAAATGGAAAAGCAACGAGTGCAAGCGTCAAATATAGATACTTATGCCTCTACGTCTCTTGAGATTCCATATGATCACCAATACGACGACGATGATAGCGATGTTTTCAATCTCGACCCTTATCATGGAAAAACTACTCCTATACCCACTACGGAAACCAATGCCTCTCTAAGATGGGGGAGACGAATCTTAGCACTAATCCTAGTGTCGAGATCCCGATTCCAATCCAAAGTGAGCCTACGGTTTTCTCCGAAGATGAGGTAAGTGATTTTGCTCTCGATAAATTTTTCCACGAAGATTCTAACGAGGCAAATCACAATAGTGAGTGTGAATTGATTTCTTCTGATGATGTCTCTCCCATTGACACTTCGGGGAGAGAATCAACGACTTTTTCGAACCCTCTTTTCAATGACAATGGTTTTTCCGCTAGTGATGACGAGTCACTAATTGACAAGGACGTTTAAAACACCAATTTTAAAATCTTCTCGAACCCTTTATTCGAATTTGATGACGCGTTCATTTTTGGTGACGTAAATCCTCTCTTTGATGAGACGTTCGAGGACATCGAGAGTGAGGATTCTAAGGATCCTAAACTCGATGAGCCGGATTTGCTAGTCACC
This sequence comes from Glebionis coronaria, assembly GCA_025667525.1. NCBI lineage: Eukaryota > Viridiplantae > Streptophyta > Magnoliopsida > Asterales > Asteraceae > Glebionis > Glebionis coronaria. The sequence goes on from CM046882.1 coordinate 520,346,514, forward strand.
CTCCCGACGTCTCATACAGTTGAGACTTTTCTCTCTGATGCTCATGATGTTTCCATTCTCGAGGGGTCACCGATGGACCACCTCTCGATGAGAATGAGGATTTTAGTGAGGCTTTTGCCTTCGATCCGGGGGGGAATTTTGAAACTCCTATTTTTGGTGATTCTCTTTCAATTTTACCTTCGTTTCAAAGTATACCAACCCACCCCTCTGATATGATGTATTTACCTACGTCGTAAGGAGTTTTCTTCCTTACAAGACGTATCCTCTGGCTTCGCGTGTTTTATTTTCAACAAAATGTGAGGATACGATCTTCGATCCCGGTATAAAGGCTTTGCCTTTATTCACGGTTGCTTTTGGGCCTTGATTACATGTAAGCCCCACCAAAAATGACCGAACCAAGATAATCCCTAAATGATCACATTTATGGGGATTCAAGTCGAGCTTTTGACTCGGTTATCAAAAACAAGGTGCCTCGTGGGGGAATTCTTATGCTTATCCTTGTAAATATTATTGCTTTTTAGTTAACCTAATGTGAGGGGATTTGTGCCCTTCCAACCTTTGTTTCGTGGTTGTTTGTGCATTGTGGTTTTTAGATGATCATTATCTTCACGATTGGAGCCTCTCGTATTCGTTTTATGGGAGCACTCGATCGTTTGCTTTGAAGAATTTCTCGATATCCACATGATATATCCTTATACGTTCTAACCTTAGGTTTATAGCACGCCTCATAAACGCCTATTAATTTAACGATTACACCCTTTCCATGCTAGATTAGGCATTATACTACGTCTCTAGTATGGGGGTTTCCAACCCTTAGACTCGAAACATTGAGGACAATGTTTAACTTTAGTATGGGGGGGGGGGGGGGGTGAATAGATACTTGCCTTGCCAAACCTTCACGCTTTCCAAAGTTTATCTTTTTGTTTATCGTTTTATTGCAAAATAAGGCTAAAAATGGCCAAATTTTAAAATTTTTCGTATTTTTCATAAGTGTTTAAGACACGAATGTAGGTTTTCCGATGGTGAGAATAAGAGTAATTTTTGACTCGACCGTGCGTGTTGAGCACTTAGCTTCGATTCCTTAACTTTTTAGGCTAAGTCTCTTAAATGAGGACGAGAAATGATAGAGTTATTTATAAGTCTCGTAATCTTTCACGATCTCATGTGTAGTAATTATTAGCTTATTCTCCTCACGCTTTTATAATAAATTGTTAATAAATATTGATTTAGCAGTTTAGTCACTATTGTTGGTTTCTAATTTGTTTTAGTAGCTTCCATGTAATCAAATTGGGAAAACATTAAGGTATCGCCAGCGTCACAGTTTTGAAGTATTGGCAACCCGAATAATCGAAAGCTTCACTCAATAATAAGATTTCAAGTGCTCACCTAAATTAAGCAAAAATTTGAAGCTCACAAGGCCGAAAAATCTATGCCCAAATTGAAAGTGAATCGAGCCTTAATCTTTGAAGCTTTAAAGATCCAAAATTCGCTTTAGCGTGAGGATATACGTCAAGTCATAATAAAACCACCGATGATGGCGGATAATAAAAGACAAGGGCAAGACCAAAGTCATAATAAAAGCTTCATGGCGAAGTTGAATAAAAGATGGAGGTAAACCATGATAATAAAACCACCGATGATGAGGCGGATAATAAAAGTCATGGTAATAAGTCTCATGTTCAAAACCGTTCTAAAATCGTGTTTATCGATCCTTTTTGTTGACTTAATTTTTTGACATCGTTGTCTATTAGGGTGAATTATTAATTCGATGACTTTTGTTACACCATTAAGACTCTATTTTTAGACCTAATCCCTATTCACGCATAAGTCAATGATGTATCCTCGTGATCATTAAGACAAAAAAAAAATATAAGAGATACCAATTAGGAATAAAGGAGTTTAGGTGTGTAATTAACACTCATGAGATATGATTGTGTCGCTAACTTATAATAACAATGATCTCGTTATACGCTTGGCATGAAATTAGGTGAAAATCGAGGACGACGAAATTATTTCTAACGAAGCATTCACGTGTTCTTAATCTATGAACCTAAACGTCCCATTTTGCGATGAAAATCATACATTATGTCTAAAACGCAAGTAGTAGCAAGTAATAGTAGTGTAGTAAGTTTACGTTTCAATAAAAGCCAATAAAAATAAACTTTGGAGGTGCTACGATACTTTATTCTAGCATTACGTGAGGGCAGGACAATAGTTTAGTATGGGGGAGTGATGAGACTGCTTTTATACATAGTCTCATCGTCCAAAACGGGCTTAAAATGGTGAAACTATCATAAAAGTGCCATATATATGCTTGTGTTTGTTCAATGTGTATTTTAGGTACGGATGTCGAGAAAATGACGAAAAGATCACAAGAACAATGCAAAAACGAACACAAGAAACGAAGCCGCACAATGAACCGGACCCGAATGATGAAATTTCCAAAAATGCCCTCCAAGTTTGAAGATTTGACAACTTTGGTCCCTCATCTTTGAAGAATGGTCAAAATTAGTCCTTGAAGAATCATTTTATACAAGTTTGGTCCTCCATGTTGGAAGAATTGGCAAATATGGCCCTTGAAGATCTCAATTCATACAAAACTAGCCCATATATCTTTGATACAAAAGTTTCAGGGGGTGTTTTGTAATTACAGCAAAGATATTATAAAGGAAATTTGCAAGGAATCTACCAAATTTGATTTGAAGACTATTTGGAAGTGCAGGGGTATAAACTGTCAAACACTTAAACTTAATTCACCACTCATATTTTGACACATCACAATACCCACCCATCCAATTATCCAAACCCTATGGCCCAAGACCCTAACCCAATCAGTTACTTACTAAAAACGTTTTTAAAACATGTTTTAGTAATAAGAACACTGGCGCCAATCAGTTCCTATTCACATCAAACCTACTGTTAAAACTTGATGAACCCTAATTATCATTAACCTTAATTGGTTAATGATTGATTAATTACTTCTCCAGTATGGTGATTTAGGGTCAGTTAAACACATTCCCACCCAAAAACCTCTCACCAGCATACCCATGTGATCCATTGGACCCTCCCCTGCTTATGTCCCTTTCCCCCAATTCCCAAAAGGGGACAGGATCAACGGTTATTGGCAATTCCTTCATCCCCAATTCATATTTGATGGATGAGATCACATCTAAACAGCTGGCAATGTCACAAGTTCCCTGCAAATTCACATGAAGCCATTTGACCAAGAAAAAGAATCAAGACCCCAAGGGCTTTTGAGGGATTTCGTCTATTAGGGTTAGCATTTTTTTTATTCTAGAACCTCCTGTGACCCTCTATATAAAGGGCGAATAACATTTCATTTTTTTTTCTTGTTCCAGTTTTTAGCTTGATTCATGTAATAAGTTTGGTATTTTCTATAATTGAACTATAATTCCGTTTATTGTTATAAAAGTCGGTGTTGGATAAGCTAAATCATGAGTTCCATTTGTCTACATTGTCAAATTCTCTTTTTTTTGATTTTTTTTCAGTTTTTGATAATTGGTAAAAACAGTTTTTTCCTAGATATCTTTGGTTGTTTTGTGAGGGTGAAACCCCTTGGAGGATTTTGGTTCTAAAAAGTTTATGGGAGAGAGATTTTAGAAAAGTGTAAGTTTTGTGAGAAGTTTTTAAAGACAGTAAGAAAAAAAATCAGTGGTTATTATTATTGTTTATGTTTATGTTTGTTATTCTTAGCAGGGTAAAGGAAGCTTGTGACTGTCGTGTCGTCACATAAGCTCGATTTATCCAAGGCATGGATGTATGCCTTGGAGGTACACAACCCTTTTCCTCGTTCATGTTATGCTTTTGCTGAAATTTTTGCATGAGGTCATATGTTCTTGTAGTTGAAGAGTGGGATTTATGTTTTCAACTTGTTATTTGAGTGTTATTTGATAATATAGGATCAAATACTGGTAGTTTGTGGAGTTTCATAATCAAAATCTTTAAAAATCAATTTTAGACATATTTAAGGTGTGTTTGGGAGAACTTGGTGTGGACCGTGAATACCACGTTCAGGCCAAGTTGAGCTATGCACAACTTATAGAGGTCTAGGTGAGTTGGTTTTATCAAAAAGTTTAGTGAGAATTTTTTTTTTTGGGAAGTTTAACATAAATCTGTCCATTTTCTAACAGTCAAACGCTTAGGTTCTTGTTAATTTAACTGGTAATCTGGTAATTGTTTGTTGGTTTGAACGTACTTGAAGTTTTTGTTGTGTTATGGTATACTTGATATGCTAAGTGTGTTGAAGTCCTTGTTGTCAAAAAAATAGCCGAACCATCAGGTAAGTGTTAGAGGTTTGAAATTGGATGCACACGTAGTTTATAAGGTAACTTAGTAGTTACTTAGTTAATTCTAGGATTTTAATTGGTTTTGGAGGTCAATACTGCCTGGTGATCAGCCGTAGGAGCCATTTAGACCAGCTTTTGCCCCCATAGGCTACACAGTGGGCTGTAGGCCTCAGGTTTCGTGTTAAGTCCGTATATTTTTGTTCTCAGCTAAGTACAACAAGGTAGAAAGGATTGTAGGTTAGATTGTTAGCATTGTTTGGTATTAGGGAGATTAGCTTAGGGGCCTTTGTTTAGACATGCATCAACGGGTCTTAGGTCTTAAGTACGGGAGTTGAGAGCTTGACTTGGTTTTCCAAGAATTTGCAAGACTTGTGGTTGTAATGATTCTGCTCGTGTCCCCTGCCTCATTTTCTGTGAATGATCTCATTAGCAAGACTTTAGGGGATTTTGTTTTGATTTATAATTTTTTTTATTTGGCAACTATAGATTTAGACTAGTACCCGTGTAACTCGCCCAATGAGCACTTTTCTGTGGAGTGTTTCGATTAGTATAAGGGTTTTTGTTTGTGTTGCACATTAGTTTTGAGTGCGCCCCAAACAGCAAATGCCAAAACCATAAGAACCATAAGAATTAGATGCCCTGCATTTGAGTTTCTGTTGAGATTTTTAGGCGTGAATTGGTTGTTATTGGTTTGTGCTCATGTGGTGTGATTCGCAATTGTTAATTGTATATTGTGTTTTGTGGTTGTGCCCGCTGTGACAAAACTATAAGAACCGATAAGTAAGCAGATAAATAGGGGTATAAGGGAACGTTTGTGTTTACTTATTGTCCAATACTCACTGTGTGTACTCAACTCTGTGACTGAGGTGATTTGGATCGAGTGTTTTTGTTTGTGTCCTAGGGTTATGTGTGCCCTTTGTTCAACAGCAATCACCAAGCAACCATAAGAAAAAGAAAAACGAAATCAAGGAAAAAAAGAGAGCCTGTGTGGTTTTGTGTTTCACAGTGGACGCGTAGCTAAAATTTGTGGCGAATTGGCGTGTGTTTGCGTGTTGTCTGAGTGTACCCATCATCCAAACAGAAACTAGTTGTGTTTGTGTTTTCATGTCTGTGCATCCAACAATCAAAAAGAAAGAAAAAAATTAAAGAGCAAAAAGTGCACCTAGGGAGTTTTAATCACTGTCCCTTTGTTCATCACTTGTCTTGAGCATAATTTTTGGTGATTATATTCTTTTACTTGAACTCTGTGTAGTAATTGGTTTGCTGTGTTGTTTATTACTGTTATAAAGCTAACATAGTCCACTGCTGTGTGGTCTCATTTATTGCCAAATCTGAGAATATCAAAGACACAAAAATATCAGCTAAAAAGGGGCAGCAGGTGAGAATTGAACATTAGATCTGCAAACAAACATACACACACAACAACAATCTCTCTTACCAACTGATCTATGCTTTCTTTTTGTTTATAACTCGTGGTATTATTGTTTTAGTCTCTTGATTTTCTGATAAAGAAAAACAAAAAAAATATAAAAAGCACACTAGTGGGTTTAGAACCTCAAACCTCCTGCACCACATAATACACAACATCAACCTGCATGACCATCTGCTCTATGGTCTCTTTTGATTTTTACCTTCTTTTATTTTTCTTTTATATGCTTTTTGTTTTTCTTTTTTAGTTTTTTGTATATACTTGTTGTAGCTTATTCACAGCTTATAAGTGGCTTATTCTTGCAGCTTATATTTTTCATAAAGTATTTTCATCTTTATGTACCTTCAGCATTTTTTTTTGTATTTTTTTAAAATCATTTAATATTTTTTAAAGCATTTAATTAGTTTAATTTATTTAATTCATAAAAATATTGAAAAGTAAAAAAAAATGTCATTCCTTTTTTAATATTTTGTTTTATTAGTTAGGACTTAGAAAAAATAAATTTGCTTTCGTAAATTTTAAAATTTGTATTTTGTCCTTTTCTTAGTTATTTTATTTTTTAGGATTTTTTTATTTAAGTTTAAAAATTAATAAAAAATAATTTAAAAGTTTTCAAATTTTTTCGTTTACTTTTTCTTTCTAATTAGAATTTTTAGAGTATTTTAGTTATTTTTAATTATTTTTTTGGTGAAATTTTTCGCTGGGTCGCGTTTTTACGTTCGTACGTTTAAGCGTTTTCGACCGTTTTTAACGTAACTCGTTTCCGTTTCCTTTTCTCTCTTTCTATCCAAAAACGTAATCACTTGAATAAATAACATCTATAATTGTTGGCTAAACACCATACCTCCACCGAGAACGAACTCGACGACAAGCATTCACGTTTTTCACAAAACGTGATACTTAATACTTACCCGCTTTTTTCGCTTTGTTTTTCCTAAAATAAAGTGTACGAAAATACCGCATATCATCAAGTTTATAGGCTTTTGGAGTAAGTTGACATTAAATCTGAGTTAGGATTTCGTTTGTGGATATCAGATAGGATAATCTGCTTAAACTATAAGTAAATGGTTTTAACTGCTGTCCAAGCAGCTTTGCAGACTATGCTTCCCAAAATCCGCAATGAGATTCGGGTAGAGTTTCAAGCTGGACCAGGGCATGCAAATCCTCCTCCTCTACCGGTCACACTTCACACATGGCTGGAACGCTTCAACAAGCAGAAGCCTCGTTCATTCGAGAAGGTAGATATTCCGTCAGATGCTGAGAACTGGATATCTCATATGGAGAAGATATTCGATGCTATGGGTTGCGATGAGATCTACAAGGCAAAGTTGGCAGTCAATAAGTTTGAGGGCGATGATTTAGCCTAGTGGAAGGCTTACAAGCAAGCCAGTGGAGGTGAGACATGGCTTGTCGCGGTGACTTGGACTCAGTTCAAGGAGCTGTTCTACACTCAGTTCTTTCCTCGAGCTGAGCAAGAGCTCCTCAAGAGGGAGTATCACTCCGCACACCAGAGAGTAGGTGAGACCAATACTGAGTTTATGCAGCGCTTCCTCCGGTTGGCTAGTTTTCTTAGAGCAGCCGCTGGGACTGCAGAGGAACAAGCCAAGAACTTTCGTTGGGGCCTTCGAAAGTCAACTCTCGACCGTATCTTGTGCGCGACATTTATTGATGTTGCCTAAGTTGCCAACGATGCACGCAGCTTAGAGATTCTTCAGGATAGGGATGAGTTTGAGGAGTTGGAGAGACCAAAAAAGAGGTATAGTTCATCCATCAAGCGTTACCATCTCATTCACATCTGTACTTTTAAGTATATATCATGCTCTATTCGACTTTATCTTTTAGGCTGAAGGGTGGAGACCGGTACCAGCCGGCCACTCAGCAGAATAACTACAGGAACCACGGTCACACTAACGATCGTAATGGATCCGACAGGCGTGGCGGTAGTGACAACTACCGTAACAATGTCAACCACTCCAGTAACAACAAAAGGTACTTTAACTAAATTCTTCAATGTTAAACTACTGTGTGACACAAATTCTAACATTACAGCATTATAACAGGAACTCCGGTAACGGGCGTGACCAAGACAACAAGGGCCAGCAGCCCAACCAATCAACTCATTCTGGTATTATAAGCTAAACTTTCAGCGTAGTCATGTTTATGTCTCAATAACCATATCTCACACATATCTTCTGAATCAGACTCTCAGCTATCGAGGGTACCCTCTGGAGGGTATACCCATCCCATATGCACCACTTGTGGACGAAGGCACCTTGGACCATGTCGTCGTGCTACTAGTGTCTGCTTCAAGTGTGGGTAGGCTGGTCATATTATGAAGGACTGCAAGAAGGAGGAAACCGTTGGCACATCGGGACATGCCCCTGAGAAGCCAGCTGCATTGTGTTTGTACCACTACTTGGGACCATGCCAATAAGGATTCAGGTACCATTACTGGCATATTATTTATGTTTGGACATGTTGCATGCGTTCTGTTTGATACGGGTGCGACCCACTCAGTAATATCTACCACATTTGCTGCTCGTATTAATAAGACACCTACACTACTTTATAACGTGTTAAGTATATCCACACCTATGAGAGACTCTGTTCGCATTACCCATGTGTATAGAGATCTTCCCTTAGAGTTGATGACAAAATTCGTCCTGTTGACGCACTTCCATTGGACATGTGCGAGTTCGACTTGATTCTAGGTATGGATTGGTTAGCAACACATCGCGCTATAATTGATTGCCATTCATATCGGGTCATATTCGACGATACTAAGGCTCTTGAATACATTCATAATGGTTTTTTATCAGGAAAATCTGTGCAAATTATTTATGCCTTACAAGCACGTGTGTTGTTATCTCATGGATGCGAAGGTTTCCTAGCTACCATTCATGACACGACTGCTGAGGATCCTTCTATCCACGATCAACCGATTTTTTCTGAGTTTATTGACGTATTTACAAAAGAGCTTCCGGGTATACCTCCTATCCGCGAAGTGGAGTTTAGCATTGAGCTTGTTCCGGGAGCTGAACCTGTCTCCAAGGCTCCATATCGCATAGCTCCCATTGAGCTCAAAGAGTTGAAGGATCAGCTACAAGAGTTACTTGAACGAGGTTTTACTCGCCCGAGTATATCACCATAGGGTGCACCGGTTCTGTTTGTTAAGAAGAAAGACGGTAGCATGAGGTTGTGAATCGACTACCACGAGCTGAACAAGATCATGATCTGAAACCGTTATCCCCTCCCACGTATCGATGATTTGTTTGATCAACCGCATGGTGCTAAGCATTTTTCTAAGATTGCTCTACGATCAGGCTACCATCAGTTACGAGTGAAGGAGCAGGATATTTCCAAGACTGCTTTTCGCACACATTATGGTCACTATGAGTTTGTGGTTATGCCTTTCGGCCTCACGAATGCTCTAGCTGTTTTCATGGACTTGATGAATCGAGTTTTTCATGAATTCTTGGACAAATTCGTCATTGTATTCATCGATGACATTTTTATCTTCTCGAAGTCTAAGGAAGAACACGAGGATTATCTTCGCACGATACTGCAGATTCTTCGACAGAAGCAACTGTATGCTAAGTTTTCCAAGTGTGAGTTTTGGTTAAGTAAGGTGGCATTTCTAGGCCACATCGTTTCAGCAGAAGGGATTACCATGGATCCTGTGAAGGTTCAGGCTATCACCAAGGGCAAGACCGACGTCTGCAACTGAAGTTCGTAGTTTTCTAGGATTAGCTGGCTATTACCGCAGGTTTGTGGAAAACTTCTCACGGTTGGCCTTACCTTTGACTAAGCTGATGCGAAAGGGTGAGAAATTTGTTTGGAATGATGAGCGGGAGAAGAGCTTTGAAGAACTTAAGCAGCCCTTGGTTTCTGCACCTATTCTTACTCTCCCATATGGTTCAGATGGATTTCAGATTTATAGTGATGCTTCGGGAAGGGGTCTTAGCTGTGTACTCATGCAACATGGGAAGGTGATTGCCTATGCTTCACGACAGCTAAAGCCCTACGAAGAAAATTACCCTACTCATGATATGGAATTAGCATCAAATGTATTCGCACTCAATATCTGGAGGCATTATATTTATGGCGAGTCATGTGACATCTTCACCGACCATAAGAGCCTAAAATATATCTTCACTCAACGAGAATTAAACATGAGACAAAGACGGTTGTTAGAGTTGCTGAAGGATTATGACACCAACATTCAGTACCATCCGGGTAAAGCTAATGTGGTGGCTGATGCTTTAACCAAGAAATCAGTCATGATTGCTGGCATCAAGGTAGAGGAAGAAATTATTCGTGATCTAGAGCGTTTAGAGATTGAGCTTTTTGTACGTGGGCAGAATGGTTATTAAGCTAATCTGAGAGTTGAGCCGGATTTGATCTCTCAGATTAAAGCAGCTCAGAAGGATGATGGTGAGATATGGGAGATTGTTCAGAACATTGATCAGCAGACTGAATTCCGCATTGATGATGACGGCATTGTATGGCAGGGTACTAAGTTATGTGTTCCAGAAGATCTTACTTTAAGAGAAGCCTTGTTGACTGAGGCTCACAGTTATCCATTCTCTATTCATCCAGGTTCTACTAAAATGTATCATGATCTCAAACAACATTTTTGGTAGAGCGGTATGAAACAAGATGTGGCTACATTCGTTTCTAAATGTCTGACCTGCCAGCAGGTTAAGATAGAACATCAACGTGCTAGTAGGTTACTACAACCACTAGAGATTCCTGAATGGAAGTGGGACAAGATCTCCATGGATTTTGTTACCGGGCTACCACAGACTCAGAGGAAGCATGATGCTATATGGATCCTTGTCGATCTTTTGACCAAGTCTGCACATTTCCTTCCGATCCGCAAGGATTACTCAGTTAGTAGATTGGCATAATTATTCTAGCAGGAGATCGTGCGATTACACGGTACTTCATCGAATATCATATCAGATAGAGATCCTTGATTTACGTCTCGTCTCTGGAGAGGTTTGTAGAAAGCTTGGGGAACCACGCTCAAGCTTAGCACATCTTTCCATCCTCAGACCGACGGTCAGTCCAAACGTACGATTCAGACTTTGGAAGACATGTTACGTGCTTGTGCGTTAGAGTGGACAGCAAATTGGGATGACTACATATTTGCTAAGTTATGTTGTATGGCAGGGTACTAAGTTATGTGTTCCAGAATATCTTACTTTAAGAGAAGCCTTGTTGACTGAGGCTCACAGTTATCCATTCTCTATTCATCCAGGTTCTACCAAAATGTATCATGATCTCAAACAACATTTTTGGTAGAGCGGTATGAAACAAGATGTGGCTACATTCGTTTCTAAATGTCTGACGTGCCAGCAGGTTAAGATAGAACATCAACGTGCTAGTGGGTTACTACAACCATTAGAGATTCCTGAATGGAAGTGGGACAAGATCTCCATGGATTTTGTTACCGGGCTACCACAGACTCAGAGGAAGCATGATGCTATATGGGTCCTTGTCGATCTTTTGACCAAGTCTGCACATTTCCTTCCGATCCGCAAGGATTACTCAGTTAGTAGATTGGCATAATTATTCTAGCAGGAGATCGTGCGATTACACGGTACTTCATCGAATATCATACCAGATAGAGATCCTCGATTTACGTCTTGTCTCTGGAGAGGTTTGTAGAAAGCTTGGCGAACCACGCTCAAGCTTAGCACATCTTTCCATCCTCAGACTGACGGTCAGTCCAAACGTACGATTCAGACTTTGGAAGACATGTTACGTACTTGTGCGTTATAGTGGACAGCAAATTGGGATGACTACATATGCTTGGTTGAGGTTGCCTACAACAACAGTTGGCATGCAAGTATCAAGTGTGCTCTTTTCGGGATGTTGTATGGCAGGAAGTGTCGTGCTCCGATCTGCTGGGATCAGGTTAGTGAACGTATCATTGAGGGTCCGAAGATGATTGAGGTGACCAATGAGAAGGTCGCCATTGCCAAGGAGAAGCTTTCGGAAGCTCGTGCTCGTCAGAAGAGTTATGCTGACAAGCATCACAGATCATTAGAATTCCAGCCTAGTGAGCATGTTTTCTTGAAAGTATCACCCGCGCGTGGAGTCAAGCGTTTTGGTATTAAGGGAAAGCTTAGTCCTTGTTTCATCGGACCGTTCGAGATCCTGGATCGTGTTAGTGAGGTATCGTATCGTTTGACGTTACCTCCTCAGTTATCGCATGTTCACAACGTGTTTCACGTGTCTTTACTCCGAGACTACAATTATCATCATTTGCACGTTGTCACTTATCCACTCGATCAGATTCGTGAGGATCTATCCTACGTTGAGGAACCCGAAGCCATTCTAGATCGTCAAGATCGGGTCATGAAGAGAAAGACTATTCCATTTGTCAAGATCCTTTGGAGGAACCATCCCGAGCGGGACGCCACTTGGGAAACGGAGGAGTCTATCCGGACTTCTTATCCTCACTTTCTCCCATAATTCGGGTATGTCCTTTTCAGCTTATCGTATTTCTAATTCGAGGACGAATTATTCTTTTAGAGGGGAAGAGTTGTAAAACACGAAAAAATACACGAAAATAACAATTAATTAAAACTTTAATATATAATTAATGCACGGAAAGTATTACGTACAATAAATGTATACCGACAAGTAATTATGTATATTGTTAATACTCGACAAGATTTAAATGAACTTAAACTACGTATACACAATACACAGGAAAATAATTTACACGAAAATCATATAAAGGGGGTGTTTGGCCGCCGGTTATAAAAGAAACAAAAGGGACCCAAGGCCCGGCCCATGGTTAAAATTTTGATAACACAAGACTTTTAATTTTCATTCCATTTTACAAGTTACAAAAAAATAAAACCTAGGGTTGTGTGTGTGCTTGGCCGCTGGCAAAAAATACAAAAAGTGGAGGAAAAACATTGGTGTGATCTTTGATTGTTCATGTGTAGTACGTGTTTATTCAATCCTTAATTCACCTCTTACGATATTACATCAAATCTTCTTTTCTTATTTAATTTTACAAGAAAGCACATAAGAATTCGATTATATAAATGAAAACATGTTATTATAACTTAATCATGAATTGGAATCGGGTTATGTTGTTGGTTTGACACGGAAATCGAGAACCCCTTCAAGGGATGCTCTCGGTGGGTTTATTTCACCCACAGCCGCCGACCTCAAGGACTTGGTGGTGTGGTTTGTCTATCGGCCACAACCCCAAAAGGGGTGCAGCGGTGGGGGTGGTGTTCAAAAAGTGGCAACTGAGACCATGGGGGGTCTCGGTGGGGTATGTGTTGCTGGCGGTGGGAACAGAAACCAAGCAGCCGTAAGCCATAAGGCTACGGCGCCTGTTTTGGTCAAACAGTGGCAACCCGCAGCAGCAAGGTTGCAAGTGGGTGTTTGTTTTCATGCAAAAAATACCAAGGTGGTCTCGGTAGGCTTTGTTTGGGCTCGGCTAAACCGAAACACCAAGGGGGTGTTTGGTTATTATTTTTGGCTAAATTAATTTTGGATTTAAAATATTAATTTATTAGTTATGGTGAAATTAAACATGGCATAATTAAATTAAATTAATTAAAGACTTAGCCTATTAAATTAATTATATTTTAACCATGACCTAATTAATTTAATTGTTACTGTTAGTTTAAGTATACAACTTAACAAGTTTATGGTAAAGTATTATTAAAATAAATCATGCCTTATTATTAATTAATAATCAATTTAAAAATCATGTTACATTATTAATTAATTATTTTTTTATAAGATTATGACGTCTTTAAGTTATTCATTAAAATACTTTACTAATACATTATTTAATAATCATGACTTATAAGAATATGTTCATTAAGCTTTGGCTTATATTATATACTTATTTGAGAGAATTGCATAAATCGTCCTTTAGGTTTGGTCATTTTGCATGTTTCGTCCTAAATATTTTGAAAGTGCCGATATCGTCCTAAAATTAAACTATTTCGTAAATTTTTATCCTTAATGTTTAGTCATTTTGCAGGTTTCGTCCTAAATGTTTTAGTTATTATGCAGGTTTCGTCCCAATAATTTTCCTCATAAGGACGATAGTTGCATTAAAGTTTCCCCACATGGATGATCCTTGCACTTTTGTAACATTTAGGACGAAACATGCAATTTGGCAAAACTTTAGGGACGATTTATGCAATTTACTCTACTTATTTAACAAGTTTATTTCTATTTTTGGAAACTTACTATTTATCGAAACTTTCTATTTTTGAGAACTTACTATATATTGAAACTTGCTATTTTTGGAAAGTTACTAAATATGGAAATATCAAGTATAATAACACATGAATCATGAAATACATTAATTAAGAACACATAAAACGTATAACATTAAGGAAAGACATAATAAGACATGAATAAGTAAAACAAGTCAAGAACAAGTAAATTAAACTAAGAACCAGTAATTTACATGAACAAACAACTCATACACATTCTTTATTATGTAGCATACGTGAAGTCGGAGTAATACTTTCTGCCTTTCATCTTTCATCGTTTACTAGACATAAGGTACGGATATTCCGTCCTTTAGTAAGGACATATTTTTCTATGCATGATTAAGATTCCCCGTTTGCTGCCATCTGTTTTCCCAGTTTTCATATCATAAAACTTTTCATTGTTTGCCATGCTATCATTTTAAATTACCTGAGTTATATACATGCGTGACCAAGACCACCTAGTTATGGAGGTACCATAACCATGACACTTGAGGCACCAGTGTCATGACTCTCCCGCGACGAGAGTGATTTCTCGCGGCATCCCTTCAGTCTACATAGGCCATTATTATGATTATTTTGGGGCGTATAGGTGCATCCTAGTTACATGTTTGTAGGTACAAGGTGATTGTTGGTGTGTATGCTCTACATCCATCACATTGGAGTTGATCCCTCTACCCACATTAGTATTTATTAGAGGTCACCCCTCTAATAGCATGATAAGGTCACCCCTTTATGTATTCATTCACATTGATATATGTTTTATTGGCATTTAAATTATTTTGCATGCATAAAACTTAAGACTTTTCAGTTATCCTTTGTTTATAAAACAACTTTCAGGTTTTCCAAGACATACACGTATTCCGCCGCATTTCATATCTTTTACTCATTTTCAGTATTTCTTATCATGTCATTATATCCGTTCACTGAGCGTATTGCTCAGCCATGTTTTTCTTTTCATGTCCCATACGGCAGGTACCCAAGGAAAAACTTGAGCATTTGAGAGTACGTGCATAGGATGGAGGGTACCTTAAACGTCTTTCCTTTTTGCATTTTGAATATTTATACTTGGTTGGACAATAGTCCTTTTCTACATTCTTTGCTTTATGCATGTTTGAGCTTATGTTTGGGGGGCGATGTTTGATTCCGGCTTTTCTATTGGTCATTTATGTTTTTAAGACATATTACCTTGTTATGATTTGATGACAAGCTATAATTATGACATAACGGCCACCTTGTCAAAGTGAGTCGTTACATCCAGCGTTCACATAATTAGAAATTCGTACATGGCAAACTCCTTTAAAGATCCTACTTTATTAACGTATTTTTGTTTACGTGAGCTTGAATTAAAAATGAAAAAGTTCAGCTGTATATATATCACTAGCTAAAAGACCCGTGAAATTCACGGGTATTTTAAAGTGACGTGTAAAATTTTTTTGAATAACATTGCGTATGATGAAGTTGGTTAAAAGAAAACACATTTGAATAAGTAGACATAATATATAAAATTAGTAACAATGAAATATATCTTACATGAAACACAATAGACAAATAACCAATAAAAACAACATAAACACATTTAATCCTTTTTTCTAGTAACTCGAGAATTGATGACACATAGATATGATCATAAAATGTGCAACACTTCTTATAAACTATGTTCATTGTGTTATTCCTTAAATGATATTAAACATATGTTTAGGATTGGCAATTACAATATCTTGTTATGATGCATTTTGAATAACGATTAAGAACCCTCCAAAATGTAACAAAACATAACAACCATGCTGTTAAATTAAGTATAAATAGTTTCATATTCTTACTTGAATAAAATGTTCTTTAATGGCTATTCTAATGAAGCGAAGCAATATTTGTTAGCCATTGACTCTCCATGCCACATGATTAGTTTGCATTTTGCGCAACTATGCAAAATCATCACTTTGAGGATTAATTGACCATGTGAAGTCTTTAATCATTAGTAATTTTCATCGAAATTTTAAATTGTCAATATGCGGTTCTCCCGTCAGTCATTATCAAAGGTTTGATTTCGTTGGAAAATACCTATAAAACTCTATCACTTTTCTGTCATACCACACTGCGAACGTCTTCTATGAGAAAGTATCTATATTTTTCACCATATCCATTAGTATGAAAGAACACCGCACCTTTGTTAGATGACTATATGAAGTGAATTATGGTGTCCAAAAGACCCTTCTATTCTAATGCTAAAGGCTATGTAATTACAAATACACCCTTGATAACTCAGTGACAGGCCTTGTGACAACCGCGGTTTTGAGGTTCGTCACTTAGTTTTATTTTGTGCTAGTTACGTGTCTTTACGTGTTTATGTGCTAATTGGTGTGTATAGATTGTGGTTTGGATATCGTTTCCGGTACGGGGTACCTTGTGAGTGAAACGATGTGTGATGATTTCATGTTCATGAGCTCACATGGTAGTGACTATGGAATGAGATGGTGTTATTTAGTGGTTTACGTATACGTATATGTATTATAGAAAATCGTATTTTTACGATTTACGGTTTAGCATTTCGAGGTCTCGGATGAGGTATTTAGTCACGGGAGTATTTTAGGGATGGTTTTAAGTCATTTAGGACTTAGTTAATTAGTTTATTTCATATTTCAAGAGTTTTTATAAAACTGTATATTTTACGTCTTTTACGGTATACGCGTAAATTTGACTAGTTTTACGGTTTTGAGGTTCGGGAGGCTTTAGGAGCTGAAATTGTAACACCCCCAAATTTATACAACTCAGTACAGCGGAAGACTAGTTGGTGTTACGGGATAGCACATTACTCACATCGTAGACAACGCTTAAAAGTCGCGTCGTTTTAATAATAAAGCATTTCCATTCATAAATATCAAAGTTACATAGGTCCCAAGTCATTGTATTTTTATACAGGTTTTACAAAGCATTTGAATGGAAATTAATATTTAAGTGCGGGCCATGAATTCTTGATGTCTTCCCGAGAATTACCTTCAAGTACCTGAGATAAAACATGTTAAAAGAAAAGGTCAGCGATAACACCGAGTGAATTCATAGAGTTTAATAAAATCCATCAATATAACATCGGTATAAAATTATTACCGAAAATCATTTTGTACAAATCATTATAGTAGACCATGAAATAGGCCGAAATCATTTTATACAAATCCTTGTCAAAATCACAATGTAGGCTTTCGCCTTCAAAATCGTTATACGAACCAAAGTCGTAAAAATATCATACAATACGTTTTACAACGTCGTGTAGAGTTAAATAAAAACCGTTATATGAATATGGTTATATAAAACCAAAACACAAACATAATATCAATAATAAGACCCGGTATTGCTAGTCAGGCAATATATCGTTATTCGATGCATAAAGCAGTATTTTCGTTATCTTGGATTATTATAAGCCGCATGACATTGTTACCTTACTATAACCAACAACGGGTAGCTAGCCCGAAACTCAATTTGCCCATCTAAATTAGCGTGTCGTCACAAAGGTCACGCTATGGAAATCTTCTCATACATAAATTCGCTTACCAATCAATGTGGCACGACGGGGATCAACCGTCAAGGCGCGAACTGGGGTGATCGTCCCCAAATAGTACTATTATATGCATAAGCGTCTACCAAATCCCGGTAGTTCACAATTCATGCTAGTGGGACTTTTAGTGACATAACCTAACTTTAATAATCCATTTAATTTCATCTATCGGGTCATTTAATCATTTATCGGGTCATACAATCATTCGGGTCCAAATCAATAAACAAACAATCCGGGACAACTAGTGTCCTATTTTATAAAAACTAACATGTTATCTCCCTCGCGGGTTTATAAAACATTTCATAAAAACATTTAAAAGAGTGCGAGGCTATGAACTCACGTTGATGTGGGAAGGCGGGTTATCGGCAATTCGGACGTACGGTACGTGCTTCAATCACGGAAACCTAGACAAATAATACTCGTCTTAGACTCTTGTCCAATGACTTTATAAAAATAACAATTATGTATACATATGATGATTTTATATATATGATGATCAAGTGGGTTTACATATTCTCCTTTGCTCATTTTAGTGTTATGTGTTGATAGCTTTTATACTAGTTTACTAGTTTTACCTATTTACATGTTTTAGGTCCAATAAGCCTATTATAAGTAAATTAACTTGTATTAATCCATTTCATACTTGTATTATCAGTATTTATACTTTACATGTTGGGCCCAAATGGGTTCAGCCCAATAAATAAGTTTATAAGTGTTTTAGCCCATTTTGTTGTATTATTAGTCCAATAACGTTAACTTAGCCCGTTAATGTCCGTATGTTATATAGTTCGGGTTTTATCGGTTTTTACTTGTTATATATGTTTATATATCAGTATATGAGTTTTATAAAGTTCACATTAGACGGGTCCAACCGTCTAAGTTTTATTTAGCAAAAACGTTAATTTTACGGTAATAGCCAAAAAAGTCGTAAAAATCATGTTTATAGTTTTATAACTTATAAAACTTATAAAACTACCATTTTTATAAAATTTCCATTTATTTATCCTTATACATATTTATATAAATGTATTATATAAGTTAGTGGGTTTTAATTCACATTTTATACTATTTTTATTTGAGTGCTTATATAATACTATTATACTTTAATTTCCCAAAATCTGATTTTTATTTTCATGTTCACCAAAACTGCCATATCTAGAGTTCTATATGGAGATAGAAGCTCAAATTTTATGACATAAACTACATGATATGTGCTCCATTTAACTCTTCTATAGCTACTATTGAATCAGCCTCTAAGTATTTTCTAAAAATCGTCCAAAACAGTGAACTCAGATTTGCATTCTAAACTTGTTTTGATCATATCTCACTCATCCTAATGATTCCATTGCATGGACAACTCTCACATGTGTACAAGACTCATAGCTTATTGTATATTAATCTATTCAAGCCATTTTATCAGTTTATCACATGGTTCGTTACTGTTTTATACAGCCATCATTTTAAGCATGATTTTAACCTTTTTACATATAGTTTTTCATCTTTTTACCCATGATTATCAACACCAAATCCCCACACAATATTTTTTTATCATCATATATCATCATACATATATACATTTAAGAATAAAATACATGATTACATAATCAAAATTAACAAGAAGATGTGAAGAGCTATCTTTATACCACCATGATGATGTAGGTTGTGATCAAAACATGGATTTTGATGGAGAAACTTGTGATAAACCAAGAACATCTTCAAGACCACCATTCTTCAAGAACTCCTTGTAGAAAATCAGCCCCAAGACTCCATAGAAACTCCTCCTTGGATGTTAAAACTTGCACCAATCTTCATCTTTTTGAATGGAGATTAACATATGTTAATTATAACAAATGTTTGTGGTTAAATTTTTGTATGAATGGGGTGTTTAATGGTGGAAATGGGACGGCAAGGGTGAGAGTTGAGAGAGAATTGAGAGTTGTTTGCATGTAGGAAATGATAGTAAGTTGTTTAGCTAGTGGTTTTGAGATGGAAGTAGCTTAAGTGTAAGGCTAAGCTTACACTTGTAAGCTATGTGTTTAAATGATGCCACATCTTTGATGTGGTGTCTTGTTTAGGCCGTCCCATGTATAGTGGGGTGGGATAAATTATTTTGTCCCATCCCGCTAATTTACGGGTACTCCTCGATTCTAGTTTTCTTGATTTACGTGCCCTCGGGTCGTTTTACGAAAAACATTTCTATAACTTATGAATCAACGGCACAAAACGAATCCAATAAAAATTGTCTCATCAAAAACGTAAATACGTAATCCTAAGGTTTCCAGTTTAGTCGTAAAGGACGCTAAATCAAAATCGTAAGTCCTAATCTCTTCTCGTAAATTTGTGAGTTTATGAACCAACACAAATTTAAAATCTCAAAATAATATTCACAGATAAATTTATTTTCTGAAATGTTGGACTGTTACCAAAACAGCGTATGTAACGTAAGCACGTCTCGTAGAATCCTCCGGTTTAGACGTAGTCGATGCTACTTCAAGAAGTAAATCCAAATTACTTCCCAAAAATAAGTGAGTACATAATATAACATTAAAATAATATTTTTAATTAATATTTGAGAATAAAATATCAACCATAAATTGACGGATTGTCACAGCATTTACCCCTAAACAGGATCTTTGTCCTCAAAGATCATCTTACCTTACTACTCGCTTCTTATAGAGTTAAAGCCATGTGGGTATTTCCTCCACATTCGGTCTTTTCTCACAAGTGTAACTCATTACAATACGCGAGTTTCATCAAAGATAACTACGGGAATAAGATCAGACTTAATGTTGACTTACTTTCTCTATCCATGATGTTCACGGGTTTTTGATGAATGCAACTTTTCGCCGATCTAAACTTTACTAAGAAACAATCAGATTCTCACTTGATAGACATTTCATCAAGTTCGATATACGAATCATAATTTACGCAGCTCTGGAAGTCCTAGGGTAGATCCAGCTTATATGCCTTTCAAACCAATCTTTTACATCATCTCAATGGTCCCATACAACGGGGACTTATATCCCATGATCTTCCAGATCATCAATTCATTTTTCC
Source organism: Glebionis coronaria (assembly GCA_025667525.1). Classification (NCBI taxonomy): domain Eukaryota; kingdom Viridiplantae; phylum Streptophyta; class Magnoliopsida; order Asterales; family Asteraceae; genus Glebionis; species Glebionis coronaria. Next base: position 520,367,121 of record CM046882.1, read on the forward strand.
ATGGTTAAAATTTTTGGCATAACTTCGCTACCCATCTGGCACTTCAAGATCTACCTTTCATATTCACATAACCTCCTACCCACTACCGGCAGTCAATATTCAGATCCTAATTTCAACAATCATTTCAGGTCTCGCGGGTCGGGTATTTTGTAAGGTTAGGTTCGCCATTATAGGAAACCTTAAACCTAAAAGACATGTCCAACTCACAATGGGTGTATGTCGGGTGTCTTCATCCCAAATACTGCTTACAAATGCTCTAATATTTAGATCCTAACTAGATTCGATCTCGATCCTAACACGATAATTATCAATGATAATCTCTCCAAAGGAAAATGATTATACGATTTATTACCAAAGGTCAATCATTCAAACATAAAACAACACTTATGGTATTTTGTATCGCTACTTTACCTCGTCCATTCGATTTGGGGTGGTAAACAGTACTCTCTTCAAGATTCGTTCTCAATGACTCCTGAGCAAATCTCTAGAAATTCGATGCGAAGCGAGGATCATGATAGAGATGATCGATACAGGCACACCATGTTTACACAACTCCTTTAAATATAAAAGAGTCAATTTCTTCATCAAGAATCTATCATTAACAAGAATGATATTAGCAGATTTGGTCAGTCTGTCGACGATGACCCAAATCGAATCAAATTTAGATGATGACCTTTGCAATAGTTAGACGTTTACTAATGTATGAGACGATGTCTGCCTTCATAATTTGTCATTAGTACATCTTCTTCAGATAAAGATACATTAAATCATAAATGTCATGAATAAAATACTTATACTTACAAGATTCTAACATAACTATATCTCACAATCCTCCATATTTAGACACTCACAAGTGGCCTTTTATACATTTAACGCCATCGGCTTCTCAATTCTATTGGTTCACATTAGCCGCGAACCCCTTTTATTATCTATATTATCCTTCTTACAAACATTAGTTATTTTTAAATTGTTCGGCAATTTATTTTGCACCGTCATTACTAAGGAACACATCCTAATTGGTTCTTTATATTTTCTACATAATGTGTCAGTAATTACATTCACCTTTCTTCATATTTTCTAAGTTTCAGTTTTCGTTTCAGCTATCATTTTTATCAGTTTTGCTTAATCCGACGTTTAAAGCGTCGATAATTATTACAACTAATTAAATAATAAATATTTAATTTTTATGAAACATGACGTAAAAGTTTTAATTTTCTTAGTTCGACCAATTATAAAAATGTTCAAAATAAATTTGAATTTAATTAACAAGATTTTTGTTGATTTATCGAAAATAATTAAAATAATTAATAAGATCCGTAAATGTTCGAGAAATCTTTGTTTATACTTTGGTCAAAATTTTCTTAATTGAAAAGCAAAAATTGTCATTTTAAATTTCAAGTCATGATATAAATGGTTTTCCTCAATTCCTCTTAGGTTGTCTTGAGGTATATACAAACATTTACCCCTAAACAGGAGTTTACTTAAATGTTCTGGGTTTAAGGGAATGATTCCTTAAAAATAATTTTGATAAAACATTTGTCAAAACATATTTGCACTTTCTTTTTAGTATAACTCAAAGTCTTAAATGGCTCTAATTTTTGAAGAGTCAATATATTCCATTTTCTATTAATCACACGATCAATTAATATAAAGGATTAAGCCTTAAATTACATGTTAATTATTCAGGGTACAAAATTTTCATTGCTCGGATAACTCCGGGCAGTTTATAAATAATTATTAACTCATTCTTATTCTTATAAACAAACAAATAGTCCTTAATGATCACAAGCATGAATTTATCAAATTACAGCCTACACACGTGATTCACCAAATTTATGAATGCTACATGTGCATTGGCCAATCCAAACAACATCACGTGAAACTCATAATGTTCATTACAAGTTCTGGATGTAGTGATTGGAATAGATAATCTTTTTCGCAGATGCGAAGTTGATGATAACCATGCCGAGGATCAAATCTTTAGAACATACGCTAGAACCTTGTAAATGATCGAACAAATCTTCCATTTCGAATTATGGATATCGTTTTCGATTGTCAATTTACTCAGTTCACAGTAATCTACAAATATAAGGAATGATAATACCATAACTCTCCCTAATGACGAGCTTGGTAGAATAAAATCTTTCTTTGACAACTCTTTTAGTTGTACGGTAATTCGTTTAATTCAGATGGTGTTGACGTACAGTGCACACGTCACAGGTGCAACACCGGGAATATAATCAATACCAATTTCAACTTGCCTTAATGGCAAAAGTCCAGGTAATTTACCAACAAATACCTTCTAAAATTTCAGATAACAGAAACATCTTTTAATAAATTCATATTAGGTTCTTTCTAGATTATAATATCTATGACTAATTCACAACCATTCATGGTATAATTTCAAGTCTAAATGCAGGATATGGTCATCCATCAAGAATTATTTAGATCACTTTTGATAATCAACATCTTATCACTTAGGGGAATTCTACTCGAGTTCCCATCAATTAAGACAATGTCGTCATGTCATAATCAATCAATCTATTCTACTGGCACTATCAACTTTCCAGTTTTATTGCCGTCGATAAGATGTGAACTTCTCAAAAGACTAATAATAACTCATAATCCTTCACAATTCAGGGATATCTGGAGACATAACTAACCTCAAAAGAGTAAGGTCAACACATAATCTATGCGAGAGAATTTCAAATCAGATACAGCCGAAAACATTTAACGAATATGAATATATACCATGTTTTCATAATTTAAGTACGCATTCGAGAGCTCCTCGGATCGTTACCCAGGTCATTCAAATGAAATCAAATCATAAGAAATGATAAGAACGACAATACATCCAGTCGGGTATCAACACTCGGTAATCATATACTTTTCCAAAGAATCTCACCACGGGAGAATTAGGCAAGAAGGGAATATCAATTGTCAAATAAGATAATTTCCACAGTAAATTCGACTCAGAAGAATAGATGCTACAGGCACATATATAGGTGTCCCTAACACTATGTCCATATTTTTCACTTCTTACAGATCTCATAAAATTTAATCTTTCACAATCTTCAAAGAAAATGTAGTGTTTATTCATTAGTTTTATGGTGACTACTAATCAGTCTTGCATGGTCCATTCCAAATTGTATGTAGGCGCACAACTATATACAATTTCAAGATTAATGATGCAATACTCAGTTCGTCAAACTTTTATCATCATAAAAACATTTTCATGCTTAATTCTTAAATAAGAATCAAAAATAAATTTACAAAGATTTTATTTGTTATGCAAACAATTAAGTTTTCCAAGATGTTTTATAAACAACTTCATTTTGATAACGATCACTTATAAATCTCACTTTGAGTAATCCTTATAGTGATAAAAATTCAATTTTTCTCAAGGGATACTGTTTTATCTTATAAAAACAATGAGTGATCTGCAAAAGAGTGATGGAAAGTTGTTCACCAAGAACTAACTACAATATGATAGGAAATGAGCTTTTGCCAAATAATCATGAGGTTCATGACCTCGATGGCGCTCAAAAAGAATAATCCACAACGTAACTCAAATCAAGATGAGTACTTGTTCAATGGTTGCATCACTAATGCGAGCATTTGGAAGAAGCAAGAAAAGATAGATATCATCAATACATGTAGAATTTAGCAATCAAAGGTAGTCTTTTCGTTAATCACAAACAAGTCAAAATTGTACCGTAACACATTACGTGTCACTATGTCATACAATTCTCAGAACTCATCCTACCAACTGATGTCTCAGTTAAGTTAGGGATTTTTAAAAGATACCACAATGAATACTAATCTACAAGAGTCATGGGGGTCCCACCTGTCCCAGAAGATCCATCGGTCCCTATTCAGAAGAAGATTTCTTCTATTTATTTATTGGACACTGGCATCCTCGTCATTGGACAATGGCCTAGGAACAACACTTATCACAAACTAACAATCATTTAAAACCTTATAATTCAATCACAAAACGTAACGACTTCCTCTTAACAATTTAATATTCCATACGGGTTAAATTTTACTTTATTCGAGTTTTCAATCAACTTATACTCAATTCGATATCCTACCTCATTCTCCTACTTTCAACCTTATTTTTAGACCTTAATAGGGCAATAAAATCTCAATATGATCAACACTTAATTTCCAATCCTTTAGCTCCTTCATCAATAGTTATCAAATGAGTCACTAGTATGAGATGACTCATACATTCAATTAAACTTCTCGGAAAGGTATTTATGGCATGAGGCTTTTGGGTAATGGTTCCAATGACAGCCTCAAGTGCAACATTCCCCCTTTCGATTTTCAAATTTAAGAATTGGGTGACAACGAATCAGCTGACACCTTTCCAGGTGGTAACGTTTTGTCAAACTCCACTCTATAAGGAAAGATCGTCATGACATCGATATCAGTTTTAATCTCGCCAATTCTTCTTCTATATCACAATCAACTACTATCTACATTTCTACGAATATCAATAATTTGTTGGGATCATAAATATCCACAACTTAGTTTAGATCTAGGATAGCTAGAATTCCTACGGGAATAGCTTCGATTAATTTGCTAGGGGAGTTAGGGTACCTTGTGACAATCTACGTCGTATAAATACCTCGTATAAATATAAAAATAATCATCAAACAATCATGTAATAAAATTACATCATATATATATATAATCCAAGTTATATATATATATATATATATTAAAATAACACTTCTCAGTCTGGCCTTGTTGGTAACTCGGGAATTCTTCGGCACCGTTATAGTCAAAAGATTTTTAGACATTTTTAGAAAATTGTTTATAGTTAAAAGATTTTGAAATGTTTTATTCAAAACCTTGGTTTTAAAAATCTTTCGTTCTCTATAACGAGAGCTCTGATACCAAACTGTAACACCCCCAAATTTATACAACTCAGTACAGCGGAAGACTAGTTGGTGTTACGGGATAGCACATTACTCACATCATAGACAACGCTTAAAAGTCGCGTCGTTTTAATAATAAAGCATTTCCATTCATAAATATCAAAGTTACATAGGTCCAAAGTCATTGTATTTTTATACAGGTTTTACAAAGCATTTGAATGGAAATTAATATTTAAGTGCGGGCCATGAATTCTTGATGTCTTCCCGAGAATTACCTTCAAGTACCTGAGATAAAACATGTTAAAAGAAAAGGTCAGCGATAACGCCGAGTGAATTCATAGAGTTTAATAAAATCCATCAATATAACACCGGTATAAAATTATTACCGAAAATCATTTTGTACAAATCATTATAGTAGACCATGAAATAGGCCGAAAACATTTTATACAAATCCTTGTCAAAATCACAATGTAGGCTTTCGCCTTCAAAATCATTATACGAACCAAAGTCGTAAAAATATCATACAATACGTTTTACAACGTCGTGTAGAGTTAAATAAAAACCGTTATATGAATATGGTTATATAAAACCAAAACACAAACATAATATCAATAATAAGACCCGGTATTGCTAGTCAGGCAATATATCGTTATTCGATGCATAAAGCAGTATTTTCGTTATCTTGGATTATTATAAGTCGCATGACATTGTTACCTTACTATAACCAACAACGGGTAGCTAGCCCGAAACTCAATTTGCCCATCTAAATTAGCGTGTCGTCACAAAGGTCACGCTATGGAAATCTTCTCATACATAAATTCGCTTACCAATCAATGTGGCACGACGGGGATCAACCGTCAAGGCGCGAACTGGGGTGATCTTCCCCAAATAGTACTATTATATGCATAAGCGTCTACCAAATCCCGGTAGTTCACAATTCATGCTAATGGGACTTTTAGTGACATAACCTAACTTTAATAATCCATTTAATTTCATCTATCGGGTCATTTAATCATTTATCGGGTCATACAATCATTCGGGTCCAAATCAATAAACAAACAATCCAGGACAACTAGTGTCCTATTTTATAAAAACTAACATGTTATCTCCCTCGCGGGTTTATAAAACATTTCATAAAAACATTTAAAAGAGTGCGAGGCTATGACCTCACGTTGATGTGGGAAGGCGGGTTATCGGCAATTCGGACATACGGTACGTGCTTCAATCACGGAAACCTAGACAAATAATACTCGTCTTAGACTCTTGTCCAATGACTTTATAAAAATAACAATTATGTATACATATGATGATTTTATATATATGATGATCAAGTGGGTTTACATATTCTCCTTTGCTCATTTTAGTGTTATGTGTTGATAGCTTTTATACTAGTTTACTAGTTTTACCTATTTACATGTTTTAGGTCCAATAAGCCTATTATAAGTCCATTAACTTGTATTAATCCATTTCATACTTGTATTATCAGTATTTATACTTTACATGTTGGGCCCAAATGGGTTAAGCCCAATAAATAAGTTTATAAGTGTTTTAGCCCATTTTGTTGTATTATTAGTCCAATAACGTTAACTTAGCCCGTTAATGTCCGTATGTTATATAGTTCGGGCTTTATCGGTTTTTACTTGTTATATATGTTTATATATCTGTATATGAGTTTTATAAAGTTCACATTAGACGGGTCTAACCGTCTAAGTTTTATTTAGCAAAAACGTTAATTTTACGGTAATAGCCGAAAAAGTCGTAAAAATCATGTTTATAGTTTTATAACTTATAAAACTTATCAAACTACCCATTTTATAAAATGTCCATTTATTTATCCATATACACATTTATATAAATGTATTATATAAGTTAGTGGGTTTTAATTCACATTTTATGCTATTTTTATTTGAGTGCTTATATAATACTATTATACTTTAATTTCCCAAAATCTGATTTTTATTTTCATGTTCACCAAAACTGCCATATCTAGAGTTCTATATGGAGATAGAAGCTCAAATTTTTATGACATAAACTACATGATATGTGCTCCATTTAACTCTTCTATAGCTACTGTTGAATCAGCCTCTAAGTATTTTCTAATCGTCCAAAACAGTGAAATCAGATTTACATTCTAAACTTGTTTTGATCATATCTCACTCATCCTAATGATTCCATTGCATGGCCAACTCTCACATGTGTACAAGACTCATAGCTTACTGTATATTAATCTATTCAAGCCATTTTATCAGTTCATCACATGGTTCTTTACTGTTTTATACAGCCATCATTTTAAGCATGATTTTAACCTTTTTACATATAGTTTTTCATCTTTTTACCCATGATTATCAACACCAAATCCCCACACAATATTTTTTATCATCATATATCATCATACATATATACATTTAAGAATAAAATACATGATTACATAATCAAAATTAACAAGAGGAGGGGAAGAACTATCTTTATACCACCATGATGATGTAGGTTGTGATCAAAACATAGATTTTGATGGAGAAACTTGTGATAAACCAAGACCATCTTCAAGACCACCATTCTTCAAGAACTCCTTGTGGAAAATCAGCCCCAAGACTCCATAGAAAATCCTCCTTGGATGTTAAAACTTGCACCAATCTTCATCTTTTTGAATGGAGATTAACATATGTTAATTATAACAAATGTTTGTGGTTAAATTTTTGTATGAATGGGGTGTTTAATGGTGGAAATGGGACGGAAAGGGTGAGAGTTGAGAGAGAATTGAGAGTTGTTTGCATGTAGGAAATGATAGTAAGTTGTTTAGCTAGTGGTTTTGAGATGGAAGTAGCTTAAGTGTAAGGCTAAGCTTACACTTGTAAGCTATGTGTTTAAATGATGCCACATCTTTGATGTGGTGTCTTGTTTAGGCCGTCCCATGTATAGTGGGGTGGGATAAATTATTTTGTCCCATCCCGCTAATTTACGGGTACTCCTCGATTCTAGTTTCCTCGATTTGCGTGCCCTCGGGTCGTTTTACGAAAAACGTTTTTATAATTTATGAATCAACGGCACAAAACGAATCCAATAAAAATTGTCTCATAAAAAACGGAGTTCAAAAACGTAAATACGTAATCCTAAGGTTTCCGGTTTAGTCGTAAAGGACGCTAAATCAAAATCGTAAGTCCTAATCTCTTCTCGTAAATTTGTGAGTTTATGAACCAACACAAATTTAAATTCTCAAAATAATATTCACGGATAAATTTATTTTCTGAAATGTCAGACTGTTACCAAAACAGCGTATGTAAACGTAAGCACGTAACGTAGAATCCTCCGGTTTAGACGTAGTCGATGCTACCTCAAGACGTAAATCCAAATTACTTCCCAAAAATAAGTGAGTTCATAATATAACATTAAAATAATATTTTTAATTAATATCTGAGAATAAAATATCAACCATAAATTGACGGATTGTCACAGAAATAAATTAAGAGAATTTAAGGTAATAATAATTAATAGTTAATTTACAGTAATATAGTTAAAAAAAGTCAGCCATAGGGTGTTGGGCTTGGTTTTGGGCCAAATTTTGCTTAAGGAAAGGAAGGGGAGCCCAGTTTGAGTACTATTAGGCTTCCTGGTTAGTTTTAATTACCCATATTACTCCCTTTAGCCCCCAAAACGATTTTTCTTTCTCCCAAACCTAATATGAGTCGTGATTAACAATGGTGGATGAAGAAAACCCAATTATTCAGTTATGGTTTAAGGTATGCGCTAAAACTATGCTTAATTAACGTTTAATTTACGTATGTAACCTAATATAATGGATTAGGGTTTGCCATTCGTAACTTTTAATTATATTTAGTTAATAATCTGTAATTAATGATGTAATTAATAGGTTTTTATCATTGGAAATTGTTTTTAGGTTTTAATTAGGGTTTATGTATAATTAATTAGGTTAATTTAATTAAATTCGTTTTTTAAAAACTGGGCATAATTTTAGGTCAATTGTTTTGATGATATCTAGAGTTATTTAAACTCTTATTTTGCGATCCAAGTATCTCTAGAAAGGTATTTGAGTTGGCTTTCAAATGCAAGAAACGAGAACTAAATTGGAGGTCGGGAAGTGGGTCAAAAACAAGTTACAACAGTCGAAGGTCAAAACAGTTTTGAAATCAGCCTGTTTTCTTTTTATGTTTTGGGTTGTTTGGGGTACTTAGGGTTATATTGGGACTTTCAAACGAAAATGAGATTTGGTTTATATATTATAGGAAGTATCTGCATTGGGGCTAAGATTGTGGGTTAGGGTAAGACCCCCTAATCATAACAAACTTTTTGTATGTTCAAAATCAGTAAAATCCGGATAGACAAAATTATATATATATATATATATATATATCGGGGCCTTAACAACAGCTTTAAGGTTGGGGCAAAAAGGAGGAGTTAGCTAACATATGTAAGGACATAGGGTTTCCTTTACAGAGGTCATGGGTATGGTTAGGTGGGAGTTTGGCTTATAGTTTGGAGACCTAAAAACCGGGACTGTTTTGGGTAAAATGTTAACGGGACGGGTTATGAAGTAAACTAAGTTAAGGGCTTTATAGAGGGGTGTAATGAGATGCTTAGAGCAAATAAATGAGGTATATATATGGGAGAAGGTTAGATGTCCATCATTGGTTGATGAGCCATCTTAGTGTTTGGTTCATGTTTTGATTTTGTGTTTTTGTTTGTTAGCTTTTTGCTAGTGCACGGATTATTGGGAGAAGCTCAATCAGATGAGTTTCATAGTACCATGTCTACTAATGATTTTGACTTCCAGATGGGATGGAAAAGACACTGTCTTGTTTTTATAAATTATGCTGTGAATGTTTTGTGTTTGGTGATGGACTTGTGCATACTTATGTGATTAACTGCTAACTGATTCATGATTGTTTTGTGATTTGTCTTGGTACCAAGGGGATGTTGACAAGGTGGGGCCTTGGGGAGGTACATCGATGTGTGAGCATCTATGGGACCAATGTATAATGACAAGGCGGGGCCTTGGGATTGGTACGTAGATGACCATGGTGTTTGGTAAGGCTGGGAGCCTTGGATTTGGATTTGGATTTGGTTTGGTTTGTTAAATCTTGAATATTAGTTGTTAATACATGTCTGTATCACATTTTCCATATGTTCTTTTGTTAGTGGTTGTTGTTCACAGCTTATGGTTTGATTTTGGCGTTAGAGTCTAAACCTATGACTCTCACCAACTTTATGTTGACGTGTTTTAGTGTCTCTTTCAGGTGAGAATGTGGTTAAGCTTGAGAATAGAAGTGGCTAGTTTTGGAGGCATTAGGATTGCATATAGAAGGAGATCCCCGTTCCTTCTTAGTTTCTTTTGTTTGTTTAATAAGTGATACCGTTGACACCTATATGTTTGCTTTGTTTATGTATTGTTTGTCTTGGGTAAGAGGTAGAACTATTACCTACTTACCTAGACTCCTGCTTTGTTGAGATATTGTCATGACATTTGTGTCACCATTTTATGACATTTCTTAGTTCATTTAGTTATCTCTATAGACACGCCATGTTGTGATGATATCCATACGTCGCGCCCTATTTCCGCCATGGTGGGGTGTGACAGAATGGTATCAGAGACAATGGTTATAGAGAATTAGGTTGCCTAGTCTAGTAACCTAGTCTATAGCTTAAGGGTCCCTGCATATAGGCGTCATAGGAGTATGTGTGCATTTTATATTAATTAAAGTTTTCTAGATGTTATTGGTTTTTACTTGCGATGTTTGTTAAGTTTTGACTAGTATGGGTTGAACCATAGTAGTTCATACTTAGCCACATGTTATTTTCTTTTCGGGTTGTGACTAGTGCGGGTTGAACCATAATCGTCTACGCTAGTCATTGTTGTATTTTGCTTAAATTGTACATTATGGTACATAATTTGGTACAAGTTAGTTTCTATCTTTTGTTGAGTTATTTTATGTACCTGAGGTATGTTATTTTTCTTTTGATGTTTAAGTCATGTTCCCTAAGAATCGTGTGGTGGTTCGAGTTACTAGGAGTACATGGGTAGGAAGGATTTTAAGGTGTTTCCATTCTGATGGGCGACATGACTTATAATTGATTATGTTTTCATTTTGGATTTTGTCTATGTTGTTTTAGCTAGACTATAGATTTATGTATTCCAAGAGTTTGACTATGTAATTTTATTAGTTAGAGTTTTTGACCTTATTATTTATGTGGTTATGTGCTTAGGTGAGTTGATGGATTTATGTGTTACGTGTTGTATTGATTCTTATAAGTGTCATCATAGGAGGGAGTGCATTGGGGAAAGGGTAATTGTATAAGTATGGTGGCTAACATAGTTATACAAGTACCACAACTTCAATGGGTTCCTAAGTATGATTGCATGAAAGAGGGTTAGTACATGCGTGTATATGATGAGATGTGGATTATTGGTATATGTATAGTATATGGGTTTATGTAACGGTTGCCCACGATATGGATATTTTTTAGTGTGTTATTGTTTTGGGTTATAGTCATGTTGTGTGATTATGGGGTCACACGATATGGACTGGTTTTAGTGATGGGTTTTATGCCTTGTGGTAAGATGGTGGTTACTCGTAGAAAAAAAACGAGTGTATGACGCGATTGGTTGATCTGACATGTATGGTAACGAGTATGTTTTGGGTGATTTAATAGGTATATATATGCGGATGTATATATACTACTATGTGTTAAGTTATGGTATATGGTCGTTCACTAGTTATTATAACTTGAACGTACCTTGTGTTTGTTCGTGTTTTATGGTGCTGGAGTTTGATGGAGTTCCAACGACGTTTTGAGTCTTTTGGATGTGTGTCTACATTCGGGTATGTATTTTTATTAATGCGAACTACTAAATTTTCTTGCAAATAAGTCTAGCTAATTATAGGAAACGGTTTTGAAAATAATTTGTAAGTGTATGGTATGATATCGTAACTTACATTTTTTTAGTTGTAGTAGTAAGTTATAAAAAAAAGTTGTCTTAAAAATAATTGGATTAGTCTTCTATGTAACATGTGATAATATATTTTAAAGGGGTAAAGAAATTTTACAATAATTTTCTTAAGTGGAGTTAAAATTTTAGAATAATTTAACTAAGACGAAAAGAGTAAAAAAAAGGAGATTTTATTATAGTAATGATAATAATAACACCACACCTTGTAAACGTGTAGTAGTTTAGTTATAACCAACCTAAATGGAAGAAAAAAAAACAGTGTATTTTATAAACATGTATTGGTTTCATAATAACAAGTGAAATAAGCTTAATATGGGTAAACAAGATAATGGTTAGAATAAGATTGTAGTATACTAACTAGTTGATATCTTGATAGAATGATGAAGATAAAGGATGAGTTATTGGTTAAAAATGAGTATGATTGATTTTAGTAGTATTGGAGTTTGGTTCTTATGAGAAGTAACTAATTGGGACGAAAGTTTAAAAATTTTCTAAGGTATCGAGATTTGGTAATACTAATCGTGAAGAGTCTAAATTTTTCGTTTTTGGCACACTCCATTGATCTTTCGGATTACATTGTTTTGTTTTCAGTTGTTTTGGCTAGGGTTCGTTTTACCCTATATTTTATTGGGACACGATTGTTTGGAATTCTTTTGTTACACGTCATGGCTGATTTAGTTATGCGGTTGTGGAAACGTTAGGATGAGAGGATAGAGTTGGGTAGTATTACTTATGGTTAGATATTAGAATGGAGAAATGTGTTTTGGTTTAAAGGTTGTGTTGAAGGAATGATTAAGATTTGTGGAGTTTGGAAACTTAGATTGGTTACGGGAATAAGAGAGTAAGTAAAGTTAGTTGACTAGTAGTGGGAACGAGAAGTCATGCTATGAGAAGTTGGTTGAAGTACCATTAGGAGATTGATGAAAGTACTAGCGGATGTGAGGGTAGAGTAGAAAGTTTATACTAATGGAAAGGCTGGGTAAATAACACGCAAGGGATTGATATAGTTATGGAGGCAAGGTAGTAGTAGACACGTGAAGGAAAACAAGAATGTGAAAGAATGATTGGTAGGAGGCTGATTAACGGTGAAGTACAATAAGTAAGGAAGAGTGAGCCATTGAGTGGTTGAAGTACTATTAGAAATATTGTGGTAGATGAGTTGAAGTTAGAAGCTACTGGTAGTGTGAAGTTCCTAGGTAACATCATGGAGACGAGAAGGAGTGCGTAAAGAGCTACATCGCGAAGCAAGGAGCTGAAAGGACTACGTGTCGGCTGCAAGAAGGATGCAAGAGATTTCGAAGGAGTCATAAAAGTTGCGAGGACTGGAAAGCTGACAAGCACTATGATGGGAAATTTACGTATGATTCGTGACGAAGAAGGGCAGATCGAGTATCAGAGTGGAGCTACAAAGAGCTGAACCGGTGGATCGTGATGAAATGAATACATGACATGGGAGATTAAGAACTCGTGGAAGTAACAAGGGGAGTCGAGTGACTACGCGGATAGAATTTTTGTGGCAATCAATATCGAGGGATGAGAAGTGAAGCTGAGCTGAATAAGTTTCGTGGAGAAGTGATTAGAGAGTCGGTTTTGTGAAGGGGTTATGAAAGATCTTTGGAAGAGACAGCTATGCATTATCCAATGCACTAGTGATTTCCATAGATTTGATGAATGAAGTATGGAATTTTTGTTGGACGGGATAGTGTAGGAATAAGGGAGAACCATGGAAGGAGAGAATCAGGTATTCCTAGAAGATGATGATTGAAAATGCCTCATGTTGGGTGCAAGATCAAAATAGAAGTATGAGATTTGAATAAGAATTCAAAATGTGGCTTAGTAGACAAATGGAAACTAATGTGGGTATAAGATGAGAGTGTGATCCGCATGGAATCACATGAAAATCTAGTCTGTCCCTATTAGGTGGGAGTAGGAGAACTGGTTGTGAGAAAAAAAAACAAGTGAAGCTACATGGAAAATTTTGGCGTATAGATGACTAGATAGACTTAGTTAGTGGAGCTGGATTGTTATATCTACCTAGAATGCTAGAGGCATTTGAGGTATGAGACGTAGAGAATGATCTATACTGATCATGAACGTCTCCAACACATATTTAATCATCTTGATTGAACATTTGGAAAAGGTGATGGGTGGAGTTAAGTGATGAAAGAAAATTGCAAGGCCAAGTACCATCTGGGAAAGGCAAGCATGGTTGATGAGACATGGAATAAGAAGAATGAAGTGAAGCTGAGACGAACTTGAACTATATGGATGACGTATTAAGGTGGTTTGGATGAAGGATGTAGGTTGCACGAGTTGAGTTGTCTAAAGCAGAGAACGCGTCAACAGGTATGTTGCGTGGCTTGGACAATCATATGGAGAAAAGGGACGTAGACTATACTTCCTACATAGATAGGAGTAGCTTAGAAAGGGAGATGTAAGGACGAAATTGGAGAAAGGGATACATAATGGGGTGGAGAAATAAGTACGACGAGAGTTGGGTGATAGTCGATAGACTAACTAATTCATCTCATATTTCAAGAGGAATGAGAAGTCACGTAGTTGAGAAGTTGGAAGGATTGCGTACGGATGTGATGGAATAGAGGGTTTTGCGTAAAAGTTAGCCTAATATGTATGGAATGCCTTATGAAGGATTAAGGCAAGGGAAGAAACGATGGGAAGCATTACATCGTGATGTATGGTAGGAGTTGAGGAAGAAGAAGGAAGTGTGTATAGAAGCGAAGCATGAATGAAATAGGTCGAGATAGGAACCGAAGGAAAAACTTTGGTAGAGCTTAATGAGTAGAATAAAGCACAACGCAGGCTAATACTTTCGTAGTGTGGAAAAGGAAATGGCACTGACCTATACTGATTGTCTGGGAGGCTTAGTATCGATAATCGTATGGATGAGGAGCTATAGGTGTGATGTGCCATAGGGACGAAGGGCTTGGTCTAACTGAGATAAGATAAGGAGCAATATGACCTTGAAGGTAGGACATTGTGTAGGTATAAAAGAAGTGTTGGGTAAAAAAAATCATGAAGAAAAGTGAGAAAGAAGTGTATAGGTGCTACTAGTGAACTATCTAAATTTAATGGAAGTAGTTGTAGCATGGGTTTGGATGGCAGTTGATAGACTAACTGAGATAACCGTCCTTTTGATGATGTGTATAGATCATAAGTTGATTTGGATTGGAAGAACTAATGGATATGTGAAAGACCGTCATAGGTCACTTTGTAAGGAAATTGGAATTTTTAAGTAGTTTGGGGTACGGACTGAAGGGAGTTGATGAACATGATTGGATATGAGTGTATCCAGCTAACTGGAAAAGGATGGGCAAGTGAGATATTTATACAACCTTAGGAGTTACACTGAGGGCATGAGTGATTGATTTAGAGGGAGTTAGGAAACTCTTTAGCGATGGCTGGGTTTTCATATAATGATAGTTATCATACTAGAAGTCGATAAATGCTATTTGAGGCACTATATGAAAGGATAGGGTGAGTTGTCCCCATTGTGGACTAGAATTGGTAAAAGAGGCTACTAATGTGGTAATGGTGTTTGTGGAAAGCATGAGAGCAACAAGGGATGCTATGTTGAAAAGGAGGAAACCACTAGAGTTTAGTGACAAAGTTATGTAGGAAGTTTCACCCATAGTAACGGGTGGTATGTTTTGGTAAAATAGAAGAGTTGATGTAGAGTTTTGTAGGTCCATTTATGATCTTTGGAAAGATCGGACCAGTAGCTTATGAGCATAGAATTACCTGGGGGAAATGAGTGGTATACATGTTATATTTCGTGTATTAAGATTGGTAAATGTGTTTGAGAATGCATATTTGCATGTACGGTTATTCGGGATTTGTGTTAATAAGGGTTTGTGTTATCAAAGAGTCATTTGTGAGATTTATTAACTGTGAGGTCAAGAGTTTGGCAATGAATTTAAATATTGTTGGTTAGTATATGTGGTAATTTGAGACTTGAACTAAAGTTCACGTGGAAATGAGAGGAGTTCATTTAGAACAAGTATCCTCAGTTGTTTGCTAATGGTATGTTTGATCCTAAGGAGTAAATCTCGGGAAGAGATTTCTATTAGGAGGAAGTGATGTGACAACCGCGATTTTGAGGTTCGTCACTTAGTTTTATTTTGTGCTAGTTACTTGTCTTTACGTGTTTATGTGCTAATTGGTGTGTATAGATTGTGGTTTGGATATCGTTTCCGGTACGGGGTACCTTGTGAGTGAAACGATGTGTGATGATTTCATGTTCATGAGCTCACATGGTAGTGACTATGAAATGAGATGGTGTTATTTAGTGGTTTACGTATACGTATATGTATTATAGAAAATCGTATTTTTACGATTTACGGTTTAGCATTTCGAGGTCTCGGATGAGGTATTTAGTCACGGGAGTATTTTTCGGGATGGTTTTAAGTCATTTAGGACTTAGTTAATTAGTTTATTTCATATTTCAAGAGTTTTTATAAAACTGTATATTTTACGTCTTTTACTATATACGCGTAAATTTGACTAGTTTTACGGTTTTGAGGTTCGGGAGGCTTTAGGAGCTGAAATAAATTAAGGGAATTAAAGGTAATAATAATTAATAGTTAATTTACAGTAATATAGTTAAAAAAGTCGGCCATAGGGTGTTGGGCTTGGTTTTGGGCCAAATTTTGCTTAAGGAAAGGAAGGAGAATCCAGTTTGAGTACTATTAGGCTTCCTGTTAGTTTTAATTACCCATACTACTCCCTTTAGCCCCCAAAACGATTTTTCTTTCTCCCAAACCTAATATGAGTCGTGATTAACAATGGTGGATGAAGAAAACCCAATTATTCAATTATGGTTTAAGGTATGCGCTAAAACTATGCTTAATTAACGTTTATTTTACGTATGTAACCTAATATGATGGATTAGGGTTTGACATTCATAATTCTTAATTTGATTTTGTTAATAATCTGTAATTAATGATGTAATTAATAGGTTTTTATCATTGGAAATTGTTTTTAGGTTTTAATTAGGGTTTATGTATAACTAGCTTAAAGACCCGTCTAACGTCGGGTATAGCTTATTGAGTGAGTTTTGTAAGAATAACAAATGGATGCAAGAAATAAGAAAGCGTAAAAAACTTCCGTTAATATATGAATAAAGTAAGACAACATAGTGTAAATGACTCAACAAACGTTTAATTGCTTAAAATTCATAATAATCTACGCCCATCATTTTGGTTTCAATTTTGATGGTCTTCTATATCATATGACATATTTGAGCGCTAACCAAGTTTATAGGCAAAGGCGCTTCCATGAACACGTCAAATGAAAAAGTTGATTTAAAATAAAATTGTGAACAATAAGTGTGATGTATTTAAAAATTCTAAAGTAATATAAAAAGCATATGAAAACGTAAATTGTGCGCACCTATCGGGACCTTGTTTATAGACCTTGTAACACATCTTTGTATGCCACATTTGTAATCTCTAGATATGCTACCATCCTTATCATAAATGACAACTTTTAAGCCTTTTTTGCTTTGGACTCGTGAAACAACAACGTATATCTGTCCTTTTGTGAAAACATGACATGAGAGGTACAAACCTAGTTTAGAAAGTGATTGACCCTGGATTTGCTTATGGTAATTGCAAACGAAACAGACATAGAAAACTGTTTTTGCACAATCTATAGCGGTAAAAGCTTATTGGATGGAGTAATTTTCAACCTCGGTATCATAAATTCTTTTCAAAGTTTACGCCGTTGATGATTTGTCTGGTAATTCCATTTCTTGTTAATCTAAGAACTTGTAGTCTTGTCACATTACACAAATTAAACCATTTGATTGATGAATATTTCTCAACAGTTATCGTACTGCTACTTTTAACGCAAGTATGTGGTTTGAAACACCTTAGATATTCAACCCATTGATAGATTCGGTTCAAAAAATGGATTGATCTCACAACACCACATTTAGTTTGTCCACATTGTCGCAATTAAGTAAACCATTTTTTCTCTTGAGATTTTTCAAACAACTTCTTGTTTATAGGTCCAGGCATTCATTCTTTGGAGCAAGAATTGTCTTTTTTAAGTACGAAGAGTCATTGGTGTTATCCAAATATTTGGATAAGTAAATTTTATAATAGACTTTACACGGTCATCAGCGGCGTCTATTAGAATTAAGAGTATTTGATAAATAATTGAGTTTTTAACAGTAACGATATTCGATAGGATTGCTAAGCGTTGATGATGGTGATTACAAAGAGCAATGAAGTTGATGATTATAAATACTGCTAATTTACAACTATTCATTGTGAATTGATGATCATGATGAAGAGTGCATGACTGATGCATAATTTAAGATGCACAACTGATGCAGAGTTTACGATGCATAATAATTTATAGTGCATGAGAGATAAGGTAAGAGCGATGATGATTGAATGCTAAAAGTGTTCGTCGATGCTGGTTTACGACAATGACGATGGTGAAGATTGATGCATACTTATAATAATGATGAAAATGTTTGATGCATTAAGTTACGTATCAACATTGACATTGAAACAAATTCATGTCTAATTGATATATATAATTGTTAAGTAATACAAAAAAAAATTTAAATCATTTCCTAAACATAGGCATGTACATTGCATAAGGACACTACATGTACACAGCATAAGGCACTGTTTGAAATTCACAGCTGCATGAGGTGAAGAAGTTACCCATATGATGGTGGTGCAAGACTTATTGTGTTCTTCACGTGTGTACATTTTAAGAAGACACCATGGTTCATCCTTCCTATCACGATGTCCATTTGTTTAGAACTCTTCCCACCGCCACCAGCTTTTTAGCTCATTTTTTGTATATCTTTATCAGCTTTCATCTTCCGGAACACTTCATCCATAATTTTATAGAAGACGTACAAATGATCATGGTGATGTTTCATCCTCCATACTTATTCCTCGGATTAAAAGAAATACCTTTTCAGAAAAATAATATGATTATTAGCCGTAATAAAACATGCTCTAAGATATACCCACCATTAAGTAAACCCTTTGGTCATATAATAAGAACAAATACATTTTACTAAGCACTGATTATTTAAGTTTTAAAAAAATATGGAACTAAACTAAACATAAGCAAACCTACAGACTTTTGTTGTTCGAGTTTCTGTCTTAAAGATCATTTTTCTTCTTCAGGTAAAGCTAAAGATATAAACACGGATTTGTGTCCAATATCATCCTAGGCAGAAATATCAAGAAATATAACTAATTAATAAACTGAGTCAACTTTCTTGTTGCAAATATCGTGAAGAGTGTCATCCACACCCTAGCGGACTTACTTTTACTCCATCGTCCATTAAGCCACTCTGGTCCTGAAAAGAAAAAAAATACAGCACAAGTGATGTTATGAATTGCATGTTCTTTTAATTAAACTGATTTCTATGAAGCCAAATTCTGTTTTACTCACTCGGCCAACTACAGGTTGGTTATAGTTACCACATCTACTAATGATTAAAGTCAGAAATAATAATTAACCAAGAGAATCTGCTCGATGAAAAAAATACCAACCAAACTGCCGAACCATGATATAAGAATTAGAAAATCATAAATATCATGACAAAAGGAAATCTAAAAAGCAAAAATGGAATTACCTTGTTTTCCTTTTATCTCTTTGTGTAACGTTTCAAGTGTTATTCCTAAGAATGCGGGTGATCTTCACGAACTAAGATAAATTATACTTCATTAGAGAAACTAAAATGTAAGTTTTGACCCATTTACAGCTACCAAAATTGGCCCACCTTTATTTAGACATCATAGTAATATTAAAAAGTAGTATGTTTGATACACGGAAAAACATCTCATAATGCAAAGTTATCACAATAAGGGTATGTTTGACAGTGATATCACAACACATTTGATACTATAATTTACAGTGGCATATTTAAGTGAATCACAAACCTCTTAGAGGGTTCAACCAACTTCGTGATTTTAGCTTCAAATTATCGGATTGGATTTCGCAAACCTACAAAGAATAATAGACTAAGGGTGCGTTTGGTATGGGTCAATGGTAATGAAACAATGATAGTTGATTTGATAAATATGTTTGGTATGATAATGGGGTAATGGAAGATTGAAATGATATCCAAATTTTTGGGATATCCCATAGGAGGCACTTGTGACCCCTATCATCTCATTTCTCATTTCTCTCTTTCATCTTATTCCTTTTCATGTTTTCTCCACAGTCAAACTATGAAAACATAAGTATAATAAAAA
The DNA here is from genome assembly GCA_025667525.1 of Glebionis coronaria. Taxonomy (NCBI): domain Eukaryota; kingdom Viridiplantae; phylum Streptophyta; class Magnoliopsida; order Asterales; family Asteraceae; genus Glebionis; species Glebionis coronaria. The sequence goes on from CM046882.1 coordinate 520,387,223, forward strand.
TGATTGAAAACTTGATCTTCATAATTCGACTCCAATACAATGACTTCTAAACTAATCTCCCAACCAAAAGGTACTACAATTCATTAAAAAAGTTTTGTTTTTATTGAATCAATTTTGTTCAAAAAAAATTAAGAAAGAAAATTTAGGCGCGATAATTTCTTACCTATTTGGTGTTTCCCTTATATTTCGTAGATTATCACGCATCTAATTATTTTATAATTAAACATGTGTGGTTAATGGTTAAAACCAAACGCATAATCATAGTGATTCATGTCAACAAACCAAACGCACCCAACAATCAAGGTTTGATCTATTTTCATTAAGAAAAAATGTTTTTACTTTATTATTAAATACTCATTTTTATTGAGACGTGTTGTATTATTTTTAAAAGTAAAATTTTAAACTAATAGTCTATCCTATTCCCGATTAAGATGTTCATTTGGATATGGTGACCATAACCTTATATTCAAAATCTGCATTTGCATGAAATGTCATCTGTACTTGAAATACAATGACATATTGAAGAAAATGAAATTATGCATGAACACAGAATACTATAAAAGTGAATGGGTAAGAACTAAGATACCGAATTGTCAACCAAAATATATGTTAATCCCATTCAATCCATAACACAAGATTTAGAAGAGATATTTAGAGAGAGAAAGAGAAGAAAAGTAGAGAGAGAAACAAGAGAGATTTTGGAAGGTTTATGTTTACTAGAGAGAGAAAGTAAAATGAACCAACACCCTCTTCCACACATGGAAGAGGGTATATATACCCTTGGCATATGGGACGTGGGTTTAGAATCCTTGGGCCGGGCTTGGCTTTGTTTTGGGCTTACGCCCCTAACTTATACAATATTAGCTTAAAGTCCAAGCCCGGTTTTCCCGACTAACCTATTACAATACAAGACCATTAACGACTAAGATGACCTATTACATTCTTGTTCGACTATATAAAATATGGGGCTAACAATCTCCCCCAATGTATCGGTCATCTTAAAAAGCTTAAAAAGCATAAGATGGTTGAGTGAATACATTCTTGTAGAGGAGATCTTCTTGCTTTGGTCTTGTATCTTGGTCTTGATCTTGTTTGTAACGGCTTTGTTCCTTCATGCCTTGTGATCTTTATCTTGAGACTTTGTCATTTGACTTTGAGTGCTTGAGATCTTCATCTGTGCTCCTTGTGACTAATATGTCCTATTACATTCTTACATTCTTTGGTATCTTGATTATCGCCATCTTGTGCTCTTGTGACTTCTGAATCGACATCGGTTACACAGCTACACCACCTTCTTGATATGCAGCAACATATATAGACACAGATAAAATGGCTTTGAACATTTCATCCTAATTCGGTAGCGTTTTACCTCCGTTCGGTGAAGACCGTTAAACGATATTAAATACCGTACCTGTGATCAGGTAGATTCGATTAAGAACCTCCTTGACAGGGTTTCTCGGCGGTAGTAGCCAATTCTCTTTACTCGACCGTCTCAAAGCAGACTGCGAACATAAAGAGTGAATAAAAAAGGATACGGTTATCCGTTTGATTAGATTCGTCAATTCAGAATTCCTGGAACAAGTTTGATTCTATAAGAATCGCACCATTGTTGCTTTCCAGTTTGTCACAAGCTCGATTCATAAGAATCTTGCATGTTACCTACCGCAGTGCTGTTTGATGTTGACACTGGAAGGATTTCCATTCGTCACTGTGAACACTAAAGAGTGTCACTCTGAATGTTCTGGCAAGATCACACGGATTTTGCGAAGAAACCTGGAATCAAGTTTGAATCAACTAAGAATCCAAACTTAGTTGCTTTCTAGTTATCACAAGTTTGATTCGTGTAGAATCGCACAAGTTACCTACCATGAGCTTGTTTGATGCTGGCTCAAGCAGGATTTCCATCTTCATTGTGAATCGTATCACTCAGATGTTCTGGCAGTATCGCAAAGATAATGCGTAGGACTCGATTGTGTCCTAATGAGATGATAGATACATCTCGTTTTGGCTCTAGACTTAATAAGTGCATTTTGGTAATCGGAGGCTGGAGCAGACTGCCACCTTTTCAATATTAACTAACTCGGAGTGAGAAAGTCAATAGATACGAGTTGATCTCCGTGACAATGAGACAAGTTTCTTTTGAGAGAAACTCGAATGGCTGGGGAAGGTTGTGCATCGCATCACTGGGTCCATGACACTTGTCTTCAAAAGATGTGTTAACCCGGTTTCTGCCTAAGTTGCATAGAATATTCAACTCCTTCAATGCTTACCAATACGTCATCACTAGCACCTTGTTGTGATTTTTCTAGTGCTAACTTAAGTAATTGGTCCGCATTCAGCTTCATTCAACTCCATCTTTCCTAAGGACAACTATTTCTAGCTATGGAATGTCCTTGGGTAGATCCCTCCGGTTCTGGTTGGATCATAGGACTTAGTTTCCTATCCTAAACCACCTTTTGACTCCATCGTTCCGTCGTGGGTAGTAGGTTGTTTTGGGTAAAGATCGTAACCATAAAACCATTGAAAACCATTCAAAGTGCTTGATAAAAATCAAAACTTTTAACACTTTGAAAGTTTCATATTTTTGAAAAGCTCCCCCTACACACATGCATCGATATACGAAATAGTTTAGCATGTGAAGGAAAGAGTTGCACTTGAGTCTTTAAGATCACATGTTGCGATATTGTACATTTTAATCACATTTTCTCCCCCTATCTCTAATATAAAAACATAATATTAGAGATACCAATTGATTAAAATATTACATTTTCTAAAAACCGATTGGGAGAGAAACATGTGTGCACGCATGAAGTATGGAACATATTCAGTCGGGTCGCTCCCCCCAACAATATATGTGTTCTTGAGACAAAATTTGACAAAATTTTAGAAAAAGGACACCACAAAATATGTTGAGGTACGGAGATGAGATGCCTTGTCCGATATAATTTATTACTTATGACAGTTTTAAACCATTTTCGGAATGTGTTGGATACATAAAATATGACAATTTCTTAGATGTACCCAACAACATTAAAGGCTTGATTTTAAAACGCTCCCCCTAAAAAATTGATCAAAATAACATATGACAATTTTGAGATATAAAAACCACATATGAGGAAGGGAGTGTTGAACACACAATTTTGAAAGATTTAGAAAAAACTTTTGAGAAATTCTTGAAAAATTGTGTTCAACGGTTTTAAAATAATCAGGATAAAAGACTTCTCTTTTATTGCTTAGGGAAAGCGCACTGAAACGTACACTCCCCTTTCGGGTCCGTTTTTCATGAGCTCAAAACTTTGATTGTTTTGTGACTAGCTCATGACCGAGAAAAATAAATTTCCCGTTGTGAAGGATAAGTTATCATCCGTGATAAACTTTCCTTAAGTTGAAGTTCGAGTTCTAAGATGACATTTACTTAGAAATCGTTTTTCATGAACTTAAAAACTTTGAATGTTTTTATGAGAGGCTCATGACCGAGAAATATGAATTTCTCGTTGAGAAGGATAAGTTATCATCCGAGATAAACTTTCCTTAGTTGAGGTCCGAGTCCTAAGCTGGGATGCGCTTAGAAGTCATTGTGAGATAATATCAAGCAGCTTCATTTGCCAAAACCTCCAAGTCTTCTGGAGTCATATACTTCATACCAAGACGGCCAAAGAGATACGCAAACCTATCTTTCGAGAGAGCTTTTGTAAACAAGTCCGCCAGCTGGTACTCGGTTCTAACAAAGTATAATTCCACGATGCCGCGTTCCACTTGTTCCTTGATGAAGTGATATCTGACATCGATGTGCTTGGTGCAGGAGTGCTGAACCGGATTGCAAGATATGGCTATGGCCGACTTTGAGTCACAATACATAGGTATTTTATCAAAGTGGAAGCCATAATCCGTGAGTTGAGTTCTCATCCAGAGGACTTGAGCACAGCACGCGGATAGAGCCACATATTCTGCTTCAGCTGATGAGAGCGAAGTGCAATCCTGCTTCTTTGACGACCAGCTGACAAGCTTGTCTTCCCCTAGAAATTGTATGCTACCAGAAGTGCTTTTATGACTATCAAGACAACCTGCGTGATCAGAATCTGAAAAAGCCGTTAGATGAAAACCGGTTTCCCTCGGATACCAGATTCCCATGTGAATGGTATTCTTAAGGTACCGAAAGATCCTTTTAACCTCTTTGAGGTGCTTTTGAGTAGGTCTGGCTTGATATCGTGCACAATAGCATGTGGCATGATGAATATCAGGCCTGCTGGCTGTAAGGTACATAAGTGACCCGATCATACTGCGATATCGCGTTTGATCTACGGGATATGAGTACAAGTTAGCGTCTAGGGATGTGGTCGACAATGGTGTACCAACGCGAGCACATGAGGTCATACCATGCTTTTTAAGTATCTCTTGAGCATACTTAGCTTGGTTAATGAAGATACCACGTAGGGATTGATGAATCTGGAGGCCTAAAAAGAATTTTAGCTCCCCCGTCATTGACATTTCAAATCTGCTGTGCATTAATTTTTCAAAACGTTTTGAAAGTTTTGGGTTCGTAGAACCAAAAATAATGTCATCAACATAAACTTGCACCGGCATTATGTCATCCCCATATTTATTAGTAAAGAGAGTAGGATCAATAGAACCTTTGGAGAATCCTTTGGACACCAAGAAGTTTGAAAGTTCTTCGTACCATGCCCTTGGAGCTTGTTTAAGTCCATATACAGCCTTCTTGAGACGGTAGACTTTGTCAGGATGATGAGGATCGATGAATCCTTCCGGCTGATTCACATACACTTCTTCCTTCAAATGACCGTTGAGAAAAGCAGTTTTAACGTCCATCTGAAAAACCGTGAAGCCCTTATGTGTAGCATAAGCAAGGAATATCCTGACTGCTTACAAACGAGCGACTGGAGCGAATGATTCATCGTAGTCTATGCCTTCTTGTTGACGATATCCCTTAACCACAAGACGAGATTTATTTTTGATGATGGTTTGTTATTCATCCAGTTTGTTTTTCCAGGTCCATTTGAAATCTAAAATTGACATTCCATAGGGTCGGTCAACAAGTTCCCAAACATTTAGGCGTTCAAACTGATGAATTTCGTCTTGCATTGATTCAATCCACGCATGATCAGTCATGGCTTGTTTGATGTTTGTAGGTACAGTTGAACTCACGGTGAGTGCATACATACACACATCGCCATCGGTTTCGAGTTGTCTGCGTGTTCGAGCCGATTGTGAAGGATTTCCAATGACTTGCTCCAATGGATGATCACGTGTCCAATGGTGAGTAGATGGATATGGTTGGTAGAATGTATGCATGTTGGACGGATTAACATGTTGAGTAGAAGACTCTCCAACTTCGTGTATCAGTGTACCAAACGGATTGATAAATTCTTCTTTGTCAGGTTGTGCATCGACTGCTTGATTGTTGTTTCCTCCTTCAGCATTGACGGTTGGTGATGTTGGTTGTATGACTGTTTCTTGAGTTTGTTGAGTATACACTTGAATTGTCTCTTGAGCAACGGTTGTTGAAGTAGATGCAGTTGTGTCTTGTTGACTTTGTTCGGGTGCATCAGCAGTATTGACAGCGGAAGGCTTTGACACAACCTCTTTGTTTCCATAGTAATATTCATCAAACATTGGATCATATAAATCAACCAACTCATTCATTTGTTTCGTATCCGTCGAGTCTGCTGTAGGAGTACTTTGTTGACATTCTTGCACGGGACGTACACTGTTTTGTGTAGGTGCCATTGCTGGACATTGAGGTGCGGGACTTGAGCTGTTGTGATCAAGTACCATTTGTGGCAATTCGTCAAAGTTCACATGAATTGTTTCGACAATAATATTTGTTCTCTTGTTATAGACTCGATATCCTTTCGACAATGTAGCATACCCCACAAAAATACATACATCACCTTTTTCTTTCATCTTGTCGAGATTCTCACCGTCTTTAAGAATGTAGCATAAAGATCCAAATACGTGAAAGAATTTAACCGTAGCTTTCCTGCCATTGATGATGTGGTAAGGTGTCTTTTCATGTCTTGGGATGGTGAGAGAATGATTCTGAGTATAACAGGCAGTTGCAATTGCTTCAGCCCAGAAGAATAGCGGTAATTTTGAAGCAGAAAGCATTGTTCGAGCTGCCTCAACCAAAGTACGGTTCCGCCTTTCGACAACGCCGTTTTGTTCAGGAGTTCGAGCAATAGATGTTTGATGTTCGATGCCTTCTTCTTGAAAGTAAGATTGCAAATTCTTGTTCAAAAATTCAGTACCCCTATCCGTTCTTACGGTTAAGACATGAGCTTGAAGATTGCGTTGTATCATCTTGAGAAAGTTTTTGAGAACCTATGGTGTTTCATCTTTGGACCTTAAGAAGAAAGTCCATGTGTATCTAGAGTAATCATCAACAATCACGAGAATATACTTTTTCCCGTTAATACTCTCTACACGTATGGGACACATAAATCCATGTGTAGAAGTTCCAATCGTCCTTTTGAGCTTGGGGTGGTCTTTGTTTTGAAAGACTTATGTTTTGCTTTCCCCAACTCACAAGAAGAACAAAGATGGTCTTTGACGAATTTTAACTTAGGAAGACCGGTCACAATATCATTTTTCGAAAGCAAGTTGATGGTGTCAAAGTTGAGATGTGACAATCGTTGATGCCATAACCATGCTTGAGAGGATGAAGCTTTAGCCATTAAGCAAATTGGATTTGTTGAAGATGTGTCTTGAAGAGTTACTGTGTAGAGATCAGAACCACGAGAACCTGTAAGAAGGTCATTCCCATCGTAGTCTCTAACATAGCAAGTAGATTTCCGAAAAGCCACTTCCAAATCCGCATCACAAAATTGACCAACCGAAAATAAATTGTGATTCAGTCCCTCGACGTAGTAAACCTGTTTTATAGTGATATTCCCTTGAACCAAATCTCCATATCCGAGTATCGGTGCAAACTGATCATTTCCAAACCGTACCTTACCCAGAAACTTCTCCACGAAGTTAATGAGAAGCTTGAGATTTCCCGTCATGTGCTTTGTGCACCCGGGGTCCATTATGAATAGGATGATTTCGACGAGCTGCAGAATAATTAGAAGACAATGTAGCATTTGACAAATGGGAGCCCTTGATAGAAACGGGTTCCAAAATAGTAGTGGACCTAGATTCTAAAGGCAAGCTAACATTCATAGACCCAATTTGAATAGGGGTTGTCTTAGGTACCCATTTGTATCCGGGTGGTGTAAATCTTGAATACCCCCGTGTACATGTCCTAATCATGTTCTCATAAAGCTTTTTTAACCTGCTTTGTTTATGTAGAGTAGTGGATTCTAACGCACTTAGTTTCTTAAGTGTTTGATCAGTGGATTGGTTCAAAGTTCTTGTGGGTTCACTAGTACTAGTGGGCACACGAATAGGCTTCCTAGTTCTAGTATTCACGCAATTATTCTTAAGAGCACAAGCATCATGATTGAAAGTACGAATACATTTGCCATATTCAACACAAACAAATTCGACATTCGAGGTCTTAGCATTTCAAACTGTCATTACATGCAGTTACATACGTTTTATTCTTAGAGAACTTAAAATTCCTACGGTGGTCTTCTACTTCCAACTTCTTTCCTTGACTATTGTTAGGCATGACCTTATCTTCCATTCTATTGCTCTTAATGAAGGTCTACTTAATCTTGGGATTTGGTAAACTATGATTAGATCTATTGATTGAATGGAGGAGGAGGAGGAAGAAGATGAACTAGAGAGAGAAAGAGGAGAGGAAAGAAAGATAGAGAGAGAAAGTGATTTAATTAAATGAAAGTGAGAAAGTAAAAATGAGCCACCCCTCCTAACATGCTATGTAAAACCCGCATGCTTTTACCATGAATAGTACCCTTAAGATCGTACGTACTAGATTTAAACTTTCCTAATATAGCATGATTACGATTACGTGTTAGGATTTTACGTATTACGTACGTGTTAGAACACGATAAGTATTTACTACGCACGAGCACGTAATAATTATTTGACAATAATTAATTGCGAACATGCGATCATGAAATCATGAACGTAATTAAAACACGAACTATTATTAATTACGTATATATATTTATTACAAGCGTAATTAAATATATTAGATCACGATATTTACGTAACGAGAACACTTAAAACGCGAACAAAAATAATCACGAACGTATAACTTAACACACGAGAACACACCAATGTTTTAGACACGGAAAACATTCGGGTTACCCCTTGTGGGCCCCATTACCACGAAATTAGGGAGGGAGGATGGGCTTAGCCCATCAATTTTTCACTAAAAAGGAAGATGGATATTTTTCACTACTCATTTTCATTCACAGAAGATTTTTAGAAAAACCCTAAAACCCTCTTCCTTGTTCTTCTTTGTGCCGCCACCTTAAGAACACCACAAGGAGGTGGTTTGTGATCTTGGATCTTGGAAATTAAGTTGGTGATCGTGTTTGTTCTTCATCGTTTTGATCCAGGAATTCGGTAAATCCTTTTTAAACCTTTTCTTTTGATTTAATCTTTTTATAAATCAAGAACATGTAATGTTTTTTTACAAAAACATAATAATTAAACATGGATCTAACATGATTTGGTGTTAAATAAAATCAAAATGGTGTTTTAAGGGGTGTTTGTTTTTGGCCGCAGGCTGCAACCGAACCCGAATGGGTTTCGGTTTGCCAAGCCGACCACCACCAAGACCATATGGTCTTGGTTGGTGCGTGTGGGTCCCATGGCAGCAGTAAAACACGGGGTACCCCGAGTTGGTTCGGGGTACGGTGTCGATTTCATGTCCGGTTCATGGTTCTTAGTCAAGATCCGGTTCATGGTGTATGTTTAGTTTTTTTATGTTCATGATCTTAGGTTAAAAAATTAAATTAATAAAATGATATGATTAATTTAATAACATGACTTAGGTTATTTAATTATTAATGATCATGAAATTATTTTAACCTAAGTATTTATATATTTAAGACTTATAATTAATTAATTATTTTAAAACCATGGATATAATTAATTAATTAACATGACTTAGGTTATATTATTAATATATAATAATACATATTTTAACCTAAGTACTTAACTTATTTAATTAAAAACATGTTATACTTTAATTAAATATTTTAACCTATAGTTTAATTTAATTACATGAAATAATTATTAAACTATACATTATATCATATGACTTAGAAAATAATCATGTAAACACTTAGGCTTATATACATAGCTTATTTAACCAGCTTATTTCTAATTATGGAAACTTTCTATTTTTAGAAACTTAATTAAATAAGGCAGCTAATCTATTTATGGAAACTTTCTATTTTTAGAAACTAATCTATTTTAAGCAGTAAATCTATTTTTGGAAACTTTCTATTTTTGGAAACTTTCTATTTTGGAAACTTTCTATTTTTGGAAACTTTCTATTTTTGGAAACTTTCTATTTTTGGAAACTTTATATTTTTGGTAACTTTCTATTTTTGGTAACTTTCTATTTTTGGAAACTTTCTATTTTTGGAAACTTTCTATTTTAGGAAACCTGCTATTTTTGGAAAATTACTTATTATTACACAGTAAGTATAATAACACATGAAATACCAGAAATACTTAATCAGATTAAATAGAATATAAGATAAAACACAGTTTAAGGCTTTGAAACAGTAAAACTTGGTAAGAACACATAAAATAAGCTAAGACATGACATAAAACCAGCTACGTATTTAGTAAGCAGATACTTATTCATGTATGTATTTATGTTGCACTAGTGATCCGGAAGTAGGATTCCTCTCAGTTCGTCTTTCTTGTTCACTGGACATAAGGTACGGATTCCCGTCCTTTCAGTATGGACATTCTTTCCTTATTAGGATTTCCCCGTATGCAGCCAGCTGTTTTCCCGTAGTATAAGTTATGTGTTTGATTGCTTATGTTTAATTAAGATTCCCTATAGCCATATACATGCATGACCAGTTTCACCTAGTTATGGAGGTACCATAACCATAACATTAGAGGCACTGATGTTATGACTTCACCACGGCAGAGTGATTGCTCGTGGCATCCCTTCAGCTTTTGGACATTTATTTATATTTATCATGTGGGGCGTATGGGTGCATCCTAGTTACATGTTTTTAGTCAGGATTTCATGGTGAATGTGGTGTGTGCCTTGCATCCTTCACAAGGAGCTGATCCCTCCTACCCAAAAACCAGTATATTAAATTAGAGGCAGCCCCTCTAATTTGCATGATGAGGTCACCCCTCCAAGTATTCATGCACGGTGGATTTTCATGACCTATATTGGCTAATGGTAAAATACGTTAAACAGTTTTCATAAGATAAACATAAGGCTTTTCAAACTATAAAACCAGTTTTATGAACATGTTCCAGGCTTCCCAAGACTTATACATTTCCGCTGCTATTAAGTCTTTATTATGTTTTAGTCATTCATACTATGTCTATATCCGTGCACTGAGCGTTTTGCTCAGCCGTTACTTTCCTTTCCATGTCCCAAAACGGCAGGTACCCAAGGACGGACTCGAGCATTTGGAGGACATGCATAGGATGGAAGCTGCCATAGACTTCTTCTCCTTTTGCCTTCATATACTTATGCTTGTTTAGTCTTTCATTCATTTCTTTTGCTTTATTATGTTTTGGGCTTATGTTTGGGAACCGATGTTTGATTCCGGTTATCCCTATGGTCATGTAATGTTTTATACATTTCTCCTTGTATGCTTTGATGACACGCCATAATTTCACGTGACATTCCATTTATCAAAATGGGGTGCTACAATTATGGTATCAGAGACCAAGGCTTCGACCTGTAGGCTCTAAAACTCGACATGTGACTAGTGGGTAGTCACCAGGAGCTTCCTAAGCCAACGTTGTTATTCCACGTATTGATGTTTTCAGCGCATTGTTGTTTTAACCATGATGTTTTCAGCACCTTGAGGTTTTAACCTTGATGTTTTCATCGATATTGTTTTACTAATATGGATGGACAACCGTCATTCATATTTAGTTATGTGTCATTGTTTCATGCATAATGTTCCTCGTGAACTGTGGCTATGTGGACTGAACCCCAGTAGTTCATAATTAGTCACATAATTTTTTTTTCTGATAAGTTTGACATATGAGTTTCATTTATTTATGTTTCGTGTATCATTGTTGTAGGGATTATGACTAAGTAATGGTTGGTACAGGACTGGCCCTATTTAGTCGCATGTGCTTTTATCGAAACTTTTAATTTTGGGACCGACCCATAGGCGTCCCCTCGCCATGTCTTTTGTTTTGGGACCGACCCATAGGCGTCCCCTCGCACATATAAAGGTTTTTATAAACTACATTACGCATTCATGCACTGTTTTTCATGCATAAATTTTTTCTCATGATTTAAATTGGCATAAATTTTTTTCATGTCCCCTCATAAGTTATTATGTTTTTATGTCAAGTATGTTTTCATACTATCATGGTTAACTTCAGTTTCATGTTGATTATGTTATACACTTCTTCGTGATAGATGGTTTCATGTTTCTTCATGATAATTTCGTCTTCATGTTGATTATGTTTTACGCCTCTTTTGTTATTTACGTTGTCCTGCAAGACATTGTTAGATTTCATTGAATCATGCTTTCATGATAGTCATGGTTGGTTTTCATTGATCATGCTGTCAGGCAAATCATCGTTGAATTTTGTGTAACCACACTTTAACGTTTCCGTTATAACCAGAATGATGTCTATGCTAATACTGCCAAGTTATCATGATGGTTTTCCTAACCGTTTAACCAGTATACTTTCCTTAAATCATGACAAATGATCGACCCCATACCGATCATTTCATGTGCATTCAACGTGTACTCCATGTACCATGTTCCATGTGTATTACACATACCTAAATCCATGTGTATTTCACTTACAATACTGCACGAGTATTCGCTAGTCGATTCTGAATCATCTCAGGCATTTTTCCACTTGCTAATACTCTACAAATTGCTGATGCCGCTCATAACTTGGAAATGTTACTAAAGGTTGATGCTGCTGACGTTCGGAGACGCTACGAGATGCGGATGCTGTTCACAACCTGGAGATCCTACAAGACGAAGACAAAGGCGTCGGAGCAAAGCAATGGGACGAGAAGATTCTTCACCATCAGACGATTCCCATCAATCATTGTCTCTAATTCTTAGTTACATGTCACACGTCATTCGGCTGTCATTTCAGCCATATGAGTGCAAACCGGTACCAGCCGGCCACTCAGCTGAATAGTTACATGAATCACGGTCATGAGAATGACCATCATGGAACTGACAGATAGGACGATAGTAACCACTACTATGACAGCAACTATCCTAGAAATCGCAACCGAAACTCTGGCCACGGACGTGATCAGAAATACAAGGATTAGTAGTCCAACCGATCCGCCAATTCTGGCATAATAACCTTATATTGTGGTTATATTTGTTTCACAACTCGAGACACATGTCAAGACATCAGTCAAGACACATGTCTCACGTATACTCTTGAAGACACATGTCAAGACATCAGTCAAGACACATGTCTCACGTATACTTTCTGAAGACACATGTCAAGACACCAGTCAAGACATATGTCATGCTTATAGTTCCAAGAAACGAGTCAGGACACATGACTCACGTCCAACTATGGAACATTTCTAAGAAATTCAGGGTACCCTCCAAGGGTATATCTATTTTGTTGTGCCATGTATTAATCAGGCCACAAGAATTTCTATACCATTATCGGCGCATCAGTGAGAACTGTCACGTTGCCAATGTCACTTTCGTTTCTTTCACCATAGTTCATATATTCATGACCATGAAGGACGCCTTTCGTATTCCCACGTATACGAAGGTTTTCCTTCAGCTTAATGATGAGATCCAAGCTGCTAATGCAGTTCCTCAGACAAACACGAGATGAATTTTATCTAAATTATGGACTATGAACAGCACACCATGCTACGATTCATAATTATGTACAGTAATGTTCAGGCTCCTGAATACTTTCAGCTTGATTTTCCATCAGGAAAATCTGTACAAATTATCTAGGCTTACAAGCATGTGCGTTGTTAGCCATGGTCGCTAAAATTTTCTAGCTGTCAGTAAGACACGACTACTTAAGTCCTTTTACGCATAACCAGTTGATTATTCCAAAATCTTCCTAGATATTCCAGAAGAACCTTCAAGGAGAAGAACGGTACCATGAGATTATGTGTCGACTACCGTCGGCTTAAACAAATCACCATTCATGACCGTTATTATCCTCCACGTATTGGCGACATGTCCAATCAACCGTATAGTGTTAATCACTTTTCCAAGATCGAACTGATGATCATGCTGCCAACAGTGACGAGTGAAAAAGCAGGACATGTCCATGACTGCTATTCGTACACGACTCGGTCATGCTAGATTTATGATTTTGAATTAGTCTCATCAATGCTCCAACGACATTATAAGAATGAGTTTCCATGAACTCATAGCAAATTCATCAGTGTTTTCATTGAGGATAACCTGATTTCCTCTAAGTTTAGAGAAGAACAGGAAGACCATATCTGCACTATGTTGCAAATTCTATGACAAGAGAAATTTTACCCTGGAATTTTTTTCCAATATCAATTCTGTTTGATCACAGTGACACGCTAAATCACATGGGTTTCTACGGTTAATCTTACCGTGACTCAGCTTATGCGTAAAAGAGAGAACCCTACACTACATTAGGTGTTCTAGAAAATCCTACGCCAGGAGAAGTCTAGATTCAGAGACTCAGAGTTTCGCAAACTCCTATGCATCAAGTTCTACAAAGCAAGATACAGTTACGTTCATATCTAGGTACCTCACATACCAACAGGTTAAGATATGACACCAACAAACTGGGATGTTTTCATCATCTGAAATTATGAATTGAAATGGGACAAGATCTCCACGGATTTTGGCTACCAGTTTAACGCAAACTCCGAAGAAGCATGATGCTATCTGGTTTATTGCAAACAGTTTGATCAAGTCTGCAGAATCCTTACATCCGCAAGGATTTCAGAACAAACAGATTGATCGGACATGTTCCTGCCAAGGCTCATCCGATCACTTGGCAATTCCTCAATTATCAGGTCAGACAAATATTCATAATTGTGCTCCTTATTTACTTCACGTCCTTGTTCTAATTACACGCCTTGCTTTCACGCTCGCATTCATGACACTATTCACGTTCATGATCGTATTTTGGTTTACGATTTTACGTTCATTTCTTTTCTCATTATGGGTAGTTTGCAAGAACTTGAGAGACCAGACCCAAGTTTAGTATAACTCCCCATCCTCATATAGACGTTTCTCGTCATAATCTATGTCTCACCTTCTAGCGTTTGTCGTTACCGCCATTATATTCTATGATCATGATATGTTTCACATGGCATGTTCATTCCACGTTCCTCATATCATGATCAAGATATGTTACACGTATCAGGGATCACGATATGTTTACTCATACTACACTCGCCATATCTCCACGTAGCACGTTCAAAATTTTTCACGTATCACGTTAAAAAATTTTCACGTACCGTAGAAATACGTGTTTAGGAAAACAACGTATAATGGGCAAGTATTAAACTCGACGATTTAGGAAAACCGACAAGTCGAATAAATGCGGGTTCGTTCTCGAGGAGGTGTGTGGATAAATGTGCCAAAATATATAATCAAAAGTTTAGGGTAGTGTCACTTTTGGATAAGAAAATAAAGAAAACTAGAGACGAACTACGATTACAATTAACTGCGACGAATGACGTAAAACGCGAACGTAAGTACGTAAAACGTGAAAATTTAAAAATTTTAAGCTAAAAACAAATTTAAAATGAAAAAGTAGTTCAAAATAATATAAATAAGGATAAGAATCCAACAAATAAATTTTTAAAACCTTTTATTAATTAAATATTCAATTTTTATTGCTAATTAAAGCCCAAAAATTAAATATAATTAAGAAAAAGCCCAAAATATTATTTTATTGGACAAATGACTCACTTATATTATTTATAAACTAAAAAGTATTTTTCCTAAATTTTAATTACTATTTTTCTATTTTTAAATCACTAAAAACTATTTTTAAACTAAAATAATCATAAAAAATAATAATAATGTCAAAAATAATTTGACAATTTTAAAAATCCTAAATCATCCTGAAGAACAGTAGAAAAATGAGAAAATTTGAAAAATGTAAAATTTTTTACTAAAAGACAAAATTGATTAATAATTAAACCCTAATTAAACTAAAATAATTATAAAAAATAATTAAAGAGTGAACAGTAAAAACTTTTTAAACTAAAAATCTTAAAACATTTTTCTTAATCTATGAAAAATTTTAAAACTGAAAAATATGGACTTTTCATACTAAAAGACAAAAAACAAAATTTAAAAAGTTAATTAAAAATGCTATTTAATCTAAAAATTATCAAATGAACAGTAACTTAAAAAATAATTAAACAGAAAAATCAGAATTAAAATAAGAAAATAATGAAAAAAGAATCAAAACCTAAAACCTATTTTCAGTCACTAAAGACAAAAAATGTAAAAGCTGATAGTGACGTGTTGGACTACTTTGTCTGTATGTGTAGCAGTAGGAAGAATAACACTAGCAGGGGGAACTTTGTTCCCACTGCTTTCAATAAAAACGTGACAGTGGACCTTTTTGATTGTAGATTGCTTGTTTTTGAGTTTTGATGGGAAACAAAGGCACCCCCACACTCATGGAAGTGTGGGGAGTCAGTTTAAGCAAGAAAAATACACAGGTCCAAGCTAAATAAAGCATGCAAACAAGCAGTTACAGTCACTGATGTAACAATAGGTCTGGTGGTTTGGTTTGCTGATTCACTTGACTACTAGGAGATTATTAGGCTGCAATAACTTGATTTCTAACTAGAGAAATACCCAATTAGATGCTTACTAGCCTAATCCTTACTACAACCTAGTAATGGACAGATTGTGAAACACCAAAACTCCAACACAGTCCCACAGTTATAATACCATAGAAATCAAGAAAGCACAACTTAAATTATTTTATTTTTTACTCTAAAATAGAAACAAAAGCTGGATCATAACTACCTTAAAACTATCTCAAATGTTGCAAAAATCCCCCACCCCTAAGGAAGTCCTTGACTGAGTTTGTCCAGCAAAGCCAAACACCCCTTAAGTTGAATTTGGCAAATTTTAACACATATAATTTGAATTTAAAGTATAATGAGGTGAAAATAAAACATGGACATATTAAATAAGCATGAAATTAAACATATTAAGCAAACAACACAACCAATAAGCATATAAGCACTAGAGAGGGTTTAAGCTCAAAATGGGAAATCGCACTTACAAAGGGGTCCAAGCCGTGTAGCTTTAACCTACATCCTCACAAGATCCTTTCTACCATCTTTCAACCAAAACCAAACCTAAAAGCCCTTATCTAGCTTATTGATCAGCTTAACCACCAAAATTCATCTACCTCGGAAACTAAACCAACACAAAACCGACTCCTTTTCTTGAACACCTTGAAGAAAAGACAGCAACTCCTTTCTTGTAAACCTTAAAACCAGATGATATGAACCAACTAGGAACCCGGTTAGCTAGCTTATTTGAACGATAAGCTATCCAACCAGATGCTGCTACAGTAACTCCTCCACACCAAAAATGTGGGTTTGGAATAAGTAGAACTTGGAATGAAAATTATGCAAGGAAAATGAATGACAATATTTAAAGGACTGGAAATTTTAAGGGTGCACGAAAAGTAAATGGGAACTCAATTGATATAAAAATTCGTATATTACAAAATTTTCATAAAAATTGGAACAACGAAAATAAGCTAAGTACTAGTCTATATATAATGTACATGAGGAGTAAACACTGAAACCCTAATGTCTTCACTTTGTTCTCTGAAATTCCATCAATATCCTTTGAATCTCTTCTAGTAACTTCTGATTTTTGAATTCTTGTGAAAAGATGTCGACATTGTGCTTAGAGAATCAATCCTTGGCCGTTTATTTGAGTAGGGACCAAGGAATGAACCTCGAACGTTGGATTGGTCAAGATTCTTTTCTTGTTCTTCACATGTGAGCACACAGCTGCCAGGCCTTGGCTTGTAGTGATGACTGGGCAAACACACCCATGTGGGATGTGTTTCCCTTGGTTTGAATTATTTAACTGCCAAGTTAATTTAGAAAACCCCTTTGATTTAGTTTAGATGGTAATTAGGGTTCGTCTGGTTAAATTGGGGGTGATGGGGTAATAGTGCTTGTTTAGCGCGCAATTAGGGGATTTGACTAGGGTTGACCAGTTTTATAAATAAAACCGGGTATAAGGGTGTGGGTTGGTTTATGGGGTAAAGTTTGGGCTGTGGGTCGGGTTATAGGGCCGGATATGGGTGGGTTTTAGTAGGGTTTGGGTAAGTGGGTCAAATATGGTGAGGTGTCAAGTAGGTACTGGTGGAAGAAGGTTTAGTATTTGGCAGTTCTAACCCATCATCTTTCATAAAACTTGCATAACAATTCTGGCCACTTTTCTTCCCTTTTTCCCTTTGTATCAAGAATGAAGGACTTGTCATATTTGGCACAACATATTTCAAAACTTTTCATAAGGGCTCTTAAGTGTAATTTTGACCAAACTTCAGGGGTATTTCTTGACATGTCTTCAAATTTAAGGGAATTTTCTTGCAATATCATGATTCTTCAAGGACTAAAATTGACAAATATTCAAAGATGAAGGACCAAACTTGTACAATCTTCAAACATCAAGGGTATTTTTGCAAAATCAACATTGGGGTCCGGTTCATTATGCGGCTTCTTTTCCCGTGTTCGTTTTTGCTTTGTTTCTTTGTGATCTTTTGTCTTTTTCTCGATATCCGTACCTAAAATACACAAGCAACAAACACGAGCATATATTTGGCATTTTTAATGATATTTAAAGCATTTTAAGCCCAATTTGGACGATGAGACTATGTATAAAAGCAGTCTCATCACGTACTACGTTTCTATATGTCTCGCGCATCGTTGCTAGTTATCAGTTAAGTTGGATTGTTTTGCACCATAATGTTTCAGTTACTCTTACACGTTAATTCTTATTCCCTCGATCGAATTTAGGGGATCTACCTTACGTTGATAACCAAGAACTTCTTCGTATTCCAAGTCAAGGTCAGGAGGACCAAGACTTATCATTCGTGTCAAGATCTTATAAAGGAACCGTTCCAAGAGGGAAGCCACTTGGAAACAGACAAGTTCATCCGGACTTCTTATCCGTTTTCTCCTATCAATTAGATATGTCCTTTCAGCCACGTCACGTTCCATGTCCTTTTTAGACATGTCACGTTCCGCGTTCTTTCTGCCATGTCATCTGCACGTTATTTTATCTTACATACCCTCTTAGTTTGATTCGGGTATGTTTCTCTTTCAGTTACGTTATCTATAATTCGGGGACGAATTATTCTTTTTAGGGGGGAAGAGTTGTAAAACCCGCATGCTTTTATCATGAATAGTACCCTTAAGATCGTACGTACTAGATTTAAACTTTCCTAATATAGCATGATTACGATTACGTGTTAGGATTTTACGTATTACGTACGTGTTAGAACACGATAAGTATTTACTACGCACGAGCACGTAATAATTATTTGACAATAATTAATCACGAACATGCGATCATGAAATCATGAACGTAATTAACACACGAACTATTATTAATTACGTATATATATTTATTACGAGCGTAATTAAATATATTAGATCACGATATTTACGTAACGAGAACACTTAAAACGCGAACACAAATAATCACGAACGTATAACTTAACACACGAGAACACACCAATGTTTTAGACACGGAAAACATTCGGGTTACCCCTTGTGGGCCCCATTACCATGAAATTAGGGAGGGAGGATGGGCTTAGCCCATCAATTTTTCACTAAAAAGGAAAAAGGGTATTTTTCACTACTCATTTTCATTCACAAAAGATTTTTAGAAAAACCCTAAAACCCTCTTCCTTGTTCTTCTTTGTGCCGCCACCTTAAGAACACCACAAGGAGGTGGTTTGTGATCTTGGATCTTGGAAATTAAGTTGGTGATCGTGTTTGTTCTTCATCCTTTTGATCCACGAATTCGGTAAATCCTTTTTAAACCTTTTCTTTTGATTTAATCTTTCTATAAATCAAGAACATGTAATGTTTTTTTACAAAAACATAATAATTAAACATGGATCTAACATGATTTGGTGTTAAATAAAATCAAAAGGGTGTTTTAAGGGGTGTTTGTTTTTTGCCGCAGGTTGCAACCGAACCCGAATGGGTTTCGGTTTGCCAAGCCGACCACCACCAAGACCATATGGTCTTGGTTGGTGCGTGTGGGTCCCACGGCAGCAGTAAAACACGGGGTACCCCGAGTTGGTTCGGGGTACGGTGTCGATTTCATGTCCGGTTCATGGTTCTTAGTCAAGATCCGGTTCATGGTGTATGTTTAGTTTTTTTTATGTTCATGATCTTAGGTTAAAAAATTAAATTAATAAAATGATATGATTAATTTAATAACATGACTTAGGTTATTTAATTATTAATGATCATGAAATTATTTTAACCTAAGTATTTATATATTTAAGACTAATAATTAATTAATTATTTTAAAACCATGGATATAATTAATTAATTAACATGACTTAGGTTATATTATTAATATATAATAATACATATTTTAACCTAAGTACTTAACTTATTTAATTAAAAACATGTTATACTTTAATTAACTTTTTTTTTTGGTAACCGTGATTTCCGACTCATTGGCCGACTAATCCACTGGTTAAATTAAATATTTTAACCTATAGTTTAATTTAATTACATGAAATAATTATTAAACTATACATTATATCATATGACTTAGAAAATAATCATGTAAACACTTAGGCTTATATACTTAGCTTATTTAACCAGCTTATTTCTAATTATAGAAACTTTCTATTTTTAGAAACTTAATTAAATAAGGCAGCTAATCTATTTATGGAAACTTTCTATTTTTAGAAACTTATCTATTTTAAACAGTAAATCTATTTTTGGAAACTTTCTACTTTTGGAAACTTTCTATTTTTGGAAACTTTCTATTTTTAGAAACTTTCTATTTTTGTAAACTTTCTATTTTTGGAAACTTTCTATTTTTGATAACTTTCTATTTTTGGTAACTTTCTATTTTTGGTAACTTTCTATTTTCGGAAACTTTCTATTTTTAGAAACTTTCTATTTTTGGAAAGTTACTTATTATTACACAGTAAGTATAATAACACATGAAATACCAGAAATACTTAATCAGATTAAACAGAATATAAGATAAAACACAGTTTAAGGCTTTAAAACAGTAAAACATGGTAAGAACACATAAAATAAGCTAAGGCATGACATAAAACCAGCTACGTATTTAGTAAGCAGATACTTATTCATGTATGTATTTATGTAGCACTAGTGATCCGGAAGTAGGATTCCTCTCAGTTCGTCTTTCTTGTTCACTGGACATAAGGTACGGATTCCCGTCCTTTCAGTATGGACATTCTTTCCTTATTAGGATTTCCCCGTATGCAGCCAACTGTTTTCCCGTAGTATAAGTTATGTGTTTGATTGCTGATGTTTAATTAAGATTACCTATAGCCATATACATGCATGACCAGTTTCACCTAGTTATGGAGGTACCATAACCATAACATTAGAGGCACTAATGTTATGACTTCACCACGGCGGAGTGATTGCTCGTGGCGTCCCTTCAGCTTTTGGCCATTTATTTATATTTATCATGTGGGGCGTATGGGTGCATCCTAGTTACATGTTTTTAGTCAGGATTTCATGGTGAATGTGGTGTGTGCCTTACATCCTTCACAAGGAGCTGGTCCCTCCTACCCAAAAACCAGTATATTAAATTAGAGGCAGCCCCTCTAATTTGCATGTTGAGGTCACCCCTCCAAGTATTCATGCACGGTGGATTTTCATGACCTATATTGGCTAATGGTAAAATACGTTAAACAGTTTTCATAAGATAAACATAAGGCTTTTCAAACTATAAAACCAGTTTTATGAACATGTTCCAGGTTTTCCAGGACTTATACATTTCCGCTGCTATTAAGTCTTTATTATGTTTTAGTCATTCATACTATGTCTATATCCGTGCACTGAGCGTTTTGCTCAGCCGTTACTTTCCATTCCATGTCCCAAAACGGCAGGTACCCAAGGACGGACTCGAGCATTTGGAGGACATGCACAGGATGGAAGCTGCCATAGACTTCTTCTCCTTTTGCCTTCATATACTTATGCTTGTTTAGTCTTTCATTCATTTCTTTTGCTTTATTATGTTTTGGGCTTATGTTTGGGAACCGATGTTTGATTCCGGTTATCCCTATGGTCATGTAATGTTTTAGACATTTATCCTTGTATGCTTTGATGACACGCCATAATTTCACGTGACATTCCATTTATCAAAATGGGGTGTTACATTCTAGGAGGGGATATATATAGCCCACCCTACATGTGGGCTATATGGGCTATACTGTTTACAACTGGATCACGAGCCTAATACATTAATATATCTTTGGAGGGACCGATCCTTCATAAATACGTAAAAACGTATTTCCAACAATCTCCCCCTAAGGGAGGTCGCTCCAAGTTACAAAGTTCTAAATATTCTATATCTCGTGATCTATGCTAACTAAGATGTGACCGAGACTTTATTGGGAAAAACGTATTTCCAACAATCTCCCCCTAAGGGAGGTCACATCTTTTTACAAAATCTTAAACCTAGCATCTATGCTTGAGTCTTCGACCTTGTTCTTGTGAATATGCTTGATGTGATCTTTGACTTAAGTCTTGAGCATGTTTTCTTGCCTTGACCTTGTGCATTCGTCACTTGTGACATTCGCCTCTTCGTGACTTCATGTTCCACATACTTATACCTTTAAATTCTTGAAAGCTTCAGAGTTTGATACAGCGGAAGACTTGACCTTCAGACTTTCTTGAATTTGTTGAAGTACTAATTGTATGTAGTATAAGCATGTGGTGACGACTTCTTCTGGATTGTACACCGCAATGCCACCTTCTTGTTACGCTGCATAAGACAGTTAGCAACAAACAATATACACGGATGCAATGGCCTTGAACATTTCATTCTAATTCGGTAGCATTTTACTTCCGGTCAGTGAAGACCGTTGGACGATATTAAATATCGTACTTGTGGCAGGTAGTTTCAATAAAGAACCTCCTTGACAAGATTTCGCGGGTAAACCCGTTCTCTTTACTCGACCGTCCAAAGCTGACTGCGAACGTAAAGAGTGAATCATTTGGATAATATTATCCGCATGATTTGAAGCCGTCAATTCATGTTCCTGGAACAAGTGAAGTTCAATTAAGAACCGCACCGTCGTTGCTTTCCAGTTGTCACTAGCTTGATTCATATAGAATCTTTAAGTTACCTACCAAGTGCTGTTTGATGTTAACACTAGAAAGATTTCCATTCGTCACTGTAAATACTTAATTGTATTACTCTAAATGTTCTGGCAAGATCACTAAGATATTGCGTAGAGGCCTGGAACGTGTTTAAATTCATTTAAGAATTAAACCACTGTTGCTTTCCAGTTATCACAAGTTTGATTCATAAAGAATCGCACAAGTCACCTACCATGAGCTTTTTGATATTCGCTCAAGAAGGATTTCCATCTTCATTATAAACACTTTCGTATTACTCAGATGTTCAGGCAAGATCATGAAGATTTTGCGTAGGACTCTTAAGATCATTCTTACTTTTCACAGTGTGTGAAGAAGCAAGGAAATATGAAAGTGTGTCCTAATGAGATATTTGATGATCTCAAATGGCTCTAGACTCGATCGTGCATTTTGGATTTTTAGTGATCGGAGGCTGGAGAGGAGTGCCACCTTTTCAATACCAATTTATTCGGAGTGAATAAATCAATAGATAATGTGTTGTCTCCGTGTGATTAAAACAAATATCTTTTGAGAGATATCTGAGTTAGCCGGGATGGGTTGTGCCTTGCATCACTGGGTCCATGATGTCTATCTTCAATATCGAGAATCATAAATGATCTCAATAGCATATGAATTGACCCGGTTTCTACCTAAGTTGTAAGGAGGGCTACTTTCTTTACACCCTTTATCTTTACAATTCTTTTTCATTCTTCAACCCCTTCAATGCTTACCAATACGTCATAACTAGCACCTTGTTGTGATTGTTCCAGTGCTAACTTAAGTACTTGGTCGGCATTCAGCTACGTTCACAATCTTTCTCCATCTTTCCTAAGGACTACTATTTCTAGCTATGGAATGTCCTTGGGAAGATTCCTCCGGTTCTAGAGAAATCATTGGACTTTAACCTATCCTACCATCCTTATGTCACCACAATCTTCACCGTCGTGAATAGAGATGTTTTGGGTAAGTGTATGTCACCATGAAATCCATTTTGAAGTGCAAATCCATTTTGCTCCCCCTTAACATATGCCACGATATCCGAAAACATTTCGCACATGTCGGGATGAGCTAACACGTTAAGTCAAACCATTTGTGATTAATCATTTCCCATATTAAATCACATTTTCTGCCCCATATTAAAAATATTAACCCAATCGATGTTTTTAATATCAATTGATTTAATAGCATTTTAAGAAAATTTGGGAAGAAAAATGCAAAGCCAAGTATCTTCATGAGTTACACAAGCT
The DNA here is from genome assembly GCA_025667525.1 of Glebionis coronaria. Classification (NCBI taxonomy): domain Eukaryota; kingdom Viridiplantae; phylum Streptophyta; class Magnoliopsida; order Asterales; family Asteraceae; genus Glebionis; species Glebionis coronaria. The sequence continues at coordinate 520,410,944 of CM046882.1, forward strand.
CCCCCTCAAATTAATGAGGGTCTACTTGAAACGTAAATTAAATACCTTTTAAACACAAGTGTAAGGTATTTATCACGTGCAAAGATCATATATGATGATGAATTCACAATATTAGCAATTTACGAGGTTGGACCTGAATGATGAAGAACATCATATGAAAGAAGCACATGGTTCTTGTTCACGAATGTTGGTCTTCCTCGTAACTTCTGAAATTATCTTCCCCTTTACACCACATGGACAATTGATATCGTTGTCTTGACACCAACTTGTGAACTATGGCACTTTCGACATCGAAGAGTCTGAACGCTTGACAATTGCTCCCCCTCAATTTTTGACCCGTGTTCTACTTAAAGAGTTGTATTCGTCGTTTTGAGTAGTCACATCGTCTAGTATGTAGATATCAATTGCAACGAACTTCGGATTGTGGAGTTGATAACTTCGGATTTTGAAGTCAAAGCTTTCCGGTGAAATGCTTGACTTCAATGTGAAAAGCGGGTTACTATAAAAAATAATAGCAAACCATTTTGAGCATGTTTTAAAACTTTTAAACTTCTGCTCGAACTTTGTTTACAACCCCGTGTCATTATTGAATGACATTTCTAGGTTCGTAAATATTATCGATTCCAGAAGACATGCTCTTTTTATCAAAACATTTTGAACACACAATTTTGAAAGATTTAGAAAAAAACCTTTTGAAAAATTCTTGAAAAATTGTGTTCAAAGTTTTGAAAAACAATTACTTGAGCTTAAGATGTTGAATATCTTAAAAGCGAGCTCAAGTCCGAGAAGTTGTGAACTTCTCGTTGTTAAGGATAAGTTACCATCGGCGATAAACTTTCCTTTTATCTGAAGGACGAGTCCTAAGCTGACATTTACTTAGAAGTCGTTTTCATGAGCTTGAAAACTTTGATTGTTTTAACAGAAAGCTCATGACTGAGAAAGGTTAATTTCTCGTTATGAGGAAAAGTTCTCTTATTTAAAAGATACACTTTCCTTTCTGAGCTTAAAACTTCGAATGTTTTAATACAAGCTCATGACCGAGAAAGGTGAATTTCTCGTTAAGAGGATAAGTTATCATAAAAGATAATCTTTCCTTTATTTTAAGTTCGAGTTACAGTCTGACATTTAACTGTAAGTCATTGTGCATGAGCTTAAAAACTTCGAATGTTTTTAATATTAGCTCATGGCCGAGAAAACTTAATTTCTCGTTGTTAGGATAAGTTTATCATCGGCGATAAACTCTCCTTTCTTTGAAGCACGGGTTACCATCTGATATTTAATGATAAACCATATACACGAGCTTAAAACCTTTGAATGGTTTTAGGATAAGCTCGTGTCCGAGAAAACTTAATTTCACGTTTTGAGGGTAAGTTATCGTTGCGTAGATAAACTTCCCTGTCTCTGAAGTCCGGGTCATCGTCTGTCATTTAACGAGGAGCCATTGTGCATGAGCTTAAAAACTTGAAATGTTTTTGATATAAGCTCATGCCCGAGAAAAATTAATTTCTCGTTAAGGATAAGTTTATCATCGGCGATAAACTTTCCTGCCTTTGAAGAACGGGTTACAGACTGTCATTTATCTATAAGCCTTCTGTTAAGCTTAACCATGAATCCCCTGAGACACTTGTTTCTCCGATATCTGCTTCTTCAGCAACCAAACTCTAAGAGTGTCCTTAGTTGAACGGGATACAACGATTGGACCGCTTCGTTCTTTTGGAACATCAACTTTGGTACCTGCATTCTCATTAGGAGTTTGTATACTTTTGCATGGGTTAGCGATATCTATTTTAGAAGCACGTGGGGGTTCATGGTTGGCTTTTCTTGTGCCAGAGGCGACCTGAGTGGATGATTCACTTGTCTTAGTTGGCAAACGTTTCCGTTTATAGAAAACCTTAAGTTCAGGCTTAAGTGAAGTATCATCTTTATCAGTTTCCTTCCTAGTAGACTTAGTAGAATCGGAGACTATCCTAGTTAAAGGGCACTCATTTCCTACAAGAGTGAAAGTTCTACCAGTGGGGCGCCAAACTTTACCAAAGGGTTTGATTTTAGCTATCCACTGGGACTTAATTCTAGCACGGGAGTTCACCTCATTAAGAAGTTTCTTGATACAAGAATCATGATTTGCCGTAAAGACTCTACATGTTTTACAAGTAGAATAATTAATGTCAGAGTAAGATCTAGAATTCCTGGACGATTGATTGATGCTCCTAGGATTTGACATGCTACGTTTAGCAGTGTTGGGTAATCTAGAAGGCATCTGTCTAGGTTTGAAAGTCTTATCTCTTACTTGTGTCTTTTGAATAGCTTCCCTTAGACCAGATTTATGGTGAACGTCATTTGAACTAGTTCTAGACGTGGTCTTGGTATTTTTAGAGAAACTAGAGGCAATCATGTTATTAGGTCTTGCTAAAGCTGTTTTGGTCACATAGGGCCTAGTTGCTGGAGTGACTGGTCTAGAAAGATGAACCAAATCAACTTGGGAGGCAAACCGCGGTCTCGAGGATTGTGGTCGCTCGGATCTAAATGCAGTAGGTTGTCTGACAGCCGGTTGTCTGACGAACTGATTTGTAGGCGGTTTTCCCAAGATCGATGGTTTTTCAAGCTTAGTGTCCACACTAGGTCCTCTATTTTTCCTTAATTCGTTTTTCAACGCAGCTATAGCAAAAACCTTTTCTTGTACTTGAGCTTTTAAAGTCTCATTCTCTTTGTGCAATCTATCTTGGGATGCCAATTTAGACTCTAGTAACTGAATTTGTTTCAAAAGACTATCCTTTTCAGCTTTAGAATCTAAAACTTTTTGATCCAATTTTCTTTCAAGAACAACGTTTGACTTTTCAAGTTTTTCAAAGTATGTTTCAAATTTTTCCGTTTTCTTAGAAAATTCAAGTTTGGCTTCCTCAAGATCTTTTGATTGTTGAGCTACAATCGTTTCGAGCTCTCTAATCTTGGAATCAGAAGCTGTCAATGAAGCAGTTATAAGACAATTATCATGATGTTTAGCATTTTGAACACTTTCTCCCCCATTATGACTCACATCGGATGAATCATAAGTGGTATTTCTATCACTCTTGTCCATCTAATGTTTGTCATAATTAGGTTCAGAATGCTCAATATGCGGCATGTCAACAGCATATACATCATAAACAACATTACATTGTACCATGTTTGCAGGCTCTGCGTCATAAATGGGTAAGGTATCATCAAGAGAAATCTCGTGAACATTCCCCACGTGTCACTGGTATCATGTTGTCCTCCTGATTCCGTGCTCTTGCCATCATTAGGCTCCAAGTTGTCAACCGTATGACCATTCTCCTCTTGCATCTGCATAATTGATTCTTGCACTCCATTATCATACGCTTGCTGAAGTCGTGATCTTTCATAAATCGAAGACGAGACCGATGTCATGAGTTTCAAAATTGTATCACGGAAAACTCGAAGCTCGGTATGTGTATCTCGAAGAAATGATTGGCAAATCACTGAACTTTAAGGCTTGATGATATTGAATTGGAGGAAAGGCGTGAGTTGTGTCACAAGATTCTTATATTCAAGTGCCGATGCAGAGTGATTAAAGTTGTCACGGTTGAGTTGCTCGGCGAGTTGGGTCAAAGTGGTGAATATTGAGTTGATGAATATATGACGATCTTGACCAAAGATTGTCGCAAATTCGCTCCCTCCTTGAATCGATGAAAGAGTGACAAGATGAGACTGAAGCATTCGAAATGAAGTAATGCCACGTTCTCTAACTTTGTTTTGCAAATTATGCGATTCTCCCTCGTTTGATGTCGACTTCAAAAAATCCATTGAATTCTGGTTGTTTTCGTGATTTTGCAGTTCGTGAATAAATTTAGAAACAGAAAATTCACGGAATATGACAAAACGAACGAAAGATCCGTGAGTTTCTTGTCGGCTCAAACGTAGATAAAACAAACCCGATCAAGAAACCGTCAGCAAAATAAACCTTGGCACTTTATCACGTTGTCACGACACTTTTGTCACGTCACTTTGTCCCGACTATAACTTAATATCCCAAAATTTTCCAAAATAAAAATTTTGAATAAAAATAAAAGTAAAAATAAAAATAAAAATAACAATTGATTATTAAAATAAAATTTAATATCCAAAATAAAATTTCCAAGTTAAAATTAAAATAAAGAAAATTGGAATAAAATAAAATGATGAAAAAATCTGGAAAATCAACACACTTCTTCCACTTGTAACGAAAAACAAAACACGTGTAAAGGAAAGAGTGACTGGTGGCTGTTTTCTTGTTACCTCCGCCTATCTTAACCTATACTTAATAAAACTCTCTCTCAAACTTTACCTCCGTCCTTTCAACTCTCTCTCTCTCTCCTCAACTAAAACAAACACATAATCTCAAAATACACACTCACAATACCAAATCAGTCTCTCTTAACCAAATCTCACAACCGCAACATACATCAAATCTCAAACACCAAACTCTAATCAACAATCAAACATGACCAAGCTGTTGGGACCCTTCTTATTATCTCCGCCGCCTTCTTTCTATCAAGATCCGATCTTTTACTACTCAATCCTTCAATTACATATCACGTTCGTTATCCGATATTGCTAGATGATCATCACATTAAATGAAAGGCACGAAGAAGGTTTAAAGAGACAGCAACTTCAAGATCTACTAGGGTCTCGGGTAGGTTTTGTTGCATGTGTGTTAATCTTGATATCTATCGAGTCTTTCTAACATCTGTCGAGTCTTTCTGTCTAGTGATGAGGTCGTGTATTTGGTCTGTGAGTTTGTGTTGGAGTTGAGGGTGGATGGTGTCGAGTGTTTTGGGTGAGTGTGAGTGTATTGGGTGGGTAATACGAGAGGTTGGGTTTTTTGGTTGACGTTGGTTATCGAGGGTCAGTTGTGAGGGTCTGTTATCGAGGGTCTGTTATCGAGGGTCTGTTGTGAGGGTCTGTTGTCGAGGGTCTGTTGTAAGTGATGAGTCGAGTACGGTTTTCGAGTTGTGTGTTGTTGAATGAGGTCGAGTCCAAGTCGAGACCAAGTGAGAGTCTGGTTGTGTTGTTGGGTCGAGAGTTGGAGTCCTGTTTCCCGTAATGTTTGAATCTTTTTTGAGTTTCTTTATCCGGAATAAAATGGTCTATCCGGAATAAACTGGTCTATCCGGAATAAACTGGTCTATCCGGAATAAACTGGTCTATCCGGAATAAACTGGTCTATCCGGAATAAACTGGTCTATCCGGAATAAACTGGTCTATCCGGAATATTCAGTTCACTCGGAAAAAAAAAATTCGTTCGGAATAATCTGATGAGTCTGTGTGTCGATGAAAGACTGTTGGACTGAAAGATGATGAATGACTGTTGGACAGATATTGGACCAAGTGTGACAAAAAAGTTATGAAACGGACTGTAAAAAAAATTGATTAAAAAAATTAATAAAAAAACAGATTGAGAACACAACAAACTGATAAAAGTGATCTAACAATAAAACTGATAAAACGGATCTAACAGTAAAATTGATGATTTAAAAAGATTAATAAAATTGATAGATTTAAAAAAACTGATTAATTTAAAAATTTTGATAAAAACTGATTATTTAAAAAAATTGATAGATCTAAAAAATTGATGCTAAAAAATACGTGAAAACTCAACACCAAAAAGATTATAGAAAAGAAAAAAAACTGATGATTGTTATAAAAGATTGATCTAAACAAAACGTAACATCAAAAAATTTATAAAACAATTTAGAAAGAAAGGATTTTCAATCAAATCAATAGATAAAAAACGTAAATCCTAAGATATAACCATGGCTCTTGATACCAACTGAAGGTCTACTTAATCTTGGGATTTGGTAAACTATGATTAGATCTATTGATTGAATGGAGGAGGAGGAGGAAGAAGATGAACTAAAGAGAGAAAGATGAGAGGAAAGAAAGATAGAGAGAGAAAGTGATTTAATTAAATGAAAGTGAGAAAGTGAAAATGAGCCACCCCTCCTAGCATGCTAGGAGGGGATATATATAGCCCACCCTACATGTGGGCTATATGGTCTATACTGTTTACAACTGGATCACGAGCCTAATACATTAATATATCTTTGGAGCGACCGATCCTTCATAAATACGTAAAAACGTATTTCCAACAATCTCCCCCTAAGGGAGGTCGCTCCAAGTTACAAAGTTCTAAATATTCTATATCTCGTGATCTATGCTAACTAAGATGTGACCGAGACTTTATTGGGAAAAACGTATTTCCAACACTTAAGCTGTGGTCCGCTAACGCTAGTAGTGGGGATTACTCCTGTAGAAGAAGACATACGTTGATTAGTTTTCTTAATATTCTGAGGTAACCGCGATGTTCCAGTTTGAGTGGGCTTAGTGTTCATCTTATACATTCCAGGTGCTATCACATTGGTACTCTTATCATTTCCTATCTTAGGCAAAGTCTGTGGGGATTGTCCCAAAATAGACGATTTAGGGCATTTAACCGCATTCGGTTGATGAACGGCGGATGGTTTACCCAAAACAGACTTTCCTTTCATTTTCTCAATGAGTTTCTGTAACTCACTTATGGCTATGTCCCTTTCTTTTAGCTGAGCTTTCAAATCATTTATTTCGAAATCTTTTTCATTTAGTAGACGAAACGAAGAAGCTGACATTTCTTGACACTTTTTATGATTATGAGATTTTTCATCTTTTTGTAAAGCAAGTTCAAGAGAAATGGAGTGTTTCTCAAGTTGAGAAAAACTTTTCGAAAGTTTTTTATATGACTGAATTTGTTTTGAAAGCTCTACTTCAAGATTGCGACATTTCTCGTCCGATTTTGACACTAGACATGCTACATGACAATATTGATCAAGATCGGTATACACACCAAGTATAGCATTCATATGGTCAGCATAAAAGTATTCCTTAGAAAGTGGATCAATTTCGTTAGAAAGTTGGTGTTCTTGTGTCTTTAATTTAATTTGAAGAAAATCAACTTCATCTTCAAGAGATTTGACATAGCTTAAATCAGTTAACATTTCCTCAGTGAGAGCACTATAAAACATTTCCACATTTTTTGAAAGATCATCAATTGTTGGAACAATGCATTGTTGAATGACGACTTCTACTTGTGGGTTAGGTTTAATATTCCAAATGGTATCCCTAGAAACTTTTTCATAGTCGACGAAACCTTTGTACAAATTTAAAACCCCTTGTTTTATAAACTCAAATTACTGAACACTTTTGCTTTTCTCATCCCATTTACGTTTTTCATCCGAAATTTGTTTTTCTAACAAAATTGATTGCTTTTTGAAACTCCTTTTTAAAGAAACTTTCTTTTGGGGTTCATCACTTGGTGGTGGAACACTATTGTACATCTTTTATTCTTTGGAAAGTTCTTTTTGAGGAACAAACTTAATATAGTTATCAGAATCAGAAAGGTTTATTAAATCACTTAAGTTTGATCGACTTTCTTCTTGTTGACGAATGATTTCGTCGCAGTCAGGGGAAAGCATAAGAGCAAGATTATCAACATAGCAACCGATATCATAAAGAGCAGGCTTGGTACTTTGAACTTTCTTGAGATATTCAGGCTTGACAAAACTCGTTTTCACATTTCTATTGAGCATATTCATAGTTTGAGTAGACTGACCCGTTTTGTAAACAATGTTGTTTAACGTGTCGACTCTCTTTTCCAAAGCAAGAATTTTTTCAATATCCTTTTCTTCACGAGTTTTATAAAGCTTAGTTTGTTCTTTGTTAACCGACTCTAATTCAATAATTTGGAGTTTATGTAGCAGCAGTTGTTCTTCAAGTTTCGATATCTTCTGTTTTGACATATGAATTTCGTGTGTTACTTCAGAACAATATTTTTCGTTGAGCACCTTACGTTCATATACCAAACCATTAGCTATTGCAACCCGTCGATCAGCTTCTTTTACATAATCACACTCTTTAAGCCTGTCTATCTCCTCGGCTAAGGATGCGTTTGCTTGCTTCAAACGTTTATTAGCTTCTTTGTTTTCATCAATTTCACGTTTTAAAGAGTCAATAATAGACGCAAGCAAATCACGGTCCTCATCCGAGTCAGTATCCTGAACAACTTTTCCGTCATCATTACACATATGCTGTGAATCCGTAGAGATATTGCTATCCTCCGTGTCCATTACATATGTGTCATTGATGCTTTCGGTTTGCTCAGGATGACGTCGTTCATTAGCAAACACATTATAGTTATCATGTGATGGTACCTTTTCAAGTGGCTCAGAATCATAGATAGGTCCAGAAGTATCATCAGTCTCTGGGAGCACTTCTTGAATCTTTTCCATGTATACATAATGTGCCTCTAACTCTTGATCATCGGCTTCATCATCAGTGTCATCACGCCAGTCAACTTCATCTGCTGTGAGTGGAATTCCCGCTTCTTCTTTTTTACACAGCAACATCTTTCCTTGTGATACCCTGAGTCCTTAACCCGTTTTGGCTTATTGCATTCCCTAGCCATATGCCCAAATCCCTTACAGTTGAAGCATTGAATCCCAGTCTTCTGCACAACCAGAGTGCCTACAGTATCTCTAGCCCCAACTTGATTCAGCAACCTCTGATTATCATACCTAGCATCACGATCATACCTAGGTGAATGATCAACTTCCTTATATCTAGCATTGGATGATGATCTGAGGTTGTTGTTGGTAGGTTTGTAGATCTTCTTATAAGTTGTGGTGAGTAAAGACATGAGTTCCTCAATCTTCACGTCCCTTGAAGTTTGTTCATCATCACTGTCTCCATCTGACTCGGTGTCATACTTTGGAGGTGGAGTGGGGACAATTGCTTTTGCTTTGTGTTTAGAAATAGCTAGAGGTTTGGTGGATGAGCTTGATGACTTTGAGGAATGAGTAGGTGGTTGTTGACGGGGAACGGGTTTTGTTGAAGTAGCAGCCACAAAAGCAATAGAATTTGCAGACAGTTCTGCCTTTTCAGCCCTTAGTTCATTCACTTCATTCTGATGTTGTTTCAAGATATCATAAAGTTTGTGATAGGAGATGGTCTTGATATCTTCCCTTTGTTTAACTAAGGTCACAAACCTTTGCCATTCCGGTTTGAGTTGAAGTAGAAACTGAACATTGGCATGATGATTGAAGATGGTGCATTGATTTCTGACAAGCTCATTCATCATTTTGTAGAATCTCGAGTAATATGAGTCAATGGATTCACCATCTTCAGATGTGAATTTTCCAAACTCCCAAAGTAGATTAGTCTCGAGATCTTGAACATTGATCGACTCACCTTGCTTCAATTGATGAATTGCATTCCACATTTCCATAGCATTAGGACATGCATCAACTGTGGAATAGATATCGTTATCAATTCCAGTGAGTATGAAGTTTACAGCATCAGCTTCAGCTTGGAGGAGTTTCTTTTTCTCAGCAGAACATGTGTCAAAATCCTCCATAGCTCGTATAGTTGATGAAGTACCATCCTCTGCCTGTGTTGTAATTGGTCTGAATTCAAAAACTGGAGGTGGATTCTCAAGGCAGTGACGAAGAGCAGTTCGGTTTTCTTTTCCGTCGAGAAATCTGAGAAAACGAGATCTCCATTGAACGTAGCAACCGGCAGTGAGCACAGGTGGATTACCGTTGCCACCTTGTTCCAAACGAATTTGATTAGCAGTTGCAATGTTGATGTTGTTGTTAGACATGGTGAATACTTGTGGATGAATTGCAGATCTTAGTGGATTTGTTGTGATGATGTGTGGTTAAAATTGAAATTCCGAAAATTCAAAAAAAAATTCTCAGTCCGACAATAAATTCCTCAGTCTGACAAAACGGTAAGCCGAAAAATTTGTATCGCCAATTTTTTTTTTAATCTTCGTGTAAACTACGTTCCGAAACTAGTCTAGATAGTGGCTAAGTCTAAAAATTACTCAATCAAAATATCCATCGAAATGTCCATCGGAATACATGTCAGAATGTCCATCGGAATACCTGTCGGAATGTCCATCGGAATACCTGTCGGAATGTTCTATCGGAATACCCGTCGGAATGTACTGTCGGAATGTACTATCGGAATACCTGTCGGAATATCTGTCGGAGTGTTCTGTCGGAATATGTGATCGTAATACCTATCGCAATGTTACCTGTCGGAATGCTGAGATCGCAATGTGCCGTCGGAATGTTCAGATCGGAATATGGCTGAAACAAATTTGGCAGAGTAACGACTCAAAGATCCCTTGAAACCGTCGGAATCCCAGATCGCAATGTACGATCAGAATGTCTCGTTGGAATAAAGTATCGGAATCCTTAGATCGAAAAGTAGAACCTTGTGGTTATTGCGATCTGGCCTCACTCCCTTTGTACTTTCCGATGGTGATACTTGCTGGAAATTCGGAATGAAGAAAAACAAGAGATTTCGCAACTTTTGATCCAAAAGACTTGTGTTTTAGCCAAAACCAAGATACCAAAATCACTACTACTAATATGTAGATGATTTTTATCAAGAATAGACCATAAAAAACACAAAAAAAATTTGGGACGTGAGATATAGATCAAAAAAGCCACGAAAAATCAAGAACATCACACACGAATCTTCAATCACCTATCCACTATAGGCTCTTGATACCAAATGTTAGTCCCATTCAATCCATAACACAAGATTTAGAAGAGATATTTAGAGAGAGAAAGAAAAGAAAAGTAGAGAGAGAAACAAGAGAGATTTTGGAAGGTTTATGTTTACTAGAGAGAGAAAGCAAAATGAACCAACACCCTCTTCCACACATGGAAGAGGGTATATATACCCTTGGCATATGGGCCGTGGGTTTAGAATCCTTGGGTCGGGCTTGGCTTTGTTTTGGGCTTACGCCCCTAACTTATACAATATTAGCTTAAAGTCCAAGCCCGGTTTTCCCGACTAACCTATTACAATACAAGACCATTAACGACTAAGATGACGTATTACATTCTTGTTCGAATATATAAAATATAGGGCTAATAATATATAAACCTAGTTATTGATCCTCTCCTTCTTCAATAAGAGATGTCATTTCTCCTTGTTTGATCTCACACTGAAATTATATAAATTAGATGGGTTAGCATATAAATTAATAAAGAGAATACTACATTGCGTTTAAAGTACATCCGACTTTAGATGGTTAGGTCATAGATGTGTTTCCAGGTTAGGACATAGATGTTTTGCGTTCTATAAAAATACCGTATGAGTACACACACCCACATCCTTCCCAAACTTGCGACTCCACTTTGTATTCATGAATATCAACTGAAACCTGTAAAAAAAGAACGCAATAATGAATATACTAAAATCGCATTTACATGACTTTGGATCACAAAAAATAAACTAAAAATGATAACTCAATTCATAGTTGGGTCATACATACATTTCATCAAACAGATTGTTGGCATACAACACATATGCAAATTTGCGGACACTGTTTGTGCATCAAACACCATGAATAGGTCGAATTTAATGATAAAACACATCACCATAGTTGTAGTACTATGCAGTTTAAATCGAAACCCTAAATAACAAAAAAAATCTGGAATAGATGCGATACTTACAAATTTTAGAGAGTGCATAGAATGGAATTCTGGAATATCAAGAAAAGTATGATCGTATTGGTGTTATTTGAATCGCCAATAATGAGAGATTTAATTTGAATTTATGGAAATCATTTGTGGAATAGTTTTATGTGATTGAAGAATTTTTGAAACTTTCTTTACATGCTTATAACTTAAGTAGGTTTTAATTACTTTACATAATTAACAAAACTCAATAACGCGTTTCTTTTTCAAATTTCAAACAAATCATTAAAACGTCTCAAATATTTGTTATTAGTTTCTAAAATTAAATTAATTTTATACTGACTTGACATAATTAAATCATTTTTATTTTTATTTTATCTAAAAGTATATATTAAATATTATTTTAAATTTTGTTAAATTATCTGTTTTTTTTATTTGTTTGAATAAATGTCCTTCATCTTTTATGTAATAAATTGTTTAGATAATTTATTTTTTAACAAATTAGTTTAATTCTTATTACTTTATTTAGTGATTGTTTATAACTTAAAAAAAAGAAACGAAAGATTAGAAACAATTAATTTTTTTATTAAAAAAACCATTTAAAATTAATGTTTTATAAATTTTGTATATCGGTTGTTTGAAAATTAACTTTTAAAAATCATATAGAACATATTAAAATATTTTTTTTTTCTAAAACAAAAACAATTATTTATAACAAAAACGGTGTTTTATTTATTTTTATAAAAAATTTACTTACCATCCGTTTAGAATTAACTTTTTTATAAAATTTTCTTTTCTGACAAATTTGCACTTACTTCCGTGTATATTTTGTCGGGTTTGTGTAAGTTTTTTTACAAAAATTATTTATTAAGTTAAGCCTGACGTTACAAAAAATAATTCCTCCTTAAGTTATTTTAGGGATTGATAAGAAACAATTACCTCCATATTTCACGTGTATAATATTGATTTAGTTTTAATTTAGTTTGTATAGTAGTTGCATTAGCTGCTAATTAAAATAAAGAACGCTTTCATTTTGAAATTGAGTGTGCTAATCTTTATAGTGAATATTTAAATAAAATTATAATAATGCAACATAAGATTGCACAATGTAGATAATTATGGTATGATATTAAATTAGTTTTAAATAATTATTTTTGTATAGACTTTTTTTTGTAACATATTTAAGGAAATGTTTTTATGATGTATTTAATTTTAAAGCTTTAAGGAATTGTATAATTAAGCTAATTTAGGAAATGTTTTTAATATTCCAAGCTTAAAGAACTTGTAAATTATTTCATTTTATTAGTTAAAATAGATTAATTAGGTTAATTTAATTAAATTCGTTTTTTAAAAACTGGGCATAATTTTAGGTCAATTGTTTTGATGATATCTAGAGTTCTATAAACTCTTATTTTGCGATCCAAGTATCCCTGGAAAGGTATTTGAGTTGGCTTTCAAATGCAAGAAACGAGAACTAAATTGGAGGTCGGGAAGTGGGTCAAAAACAGGTTACAACAGTCGGAGGTCAAAACAGTTTTTAAATCAGCATGTTTACTTTTTATGTTTTGGGTTGTTTGGGGTACTTAGGGTTATATTGGGACTTTCAAACGAACATGGGAGTTGGTTTATATATTATAAGAAGTATCTGCATTGGGGATAAGATTGTGGGTTAGGGTAAGACCCCCTAATCATAACAAACTTTTTGTATGTTCAAAATCAGTAAAATCCTGATAGACAAAAGTATATATATATATATATATATATATATATATATATATATATATATATATATATATATATATATATATATATATATATATATATATATATATATATATATATATATATATATATATATATATATATATATATATATATATATATATATATATATATATATATATATATATATATATATATATATATATATATATATATATATATATATATATATATATATATATATATATATATATATATATATATATATATATATATATATATATATATATATATATATATATATCGGGGCCTTAACGGTAGCTTTAAGGTTGGGGCAAAAAGGAGGAGTTAGCTAACATATGTAAGGGCATAGAGTTTCCTTTACAGAGGTCATGGGTATGGTTATGTGGGCGTTTGGCTTATAGTTTGGAGACCTAAAAACCGGGACTGTTTTGGGTAAAATGTTAACGGGACGGGTTATGAAGTAAACTAAGTTAAGGGCTTTATAGAGGGGTGTAATGATATGCTTAGAGCATATAAATGAGGTATATATATGGGAGAAGGTTAGATGTCCATCATAGGTTGATGAGCCATCTTAGTGTTTGGTTCATGTTTTGATTTTGTGTTTTTGTTTGTTAGCTTTTTGCTAGTGCACGGATTATTGGGAGAAGCTCAATCATGTGAGTTTCATAGTCCCATGTCTACTAATGATTTTGACTTCCAGATGGGATGGAAGAAACACTGTCTTGTTTTTATAAATTATGTTGTGAATGTTTTGTGTTTGGTGATGGACTTGTGCATACTTATGTGATTAACTGCTAACTGATTCATGATTGTTTTGTGATTTGACTTGGTACCAAGGGGATGTTGACAAGGCGGGGCCTTGGGAGGTACATAGATGTGTGGGCATCTATGGGACCAATGTATAATGACAAGGCGGGGCCTTGGGATTGGTACGTAGGTGTATGGGCATCTATGGGACCATGGTGTTTGGTAAGGTTGGGAGCCTTGGATTTGGATTTGGATTTGGTTTGGTTTGTTAAATCTTGAATATTAGTTGTTAATGCATGTTTGTATCACATTGTCCATATGTTCTTTTGTTAGTGGTTGTTGTTCACAGCTTATGGTTTGATTTTGGCGTTGGAGTCTAAACCTATGACTCTCACCAACTTTATGTTGACGTGTTTTAGTGTCTCTTTCAGGTGAGAATGTGGTTAAGCTTGAGAATAGAAGTGGCTAGTTTTGGAGGCATTAGGATTGCATATAGAAGGACATCCCCGTTCCTTCTTAGTTTCTTTTGTTTGTTTAATAAGTGATATTGTTGACACCTATATGTTTGCTTTGTTTATGTATTGTTTGTCTTGGGTAAGATGTAGGACTGTTACCTACTTGCCTAGACTCCTGCTTTGTTGAGATATTGTCATGACATTTGTGTCACCATTTTATGACATTTCTTAGTTCATTTAGTTATCTCTATAGACACGCCATGTTGTGATGATATCCATACGTCGCGCCCCATATTCCGCCATGGTGGGGTGTGACAGGCCTGCACCAACCGTTTTAGACAAAACATAATAGCACACTCCCCTTGCAATTCGGTAGACCTAAAAGAAAGTTAATTTTCTGTAAACTAAATTTGTAACAATGATGCCATAAATTTATTCGACACAACTTTTAAATATGGCTAATACTTCGTTTAATATTATACCCTAATAAAATGTCATCATTAAAAGAGCATGTGCATTTTCATAGATGAAACTTGAACGGTATTAAGAATGTGAGATACAAAAATATTTTGATAGATGAAACTTGAAGACTTTTTTTCAAAAAGAAGTCTTAGAAAATTTATGAAAATATTTTTATATAAATGAAATTAAAAAAGTAATGTAAAATTTGAAAATTTAAGTCTCATTTCAAACACATGCAACAATTTATTTCAATCATATAGTAACTATCCTCCGATCATGCTTAATTTTGAGAGATAAAAGTGATAACTTTTTACATTATTAATAATTAAAACGTTTTATTTTTTAAAAAACATGTCTTCACTACTCTATAAAGTATATGGACATGCTAAGTAAGAAAGACCTAAAATAAAAAATATTTCCTCGTCAAAAAATTTATCACCAGATTATGATAGGTATTAAAGAATGTTAATCTATATATATATATATATATATATATTAGTATTTAAAAAAACTATAAGTTAAAGAATGAAAGACAATCCTCAATATAACTAATATGCATTATGTTCTGTGATCAGTTAAAATTTTAAAATTTGATACCAGTTTATTTAAGTGACCCATAATAAAAAAAAATATACTAATGTTTATACTCGCTTTATGCTTTTCGAGAAAGCTTCTCACGTAATTTAGAATAACTCCAACTTACCTTTAGACAATTTTTCGATAATTACAAAGGTGTTTAATATATTGCTTTAAATTTTTCATAAATGTATTTTCAGAGTTTCCTAAAAGCTTGAATGTTGCTTAGTATTTGTAAATGAGTATCCTAATTTATAGTGTTGACATGTTAGTTTTTTTATTTTATATTTTTTTTGAACGGCGAGCTAGTTGTTATTGATTCGAGCTTACAGTGGTATCCAATTGGGCAGTATTTAAGTTTCGAACCTTCTCCTTAAGGGATAAACCCCACTTGCTTCTTTTTAATTCGGGCCCCTGAAAGTTGTTAGTAAGACTCGAACTTAAGAACTCTCTAACAATACCTCCCCAAGGTTATCCTTGTTGGTTAGTTTTTTTTATTTTATATAAAACCTTTTCTAATAAGGGAAATTAGAAATAAAAAACAACCATTTATAAAAATTAGAATTATGAAATAAGTGTTGAAAATAGACTTACACGAATTAAGTCTCTTAATCATTTTTTATAAAAATTATTAAAATGCATGGGCTGTAAAAAATTCATCTATTATACATTTATCTAAGATATGTATATCGTAGTTTATTACTCTTTATAGGGATTAAGTCATAGAATAGCAATGTATTTGTCGAAATGTACCGATTTGGTACGTATACTATTAAAAGGTTGTACAATAGCAACGAACTTTCATAACTGTTCCCTTATGCACATTTTGATGACGTATCTTCCCGAAAAGGCTAACACTTGTCACCATTTATAACGTGACACGTCACCCAAATGTGCAGATCGGAACACCTTATGAAAGTTCTTTACTATTGTACAACTTTTTTAGAGTACACGTATCAAAATGATACATTTTGAAAAGTACATTGCTACTGTACGACTTAATCCCCTCTTTATATAGTATCTTTGTAAGATAGGCTATTAATCATTCTATTTTTATACAACATGTAAATGTCAAAATGTACGTTCTAATTACAAAATGTGTTTATTGTACTTTTTATAAATGACATGAATGATCAAAATTAATTAATAAGCTCATTTAACGTGCTTAGCCCATCAACAAAAAAAGTCAAATTTAAAAATGGTAAGTTTGGTAACCTTTCCAAAACGACATAGTCAAAAATCTTTAGAAATGCTCATTCCAAAACTCTTTAGTATACACGTGTCAAGTTGAGAGTAAAGTTAATATGAAATTTTTAAAACAATTCCAGAATTATTTTTTAGTCCACGTGTCACAATGAGGTTAAAAGTTATTTTTGTAAAAAAATAATTAGATGTATGTTTTAAAAGTTGTACAGTGGATGCTTTAAAGAGTTGTACAAAACTGTGTTTTATTAGATACTAGCTAAAAGACCCGTGAAATTCACGGGTATTTTTTTAGTAACGTCAAAAAATAATGCATATTACAAAGTTATTAATTAAAGAGAACCACATCTCAATAAGTAAAGGTAACGTATACGTAATAATCAAACATGCGTTATATGAAACACAATAGCAAAAAAATACCAAAATAAAAATGTTGCCGAATAGAGTGTCCATCATGTCATGCTTTGACTTACACAAAATGTCCCTTAATGATTTTTCTAATGCATCAAAGTAGTGTGTGTGAGTCATTGAGACATATATTGTAGGCTATATGAAGCGAGTTGAGTGCATGGACTTGCAGCCATGTTATCCTTATTTGCATACAATTGTATTCATTAAGTATAAAACTTTTATTCGGAGTACTTTGGTAAATGGAGCAATTTGACAATGTTACATAGAGTGTTTGGAATAGTGATTATATAAATACGCAAGTATTCAAGTAAAGCTTTCTGCGACTCCAATAGGTACGCATACTTAGACTCGGAATCAAAAAAAAATCTTAAACAATTATTCATTAAGTAAAGGTAAATTTGCATAGCTTTCTAGAACTGGAAATTTAAAAAAAAATACAATTTTTTAGAAATTCTTTCATCATCCATGAAATGTGAACATGAATTTATCGAGCGAAATCTTGTTGTTATTAGGTCATCAAAAACAAATAAATAAACAACCTTGATCACCCATAAACTACTTTTACAATTTTGAAAACGCAAAAATGAGACCCAAAATATGGTCAAAATGGTTACCACAAACCAAAGTTAAGCATCTTCCCTTGTAAACAGCCAACGGATGTCGGGTTCACATTTTTCAAGGGATTGTTTATAACATGCTGTGAAATGGATCATTTTTTAAAAACGTTTTCCATATCAAGTTTTTCCTTCAGACTAAGGTGACCACGTTCTATTCCAATATGCAAAAAAATAAGACATAAATAAACCGTTAACATTGAAAAGAAGATAAACTAACATTGACTTTTAAAATATTTAGGAGTTAAGAATACACCTTATGCAGCTTTTAGCCCACCTGAACTGCTCCTTTTTCACATATTTAGGAACTAAGAATACATGTAACATTAAAATTAATAGTGAGAATCATGATTAATATCGAAATCACAACTTATGATTAATATCTACAACCGTATAAAGGTTAACTAACTTATATAATTCCCATGTTCAACACAGAGGTGCTCATATAAGTAACCAAGTAATAGTGACATTTAGAACACACCAACGCAAAACTCAACGCTACTAATTGCACATATGCCTAACCCCCAAAAGTTGCATAATACCGTAACGAACGGCTCAAACGCCTTACCCTTTTCCATACAAATTTCGGAACATGGGCCATATACTTTTGTAAAATATTTATATCATTCGCGTTGTCTACATCAAGTATTGCAAAACCATAGTATTACAAAGAGGGACGTTGACGTGATGTACAACCAACCAACCAATAAGAGTGGTTTGTTACTTGTTGTAGAAAATTCTGAACATACAGCCTTATACTAAAACACTAACCCCGTTTCCTTTATAGCTATTTTTTGTGATTTTCGTTGTCTAAGTCTAAGAGAAAACATAGTTCGAACAACACATTCATAGCTAAATGGGTAGAATTTGCCATATCCACTCGCATGTAAGCCGCTGCTTACTCATAAAATTGTACTAAATTATGTAAAGGTATTAATAGCTTACCGCCATTGATCAAGGTTGCAGAGACTATAGGCGTAATTGGTAAAAGTTGAATGCGTATATAGTCCTTAAATATGCCACACGCAGTCTCATCTAAAATAAAATGCTTATTGTTGTAAGGTATTCAGGACCAACACGATTGAATAAGAACCATAACGAATCACGAATTAGAAATATTTTACAAAAGTAAATAACTTGCCTGAAAACTTTCAAGATTAAAAAAACCCAAACTCTAACTGTCTCGTCGTTACTCAGCATATAAAGCTTATCAGGCCCAACAGGTACTATAATGCCACTAACAACCTATCACATTACAATAACCACATCAATATTAAAAAAATCGAAAAAGTAATGAAATTTAATACTAATATCTATACCTTATGATGACCATCAAGATGCGTCAACATCGCAAAGTAATTCCCAGTCCTTAATGTAGAAAGTTGCACTTATCACCAAAAATACAGCTCACAGTCACCCAATACTTAAACACCCTATCATGCTTAACCATTTAACATTTACAGGCCCCATCATAGGCCCTCCGAAGCTTTTTTTCAGCTTTTTACGGGCCGAAACTATGGTAGATAACTGCAGCCTGTTGTCAACCATTAAGTTACTATACGTCTATACCTTGGTATGTTCGCAACCGAAAAGTAGCAAATAGCTACACCTATAAACGCAACAACCCCTCCTTTCCACATAGATGGCTTATCATCCTCATTTATCGGCATAAATACCCGTCTACGAATCTGCATAAAGACGTTTCTTTAAAGCTCTAAACTACCGAATGAATATGAAAAAAAGAACATCAACATAAAATATTGTTACAATATTAAAAAGGCAGCCTACTCATCAAAGAAAACCATATCCTATTATTCCTATGTAAGAATTACTATATTATGAAACTGTATAGAATGTAATAACGAAACCTTAACATAATGTAATCATAAAAATGATTTGGGTAAATTTTTAATCAAGAGACACGGTTTGCCTAAAATAAGTACTATCCATTTTAAATAAGTTAAAAATTTATTCTTTGTGATAACCATTATTCCATTGATTAAGTGATTGCAAAAAAAATCAAAATTAAATGCGGATTTGTCACAACCAATGCCATACTCGTTCTCAGTTGTAATTAAAACAAATAAGATTATAATAGTGGAACGGAATGAATAATTTTAGTTAGAAAGACAAAAAAACAGAGCAGCAAAACTAAAACATAAAATACCTTTGTGTGTGGAAGGTTAGATCTAACTTGGCATGAAAACCATGATCAGTGACTTTTTCTTGAGAAGATTCAGTGAGGTGAAAGTTACTGAGTAATAAGTATAGCTAAAATTTCTTTATTATTTTGAGAAGATAAGATTTAGGGAGAGAAGAATCGGGGGGTCGGGGTGTATGATCAATTGGTGTTATTTTAGTCCTTAAGATTGATTTTTATTAAAAGGTGTTTATTGTACTTTTTATAAATGACATAAATGATCAAAATTAATTAATAAGCTCATTTAACGTGCTTAGCCCATCAACAAAAAAAGTCAAATTTAAAAAGGGTAAGTTTGGTAACCTTTCCAAAACGACATAGTAAAAAATCTTTAGAAATGCTCATTCCAAACTCTTTAGTATACACATGTCAAGTTGAGAGTAAAGTTAATATGAAATTTTTAAAACAATTCCAGAATTATTTTTTAATCCACGTGTCACAATGAGGTTAAAAGTTATTTTTGTAAAAAATTAATTAGATGTAAGTTTTAAAAGTTATACAGTGGATGCTTTAAAGAGTTGTATAAAACTGTGTTTTATTAAATATAATAGATAATAGATAGATTGAGAGTAAATGCAAAGTATTTATAAGATAAATATTATTATATGGGTCATGGGTCATCTATAAAAATTATTCATAACACGTTTTTCGATCAGTTAACATTATTTCTTTTCTTCAATAATGGCGATTTCTGCTCTTCTAGTATGTCCTTTTTTCAATTGTTTCAATTTACATGCATGCATCTATGAATTTCGATAGAAAGTTTTGTATCATTAATAAATCCATGATCATTATTACGGGATCTTCCATCTAACCATGTGTTGTGATGATTTAACGTTATGTCAAGCCATAAGATTGTTATGCTATATCACATCTAATGTTTAAACTCATGAGGTTTTCCCTAGATTACCCTAGGAGATCGAGGCCTGTGACTCCAACGTACGTTGTGGATCTACCTCTGATGATATTCTGTGACCGTCCGACCCTTTCTTAGATTGTATTAGTTATGTTATGAGTTAACCTTGACTAAATCATTACTAGAATGATTGATGTAAAGTATGACCTTGATCTAATTTGAAATTCCCCCATGTAGCAGTTTGATTGATTTGGAATGTTAGAGACAATTCAATTCTGCGTGAAAGTGATTATCTTATATATTATTAGTTTTTCAAGTCGCGAGAAGGTGACTTTGATTATTTAAGGGTTGGAGAATAAAGTTTAGTAATAGCCAAATTATGTTTTTTTTGTTCAGGGCTAATTTAGGTGTAATGTGTTGTTAAATACATGAAGAAAAGACTGATTATGTGATTACAGATACCACAAATCCTAGTTTTTACATGCAGCCGGTGTTGTTACAACTGATTAGGATTATTCCATATGACATGGTAATTACTTTGAAAAAAATTTGCCAGCCGTCCCATTACACCGTCATCCTTTACTGGAAGTGATACTAAAGGGTCGTTCGGATTAGTTTATTATTGTGGCTTATTGACTTATAAGAACATGACAAGCGTAATTTTATTGTTTGGGTAAGCTTATTAGCTTAGACTTTTGGGTTTACACCAGCTCAGACTCATTTGTATTTGTAGGTTGCTGCTATAAATTACAATAATCCCGACTAGTAATCAAAACACTTTAGATAT